>CM024753.1:209072948-209206866 GCA_014218235.1 Colocasia esculenta
ACAAACACTGAATTGTATGTCTGGTCTACTTGCAGTAAGATAAAGGAGTGAGCCAATCATACCTCGAAATTGTTTGGCATCTACCAATTTACCTTTCTCATCACTTTCTAGCTTAATGCTTGTGCCCTGGGGAGGACCCAGAGATTTCCGGTCCGGCACCCGGATTCCGCTCCCGGAGCGCGGCCGCTGCTCCCGATGCGCACGGAATCCGACATGCCTTCGGTAAAACGGGCATAGCTTTCCGCTCGGTTGTCGGAATCGCTTATAAGACCCCAATTCTGAATCAGCACTCAGAGGCACTCGTCGCCTGCTATGGCTCAGGCGATAGGACACCGTTTCTAAGTCCAAAATCCATCGTTTCGGGCCCCAACATTTCGGTTCCTGCATACGATTCGCAGTTTTTTACAGTGACGTTCCCCGATCACGCGATTCGCGTGTGGGTCCGCAACCCAGAGTCGGCGAATCACGGAGGACAGAGGCCGCAGTCATCGCAGTCCGAGAGATCCTCCCCGCGTCGTATACGTTGGTGCCCGAAAATCGCCGATTTCGCCACCCCTGACGGATTACTCTCACCCCCTCCAGTGGAAGAACTGGGCATTACTTTCCGCACGGGTATCGGAATCGCCTATATGACCACTTGTCGGAATCGTCTCTCCGATCCGGTCAAGATGACATTGGTCTAGCAGAATTCGGAGTCCGAAATGCCACCTCAGAGTGTGTGTACTAGTACACCGCTTTCGCACCCCTTCAGTAAAAAGTTGATATTGTTCGCCCGATGATCGAAACTGCCCGCGAGGCCCCAATTCCGAATCGGCACTCCGACCCGGTCGGCCCTGGGGCGGACCCGGAGACTTCCGATCCGGCACCCAAATTCCGCTCCGGAGCGCGGCCGCTGCTCCCGATGCGCACGGAATCCGACATGCCTTCGGTAAAACGGGCATAGCTTTCCGCTCGGTTGTCGGAATCGCTTATAAGACCCCAATTCTGAATCAGCACTCAGAGGCACTCGTCGCCTGCTATGGCTCAGGCGATAGGACACCGTTTCTAAGTCCAAAATCCATCGTTTCGGGCCCCAACATTTCGGTTCCTGCATACGATTCGCAGTTTTTTACAGTGACGTTTCCCCGATCACGCGATTCGCGTGTGGGTCCGCAACCCAGAGTCGGCGAATCACGGAGGACAGAGGCCGCAGTCATCGCAGTCCGAGAGATCCTCCCCGCGTCGTATACGTTGGTGCCCGAAAATCGCCGATTTCGCCACCCCTGACGGATTACTCTCACCCCCTCCAGTGGAAGAACTGGGCATTACTTTCCGCACGGGTATCGGAATCGCCTATATGACCACTTGTCGGAATCGTCTCTCCGATCCGTCAAGATGACATTGGTCTAGCAGAATTCGGAGTCCGAAATGCCACCTCAGAGTGTGTGTACTAGTACACCGCTTTCGCACCCCTTCAGTAAAAAGTTGATATTTGTTCGCCCGATGATCGAAACTGCCCGCGAGGCCCCAATTCCGAATCGGCACTCCGACCCGTCGGCCCTGGGGCGGACCCGGAGACTTCCGATCCGGCACCCAAATTCCGCTCCCGGAGCGCGGCCGTAGCTCCCAATGTGCACGGATTCCGACACGCCTTTGGTAAAACAGGCATAACTTTCCGCTCGGTCGTCGGAATCGCTTATAAGACCCCTATTGGGAATCGGAAGTCAGAGGCGCTCGTCGCCTGCTATTGCCTTGGGCAATAGGACACCATTTCTGAGTCCAAAATCCTTCGTTTCGGGCCCCGAAATTTCGGTTCCTGTAGACGATTTGCAGTTTTTTACAGTGATGCTTCCTCGATCACGCGGGTAGTGTGTGGGTCCACACCCCCAGAGTCGGTCATTCACGAAGGTCGGAGGCCACGGTCATCGCGGTCTGAGAGAACCTCCCCGCGTCGTATACGAGGGTGCCCGAAAATCGTCGATTTCGCCACCCCTGACGGATTACTCTCTCCCTCTCCAGTGGAAGAACTGGCATAACTTTCCGCCTGGGTTTCGGAATCGCCCATATGACCACTTGTCGGAATCGTCTCTCCGAGCCGGTCGAGATGACGCCAGTCTCGCAGAATTCGGAGTCCGAGGCCCGAAATGTCACCTTGGAGCGTGTGTACTAGTACACCGATATTCGCACCACTTCGGTAAAAAGTGGATATTTCTTCGCCCGGTGATCGAAACTGCCCGCGAGGCCCCAATTCCGAATCGGCACTCCGACCCGGTCGGCCCTGGGGTGGACCGAGAGATTTCCGGTCCGGCACCCGGATTCCGCTCCCGGAGCGCGGCCGCTGCTCCCGATGCGCACGGATTCTGACATGCCTTCGGTAAAACGGGCATAACTTTCCGCTCGGTTGTCGGAATCGCTTATAAGACCCCAATTCTGAATCAGCACTCAGAGGCACTCGTCGCCTGCTATTGCCTCAGGCGATAGGACACCGTTTCTGAGTCCAAAATCCATCGTTTCGGGCCCCAAAATTTCAGTTCCTGCATACGATTCGCAGTTTTTAACAGTGATGTTTCCCCGATCACGCGGTTTGCGTGTGGGTCCGCAACCCAGAGTCGGAGGCCACAGTCATCGCAGTCCGAGGGATCCTCCCCGCGTCGTATACTTGGGTGCCCGAAAATCGCCGATTTCGCCACCCCTGACGGATTACTCTCACCCCCTCCAGTGGAAGAACTGGGCATAACTTTCCGCACGGGTATCGGAATCGCCTATATGACCACTTGTCAGAATTGTCTCTCCGATCGGGTCAAAATGACATTGGTCTAACAGAATTCGGAGTCCGAAGTCCGAAATGCCACCTCAGAGTGTGTGTACTAGTACACCGATTTTCGCACCCCTTCAGTAAAAAGTGGATATTTCTTCGCCCGATGATCGAAACTGCCAGCGAGGCCCCAATTCCGAATCGGCACTCCGACCCGGTCGGCCCTGCGGCGGACCCGGAGATTTCCGATCCGGCACCCAAATTTCACTCCCGGAGCGAGGCCGCAGCTCCCGATGCGCACGGATTCCGACACGCCTTCGGTAAAACGGGCATAACTTTTCGCTCGGTTGTCGCAATCGCGCATAAGACCCCAAATCGGAATCGGCACTCAAAGGCGCTCGTCGCCTGCTGTTGCCTCAGGTGATAGGACACCGTTTCCGAGTCCAAAATCCATCGTTTCAGGCCCTGAAAATTCGGTTCCTGCAGACGATTCACAGTTTTTTATAGTGGCGTTTCCTCGATCAAGCTGCTCACGTGTGGGTCCGCAACCCAGAGTCGTCCAATCATGGTGGTCGGAGGCCGCGGCCATCGCGGTCCAAGAGATCCCCCCGCGTCGTTTACGTGGGCGCCCGAAAATCCCCGATTTCGCCACCCCTGACGGATTACTCTCACCCCCTCCAGCTGAAGAACTGGGCATAACTTTTCGCCCGGACAAGAGAATCGCCAATATGACCACTTGTCATAATCGTCTCTCCGAGCCGGTCGATATGACGCCAGTCTCGCAGAATTCGGAGTCCAAAGCCCGAAATGCCACATCGGAGCGTGTGTACTATTACACCGATTTTTGCACCTCTTCGGTAAAAAGGTAATATTTCTTCGCCCGGTGATCGAAACCGCCCGCGAGGCCCCAATTCCGAATCGGCACTCCGACCCGGTCGGCCCTGGGGCGGACCCGGAGATTTCTGGTCCGGCGCCTGGATTCCGCTCCAGAGCGTGGCCGCAGCTCTCGATGCGCACGGATTCCGACACGCCTTCGGTAAAACAGGCATAACTTTCCACTCGGTTGTCGCAATCACTTATAAGACCCCAATTCGGAATCGATAGTCTGAGGCGCTCGTCGCCTGCTATTGCCTCAGGCGATAGGACACCGTTTCAAAGTCCAAAATCCATCGTTTCGGGCCGCGAATTTCGGTTCCTGCAGACGATTCGCAGTTTTTTACAGTGACGTTTCCTCGATCACGCGGCTCGCGTGTGGGTCCGCAACCCAGAGTCGGCCAATCACGGTGGTCGGAGGCCACAGTCATCGCGGTTTGAGAGATCCTCCCCGCGTCGTATACGTGGGTGCCCGAAAATCGCCGATTTTGCCACCCCTGACGGATTACTCTCACCCCCTCCAGTAGAAGAACTGGGCATAACTTTTCGCCCGGGTATCGAAATCGCCTATATGACCACTTGTCAGAATCGTCTCTCCAAGCCGGTCGAGATGACGCCAGTCTCGCGGAATTCGGAGTCCGAAGCCCGAAATGCCACCTCAAAGCGTGTGTAATAGTACACCGATTTTCGCACCCCTTCGGTAAAAAGTGGATATTTCTTCGCCCGGTGATCGAAACCGCCCGCAAGTCCCCAATTCCGAATCGGCACTGCAACCCGGTCGGCTCTGGGCGGGACTCAGAGATTTCCAGTCCGGCACCCAGATTCCGCTCCCGGAGCGCGGCCGCAGCTCCCGATGCGCACGGATTCCGACACGCCTTCGGTAAAACAAGCATAACTTTCCGCTCGGTTGTCGCAATCGCTCATAAGACCCCAATTAGGAATCGGCAGTCAGAGGCGCTCGTCGCCAGCTATTGCCTCAGGCGATAGGACACCGTTTCTGAGTGCAAAATCCATCGTTTCGGGGCGCGAAATTTTGGTTCCTGCAGACGATTCGCAGTTTTTTACAGTGACGTTTCCTCGATCACACGGCTCGTGTGTGGGTCCGCAACCCAAATGTTGGCCAATCACGGTGGTTGGAGGCCACGGTCATCGCGGTTTGAGAGATCCTCCCCGCGTCGTATACGTGGGTGCCCGAAAATTGCAGATTTTGCCACCCCTGACGGATTACTCTCACCCCCTCCAGTAGAAGAACTGGGCATAACTTTTCGCCCGGGTATTGGAATCGTCTCTCCGAGCCGGTCGATATGACGTCAGTCTCGCAGAATTCGGAGTCCGAGGCCCGAAATGTCACCTTGGAGCGTGTGTACTATTACACCAATTTTCGCACCCCTTCGGTAAAAAGTAGATATTTCTTCGCCCGGTGATCAAAACCGCCTGCGAGGCCCCAATTCCGAATCGGCACTCCGACCCGGTCGGCCCTGGGGCGGACTAAGAGATTTCCGGTCCGGCACCCGGATTCCGCTCCCGGAGCGCGGCCGCAGCTCCCGATGCGCACGGATTCCGACATGCCTTCGGTAAAACGGGCATAACTTTCCGCTCGGTTGTCAGAATCGCTTATAAGACCCCAATTCGGAATTGCCACTCAGAGGCGCTCGTCGCTTATCATTGCCTCAGGCGATAGGACACCAATTCCAAGTCTAAAATCCATCGTTTCAGGCCCCAAAATTTCGGTTCCTACAGACGATTCACAGTTTTTCATAGTGGCGTTTCCTCGATCAGGCGGCTCGCGTGTGGGTCCGCAACCCAGAGTCGGCCAATCACGGTGGTCGGAGGCCGCGGTCATCGCGGTCCGAGAGATCCTCCCCGCGTCGTATACGTGGGCGCCCGAAAATCGCCGATTTCGCCACCTTTGACGGATTACTCTCACCCCCTCCAGGGGAAGAACTGGGCATAACTTTTCGCCCGGGCATCAGAATCGCCAATATGACCACTTGTCAGAATCACCTCTCCGAGTCGGTCATTATGACGCCGGTCTCGCGGAATTCGGAGTCCGTAGCCCGAAATGCCACCTCGGAACGTGTGTACTATTACACCAATTTTCGCACCCCTTCGGTAAAAAGTGGATATTTCTTAGCCCGGTGATCAAAACTGCCCGCGAGGCCCCAATTCCGAATCGGCACTCCGACCGGTCGGCCCAGGGGCGGACCGGAGATTTCCGATCCGGCACCGGATTCCGCTCCCGGAGCGCGGCCGCAGCTCCCAATGCGCACGAATTCTGAAACGCCTTCGGTAAAACAGGCATAACTTTCCGCTCGGTTGTCGCAATCGCTCATAAGACCCCAATTCAGAATCGGCACTCATAGGCGCTCGTCGCCTGCTATTGCCTCAAAAGATAGGACACCGTTTCCGAGTCCAAAATCCATCGTTTCAGGCCCCGAAATTTCGGTTCCTGCAGACGATTCACAGTTTTTTATAGTGGCATTTCCTCGATCAGGCAGCTCGCGTGTGGGTCCGCAACCCAGAGTCGACCAATCACGGTGGTCGGAGGCCGCGGTCATCGCGGTCCGAGAGATCCTCCCCGCGTCGTATACGTGGGCACCCGAAAATCGCCGATTTCGCCACCCCTGACGGATTACTCTCACCCCCTCCAGTGGAAGAACTGGGCATAACTTTTCGCCCGGGCATCAGAATCGCCAATATGACCACTTGTCAGAATCATCTCTCTAAGCCGGTTGATATACGCCGGTCTCACGGAATTCGGAGTCTGAAGCCCGAAATGCCACCTCGGAGCGTGTGTACTATTACATCGATTTTCGCACCCCTTCAGTAAAAAGTGGATATTTCTTCGCCCGGTCATCAAAACCGCCCGCGAGGCCCCAATTCCAAATCGGCACTCCGACCCGGTCGGCCCTGGGGCGGACCCGGAGATTTCCGGTCCGGCGCCCGGATTCCGCTCCCGAAGCGCGGCCGCAGCTCCCGATGGGCACGGATTCCGACACGCCTTCGGTAAAACGGGCATAACTTTCCACTCGGTTGTCGCAATCGCTTATAAGACCCCAATTCGGAATCGACACTCAGAGGCGCTCGTCGCTTGCTGTTGTCTCAGGCGATAGGACACCGTTTCTGAGTCCAAAATCCATCGTTTCAGGCCCCGAAATTTTGGTTCCTGCAAACGATTCGCAGTTTTTTGCAGTGACATTTCCTCGATCACGCGGCTAACGTGTGGGTCCGCAACCCAGAGTCGGCCAATCACGGTGGTCGGAGGCCACGGTCATCGCAGTCCGAGAGATCCTCCCCGCGTCGTATACGTGGGCGCCCGAAAATCGCCGATTTCGCCACCCCTAACGGATTACTCTCACCCCCTCCAGTGGAAGAACTGGGCATAACTTTTCGCCCGGGTATCGGAATCGCCTATATGACCACTTGTCAGAATCGTCTCTCCGAGCCGGTCGAGATGACGCCAGTCTCACGGAATTCGGAGTCTGGAGCCCAAAATGTCACCTTGGAGCGTGTGTAATAGTACACCAATTTTCGCACCCCTTCGGTAAAAAGTGGATATTTCTTCGCCCGGTGATCGAAACCGTCCGCGAGGCCCCAATTCCGAATCGGCACTCCGACCCGGTCGGCCATGGGGCGGACCTGGAGATTTTCGGTCCGGCACCCGGATTCCGCTCCCGGAGCGCGGTCGCAGGTCCCGATGCGCACGGATTCTGACATTCCTTTGGTAAATCGGGTATAACTTTCCGCTCGGTTGTCGGAATCGCTTATAATACCCCAATTCGGAATCAGCACTCATCGCCTGCTATTGCCTCAAGCGATAGGACACCGTTTCTGAGTTCAAAATCCATCGTTTTGGGCCCCGAAATTTCGGTTCCTGCAGACGATTCGCTGTTTTTTACAGTGACGTTTCCTCAATCACGCGGCTAGCGTGTGGGTCCGCAACCCAGAGTCGGCCAATCTCGGTGGTCAGAGGCCGCGGTCATCGTGGTCCGAGAGATTCTCCCCGCATCGTATACGTGGGCGCCCGAAAATCTCCGATTTCGCCACCCCTGACGGATTACTCTCACCCCCTCCAGTGGAAGAACTGGGCATAACGTTTCGCCCGGGTATCAGAATCGCCTATATGACCACTTGTCGGAATCGTCTCTCCGAGCCAGTCGAGATGACGCTAGTCACGCAGAATTCGGAGTCCGGAATCCGAAATGTCACCTCGGAGCGTGTGTACTAGTACAACAATTTTCGCACACCTTCAGTAAAAAGTGGATATTTCTTCGCCCGGTGATTGAAACCGCCCGCGAGACCGCAATTCCAAATCTGCACTGCGACCTGGTTGGCCCTGGGCTAGACCCAGAGATTTCCGGTCCGGCGCCCGGATTCGGCTCCCGGAGCTCAGCCGCAGCTCCCGATGCGCACGGATTCCGACACGCCTTCGGTAAAACAGGCTTAACTTTCCGCTCGGTCGTTGGAATCACTTATAAGACCCCAATTCAGAATCGGCAATCAGAGGTGCTCGTCGCCTGCTATTGCCTCAGGCGATCGGACACCATTTCTGAGTCCAAAATCCATCGTTTCGGGCCCCGAAATTTCGGTTCCTGCAGACGATTTGTAGTTTTTTATAGACACGCTTCCTCGATCACGCGGGTAGCGTGTGGGTCCTTAACCCAGAGTCGGCCAATCACGGAGGTCGGAGGCCACGGTCATCGCTGTCTGAGAGAACCTCCCCGCGTCGTATACATGGGTGCTCGAAAATCGTCGATTTCGCTACCCCTCACGCATTACTCTCACCATCTCCAGTGGAAGAACTGGCATAATATTCCGCCTGGGTATCGGAATCGCCTATATGACCACTTGTCAGAATCGCCTCTCTGAGCCGGTCGAGATGATGCCAGTCTCGCAGAATTTGGGGTCCGGAGAGTGAAATGCCACCTCGGAGCGTGTGTACTAGTACTCCGATTTTCGCGCCCCTTCGGTAAAAAGTGGATATTTCTTCGCCCGGTGATCGAAACCGCCCGCAAGGCCCCAATTCCGAATCGGCACTCCGACCCGGTCGGCCATGGGGCAGACCTGGAGATTTCCCGTCCGGCACCCGAATTCTGCTCCCGGAGCGCGGCCGCAACTCCGATGCGCACGGATTCCGACATGCCTTCGGTAAAAGGGGCATAACTTTCCACTCGGTTGTCGCAATCGCTTATAAGACCCCAATTCGAAATCAGCACTCAGAGGCACTCATCGCCTACTATTGCCTCAGGCGATAGGCGACCGTTTCTGAGTCCAAAATCCATCGTTTCGGGCCACGAAATTTAGGTTCCTACAAATGATTCGCAGTTTTTTACAGTGATGTTTCCTCGATCACGTGGCTAGCGTGTGGGTCCGCAACCCAGAGTCGGCCAATCACGGTGGTCGGAGGCCACGGTCATCGCGATCCGAGAGATCCTCCTCGCGTCGTATACGTGGGCGCCCGAAAATCACCGATTTCGCCACCCCTGACGGATTATTCTCACCCCCTCCAGTGGAAGAACTGGGCATAACTTTCCGCCCGGGTATCGGAATCGCCTATATGACCACTTTTCAGAATCGTCTCTTCGAGCCGATCGAGATGACGATAGTCTCGCGGAATTGGGAGTCCGGAGCCCGAAATGCCACCTCGGAGCGTGTGTACTAGTACACCGATTTTTGCACCCCTTCGGTAAAAAGTGGATATTTCTCGCCCGGTGATCGAAAAGCCCGGGAGGCCCCAATTCCGAATCGGCACTACAACCCGGCCGCAGCTCCCGATGCGCATGGATTCCGACACGGCTTCGGCAAAACGGGCATAACTTTCCGCTCGGTCGTCGGAATCACTTATAAGACCCCAATTCGGAATCGGCAGTCAGAGGCGCTCGTCGCCTGATATTGCCTCAGGCGATAGAACACCATTTTTTAGTCCAAAATCCATCGTCTCGGGCGCCGAAATTTCGGTTCCTACAGACGATTTGCAGTTTTTTATAGTGACGCTTCCTCGATCATGCGGGTAGTGTATGGGTCCGCAACCCAGAGTCGGCCAATCACGGAGGTCGGAGGCCACGCTCATCACGGTCTGAGAGAACCTCCCCGCGTCGTATACATGGGTGCCCGAAAATCGTCGATTTCGCTACCCCTCACGGATTACTCTCACCCTCTCCAGTGGAAGAACTGGCATAACTTTCTGCCTGGGTATCGGAATTGCCTATATGACCACTTGTCAGAATCGTCTCTCTGAGCCGGTCGAGATGACGCCAGTCTCGCAGAATTCGGAGTCGGAGCCTGAAATGCCAGCTCGGAGCTTGTGTACTAGTACATCGATTTTCGCGCCCCTTAGGTAAAAAGTGGATATTTCTTCGCCCGGTGATCGAACCGCCCCCACGGGCCCCAATTCCGAATCGGCACTCCGACCGGTCGGGCTTGGGGCTGACCTGGAGATTTTCGGTCTGGCACCCAGATTCCGCTCCGGAGCGCGGCCGCAGCTCCCGATGCGCACGGATTCCGACATGCCTTCGGTAAAACGGGCATAACTTTCCGCTCGGTTGTCGGAATCGCTTATAATACCCCAATTCGGAATCATCACTCAGAGGCACTCGTCGCCTGCTATTGCCTCAGGTGATAGGACACCGTTTCTGAGTCCAAAATCTATCGTTTCGGGCCCCGAAATTTCGATTCCTGCAGACGATTCACAATTTTTTACTGTGACGTTTCCTCGATCACGTTGCTAGCGTGTGGGTCCGCAACCCAGAGTCGGCCAATGACGGTGGTCGGAGGCCGCGGTCTGAGAGATCCTCCCCGCGTCGCATACGTGGGCGCCCAAAAAATCGCCGATTTCGCCACCCCTGACGGATTACTCTCACCCCCTCCAGTGGAAGAATTGGGCATAACATTCCACTCGGGTATCGGAATCGCCTATATGACCACTTGTCGGAAGCGTCTCTCCGAGCTGGTCGAGATGACGGTGGTCTCGCAGAATTCGGAGTCTGGGGCCCGAAATGCCACCTCGGAGCGTGTGTATTAGTACACTGGTTTTTGCACCCCATCGGTAAAAAGTGGATATTTCTTCGCCCGGTGATCGAAACCGCCCGCGAGGCCCCAATTCCGAATTGGCACTCCGACCCAGCCGGCCCTGGGACAGATCCAGAGATTTCCGGTCCGGCACCCGGATTCCGCTCCCGGAGCGCGACCGCAGCTCCCGATGCGTACGGATTCCGACATGCCTTCGGTAAAACGGGCATAACTTTCCGCTCGGTTGTCGGAATTGCTTATAATACCCCAATTCGGAATCATCACTTAGAGGCACTCGTCGCCTGCTATTGCCTGAGGCGATATGACACCGTTTCTGAGTCCAAAATCTATCGTTTTGGGCCCCGAAATTTCGGTTCCTGCAGACGATTCGCAGTTTTTTATAGTGACGTTTTCCCGATCATGCAGCTAGCGTGTGGGTCCACAACCCAAAGTCTGCCAATCAGGGTGGTCGGAGGCCGCGGTCATAGCAGTAAAGAGATCCTCCCCGGGTCGTATACGTGGGCGCCCGAAAATCGCCGATTTCGCCACCCCTCACGGATTACTCTCACCCCCTCTAGTGGAAGAACTGGGCATAACTTTCCACTCGGGTATGGGAAACGCCTATATGACCACTTATCGGAAGCGTCTCTCCGAGCCGGTCGAGATGACGTTGGTCTTGCAGAATTCGGAGTCTGGAGCCCAAAATGTCACCTCGGAGCGTGTGTACTAGTACACTGATTTTCGCACCCCTTCAGTAAAAAGTGGATATTTCTTCGTCCGGTAATCGAAACCGCCCGCGAGGCCCCAATTCCGAATCGGCACTGCGACCCGGTTGGCCCTGGGTCAGACCCAGAGATTTCTGGTCCGGCGCCCGGATTCCGCTCCCGGAGCGCGGCCGCAGCTCCTGATGCGCACGGATTCTGACTCGCCTTCGGTAAAACGGGCATAACTTTTCGCTCGGTTGTCGGAATCGCTTATAAGACCCCAATTCGGAATCGACAGTCAGAGGGGCTTGTCGCCTGCTATTACCTCAGGCGATAGGACACCATTTCTGAGTCCAAAATCCATCGTTTCGGGCCCCGAAATTTCAGTTCCTGTAGACGATTTGCAGTTTTTTACAGTTACGCTTCCTCGATCACGCGGGTAGCGTGTGGGTCCGCAACCCAGAGTCGGCCAATCCTGGAGGTCGGAGGCCACGGTCATCGCGGTCTGAGAGAACCTCCCCGCGTCGTATACGTGGGGGCCCGAAAATCGTCGATTTCGCCACCCCTTACGGATTACTCTCACCCTCTCTAGTGGAAGAACTAGCATAACTTTCCGCCTGGGTATCTGAATTGCCTATATGACCACTTGTCAGAATCGTCTCTCCGAGCCGGTCGAGATGACGCCAGTCTCGTAGAATTCGGAGTCTGGAGCCCGAAATGCCACCTTGGAGCGTGTGTACTAGTACACCGATTTTCGCACCACTTCGGTAAAAAGTCGATATTTCTTCACCCGGTGATCGAAATCGCCCGCGAGGCCCCAATTCTGAATCGGCACTCCGACCCGGTCGGCCCTGGGGCGGACCCGGAGATTTTTGATCCGGCATCCGGATTCCGCTCCCGGAGCGCGGCCGCAGCTCCCGATGCGTACGGATTCCGACATACCTTCGGTAAAACGGGCATAACTTTCCGCTCGGTTGTCGGAATCGCTTATAAGACCCCAATTCGGAATCAGCACTCAGAGACACTGATAGGACCATTTCTGAGTCCAAAATCCATCGTTTCGGGCAACGAAATTTCGGTTCCTGCAGACGATTTGCAGTTTTTTACAGTTACATTTCCTAGATCACGCGGCACGCGTGTGGGTCCGCAACCCAGAGTCAGCCAATCACGGAGGTCCGAGGCCGCATTCATCGGAGTCCGAGAGATCCTCCCCGCGTCGTATACGTGGGTGCCCGAAAATCGCCGATTTCGCCACCTCTGACGGATTACTCTCACCCCCTCCAGTGGAAGAACTGGGCATAACTTTCCGCCCGGGTATCGGAATCGCCTATATGACCACTTGTCGGAATCGTCTCTCCGAGCCGGTCGAGATGACGCCAGTCTCGCAGAATTCGGAGTCCGAAGTCTGAAATACCACATCAGAGTGTGTGTACTTGTACACCGATTTTCGCACCCCATCGATAAAAAGTGGATATTTCTTCGTCCGGTGATCGAAACCGCCCACGAGGCCCCAATTCCGTATCGGCACTCCGACCCGGTCGGCCCTGGGACGGACCCAGAGATTTCCGATCCGGCACCCGGATTCCGCTCCCGGAGCGTGGCCGCAGCTCTCGATGCGCACGGATTCCGACATGCCTTCGGTAAAAGGGGCATAACTTTCTGGTTGGTTGTCGAAATCGCTTATAAAACCCCAGTTCGAAATCAGCACTCAGAGGCACTCGTCGGCTGCTATTGCCTCAGGCGATAGGACACCGTTTCTGAGTCCAAAATCCATCGTTTCGGGCCCCGAAATTTCGGTTCTTGCAGACGATTCGCAGTTTTTTACAGTGATGTTTCCTCGACCACGAGGCTAGCATGTGGGTACGCAACCCAGAGTCGGCCAATCAAGGTGGTCGGAGGCCACGGTCATCACGGTCCGAGAGATCCTCCTCGCGTCATATATGTGGGCGCCCGAAAATCTCCGATTTCGCCACCCCTGACGGATTATTCTCACCCCCTCCAGTGGAAGAACTGGGCAGAACTTTCCGCCCGGGTATCGGAATCGCCTATATTACCACTTGTCGGAATTGTCTCTACGAGCCGGTCGAGATGACGCCAGTCTCGCAGAATTCGGAGTCCGAAGTCCGAAATACCACATCAGAGTGTGTGTACTTGTACACCGATTTTCGCACCCCTTCGGTAAAATGTGGATATTTCTTCTCCCGGTGATCGAAACTGCCCGCGAGGCCCCAATTTCGAATCGGCACTCCGACTCGGTCGACCCTGGGGCAGATCCAGAGATTCCGATCCGGCACCCAGATTCCGCTCCCGGAGCGCGGCGCAGCTCCCGATCCGCACGGATTCCGACACGCCTTCGGTAAAACGGGCATAACTTTCCACTCGGGTGTCGCAATCGCTTATAAGACCCCAATTCGGAATCGGCACTCAGAGGCGCTTGTCGCCTGCTATTGCCTCAGGCGATAGGACTCCGTTTCTGAGTCCAAAATCCATCATTTCGGTACCCGAAATTTCGGTTCCTGCAGACGATTCGCAGTATTTTACAGTGACGTTTCCTCGATCACCCGGCTTGCGTGTGGGTCCGCAACGCAGAGTCGGCCAATCACGGTGGTCGGAGACTATGGTCATCGCGGTCCAAAAGATCCTCCCCGCGTCGTATACGTGGGCGCTCGAAAATCGCCAATTTCGCCACACTTGACGGATTACTCTCACCCCCTCCAGTGGAAGAATTAGGCATAACTTTCCGCCAGGGTATCGGAATCGGCTATATGACCACTTTTCAGAATCGTCTCTCCGAGCCGATCGAGATGACGCCAGTCTCGCGGAATTCGAAGTCCGAGGCCCAAAATGCCACCTCAGAGTGTGTGTACTAGTACACCGATTTTCGCACCCCTTCGGTAAAAAGTGGATATTTCTTCGCCCGGTGATCGAAACCGCCCGCGAGGCCCCAATTCTGAATCGGCACTGCGACCCGGTCGGCCCTGGGCCAGACCCAGAGGTTTCCGGTCCGGCGCCCGGATTCCGCTCCCGGAGCGCGGCCGTAGCTCCCGATGCGCACGGATTCCGACACGCCTTCGGTAAAACAGGCATAACTTTCCGCTCGGTCGTCGGAATCGCTTATAAGACCCCAATTTGGAATCGGCAGTCAGAGGCGCTCGTCGCCTACTATTGCCTCAGGCGATAGGACACCATTTCTGAGTCCAAAATCCATCGTTTCGGGCCCCAAAATTTAGGTTCCTACAGACGATTTGCAGTTTTTTACAGTGACGCTTCCTCGATCACGCAGGTAGCGTGTGGGTCCGCAACCCAGAGTCGGCCAATCACGGAGGTCGGAGGCCATGGTCATCGCGGTCCGAGAGATCCTCCCCGTGTCGTATACGTGGGCGCCCGAAAATCGTCGATTTCGCCACCCCTGACGGATTACTCTCACCCCCTCCAGTGGAAGAACTGGGCATAACTTTCCGTCCAGGTATCGTAATCGCCTATATGACCACTTGTCGGAATCGTCTCTCTGAGACGGTTGAGATGACGCCAGTCTCACAGAATTCGGAGTCCGGAGTCCGAGATGCCACCTCGGAGCGTGTGTACTAGTACACCGATTTTTGCACCCCTTCGGTAAAAAGTGGATATTTCTTCGCCCGGTGATCGAAACCGCCCGCGTGGCCCCAATTCCGAATTGGCACTCCGACCCGGTCGGCCGTGGGGCGGACCCAGAGATTTCAGGTCCGGCGCCCGGATTCCGTTCCCGGAGCGCGGCTGCAGCTCCCGATGCGCACGGATTCCGACATGCCTTCGGTAAAACGGGCATAACTTTCCGCTCGGTTAACGAAATCGCTTATAAGAACCCAATTCGGAAACAGCACTCAGAGGCACTCGTCGCCTAGTATTGCCTCAGGCGATAGGACACCGTTTCTGAGTCCAAAATCCATCGTTTCGGGCTACGAAATTTCGTTTCCTGCATACGATTCTTTGTTTTTTACAGTGATATTTCCTCGATCAAGCGGCTCGCGTGTGGGTCCGCAACCCAGAGTCGGCCAATCACGGAGGTCGGAGGCCGCAGTCATCGCAGTCCGAGAGATCCTCCCCGCGTCGTATACGTGGGTGCCCGAAAATCGCCGATTTCGCCACCCCTGATGGTTTACTCTCACCCCCTCGAGTGGAAGAACTGGGCATAAGGTTCCGCCTGGGTATCGGAATCGCCTATATGACCACTTGTCGGAATCGTCTCTCCGAGCCGGTCGAGATGACACTGGTCACGCTGAATTCGGAGTCCGGAATCCGAATGCCACCTCAGAGGTGTGTACTAGTACACTAATTTTCACCCCTTCAGTAAAAAGTGGATATTTCTTCGCCCGGTGATCGAAACCGCCTGCGAGGCCCCAATTCTGAATCGGCACTCCGACCCAGTCGACCCTGGGACGGACCCGGAGATTTCCGATCCGGCACCTGGATTCCGCTCCCGTAGCGCGGCCGCAGCTCCCGATGTGCACGGATTCCGACACGCCTTCGGTAAAACGGGCATGACTTTCCGCTCGGTTGTCGTAATCGCTCATAAGACCCCAATTCGGAATCAGCACTCAGAGGCGCTCGTCGCCTGCTGTTGCCGCAGGCGATAGGACACCGTTTCCGAGTCCAAAATCCATCATTTCGGGTCTCGAAATTTTAGTTTCCTGCAGATGATTCGCAGTTTTTTATAGTGACGTTTCCTCGATCACGCGGCTCGCGTGTGGGTCCTTAACCCAGAGTCGGCCAATCACGGTGGTCGGAGGCCACGGTCTTCGCGGTCCGAGAGATCCTCCCCGCGTCGTATACGTGGGAGCCCGAAAATCGCCGATTTCGCCACCCCTGATGGATTACTCTCACCTCCTCCAGTGGAAGAACTGGGCATAACTTTCCGCCCAGGTATCGGAATCGCCTATATGACCACTCGTCGGAATCGTCTCTCTGAGGCGGTCGAGATGACGCTGGTCTCGCAGAACTTGGAGTCCGAAGTCTGAAATGCTACCTCAGAGCGTGTGTACTAGTACACCGATTTTCGCACCCCTTCGGTAAAAAGTGGATATTTCTTCTCCCGGTGATCGAAACCGCCCGCGAGGCCCTAATTCCGAATCGGCACTCCGACCCGGTCGGCCCTGGGGCGGACCCGGAGATTTCCGGTCCGGCACCCAGATTCCGCTCTCGGAGCGCGGCCGCAGCTCCCGATGCGCACAGATTCCGACACGCCATCGGTAAAAACAGGCATAACTTTCCTCGCTCGGTGTCGCAATCGCTCATAAGACCCCAATTCGGAATCAGCACTCAGAGGCGCTCGTCGCCTGCTGTTGCCTCAGGCGATTGGACACCGTTTCCGAGTCCAAAATCCATCATATCGGGTCCCGAAATTTTAGTTCCTGCAGATGATTCGCAGTTTTTTATAGTGACGTTTCCTCGATCACGCGGGTCGCGTGTGGGTCCTTAACCCAGAGTCGGCCAATCACGGTGATCGGAGGCCGCGGTCTTCGCGGTCCGAGAGATTCTCCCCGCGTCGTATACGTGGGCGCCCGAAAATCGCCGATTTCGCCACCCTTGACGGATTACTCTCACCCCCTCCAGTGGAAGAACTAGGCATACCTTTCCGCCCAGGTATCAGAATCGCCTATATGACCACTTGTCGGAATCGTCTCTCTGAGCCGGTCGAGATGACGCTGGTCTCGCAGAATTCGGAGTCCGATGTCGGAAATGCTACCTCAAAGCGTGTGTACTAGTACACGATTTTCGCACCCCTTCGGTAAAAAGTTGATATTTCTTCGCCCGGTGATCGAAACCGCCCGCGAGGCCCTAATTCCGAATCGGCACTCCGACCCGGTCGGCCCTGGGGCAGACCCGTAGATTTCCGGTCCGGCACCCAGATTCCGCTCTCGGAGCGCGGCCGCAGCTCCCGATGCGCACGGATTCCAACACGCCTTCGGTAAAACACGCATAACTTTCCGCTCGGTTGTCGCAATCGCTCATAAGACCCCAATTCGGATTCGGCACTCAGAGGCGCTCGTCGTCTACTATTGCCTCAGGCGATAGGACACCATTTTCAAGTCAAAAATCCATCGTTTCGGGCCCCAAAATTTTGGTTCCTACAGACGATTCGCTGTTTTTTACAGTGACGTTTCCTCGATCACGCGGCTCACGTGTGGGTCCAAAACCCAGAGTCGGCCAATCACGGTGGTCGAAGGACGCAGCCATCGCGGTCCGAGAGATCCTCCCCGCGTCGTATACGTGGGCGCCCGAAAATCGCCGATTTCGCCACCCCTGACGGATTACTCTCACCCCTTCAGTGGAAGAATTGGACATAACATTTCTCCCGGGCATCGGAATTGCCAATATGACCACTTGTCAGAATCGTCTCTCCGAGCCGGTCGAGATGACGCCAGTCTCGCAGAATTCGGAGTCCGGAGCCCGAAATGCTCCTCAGAGCGTGTGTACTATTACACCGATTTTCGCACCCCTTCGGTAAAAAGTGGATATTTCTTCGCTCGGTGATCAAAACCGCCCGCGAGGCCCCAATTCCGAATCGGCACTCCGACCCGGTCGGCCCAGGGGCGGACCCAGAGTTCTGGTCCGGCGCCCGGATTCCGATCCCGGAGTGCGGTCGCAGCTCCCGATGCGCACGGATTCCGACACGCCTTCGGTAAAACGGGCATACCTTTCCACTCGGTTTGTCGCAATCACTTATAAGACCCCAATTCGGAATCGGCACTCAGAGGCGCTCGTCGCCTGCTATTGCCTCAGGCGATAGGATACCGTTTCCGAGTCAAAAATCCATCGTTTTAGGCCCCAAAATTTCGGTTCCTGCAGACGATTCGCAGTTTTTTACAGTGACGTTTCCTCGATCACGAGGCTTGCGTGTGGGTCCGCAACCCAGAGTCGGCCAATCACGGTGGTCGGAGGCCGCGGTCATCGCAGTCCAAGAGAACCTCCCCGCGTCATATACGTGGGCGCCCGAAAATCGCCGATTTCGCCACCCCTGACGGATTACTCTCACCCCCTCGAGTGGAAGAACTGGACATAACTTTCCGCCCGGGTATCAGAATCGCCAAGATGACCACTTGTCAGAATTGTCTCTCCGAGCCGGTCGAGATGACGCTGGTCTCGCGGAATTTGGATTCTGAAGCCCGAAATGCCACCTTGGAACGTGTGTACTAGTACACCGATTTTCGCACCCCTTCGGTAAAAAGTGGATATTTCTTCGTCCGGTGATCGAAACCGCCCGTGAGGCCCCAATTCCGAATCGACACTTCGACCTGGTCGGCCCTGGGGCGGACTCGGAGATTTTCGGTCCGGCACCCGGATTCCGCTCCCGGAGCGCAGCCGCAGCTCCCGATGCGCACGGATTCCGACATGCCTTCGGTAAAATGGGCATAACTTTCCGCTCGGTTGTCGAAGTTGCTTATAAGATCCCAATTCGGAATCAGCACTCAGAGGCGCTCGTCGCCTACTATTGCCTCAGGCGATAGGTGTACTAGTACACACGCTCCACGGTGGAATTTCAGCTCCGGAACGAAATTCAATGAACTAGCATCTTGTCAACCATCTTGGAATGCCGATTCCAAATTGTGGTCACAAAAGTGATTCTGATACCGGTCGAAATGTTATGCCTAGTTCTTTCGCCGAAGGGGTAAGAATAATCTAAAAGGGGTCAATATATCGGCGATGTTTGTGCGCCCATATTTACGACCTAGGGAGGAGTTCTCGCGCCGAGTTGAGCACAACTTCTGATCGCTGTGATAGGCCGACTCCATGTTGTGGCCCCACCAGTGATTTGCGTGATCGAGGGAGACATTACTGCTAGAAAACCTTTGAAACATGTAGATCGTCGGCTGGAATCATAATTTTGGAGTGCGAAATGGAGATTTTTTGACTAGGAAATGATGTCTTATCGCCATATGGCAATAAGGGGCGACGAGTGCCTATGCGTGGCGATTCCGAATTGCGGTCATATAAGCGATTCTGATAACCGAGCAGAAAGTTATGCCTGTTGGAGCGAAGGGGTGTCCGTATCCGATCGCATCGGGAGCCCGCGACCACGCTCCTGGAGAGGAATTTGGGCGCCGAGCCGGAAATTGCCGAATCTGACCTTGTGCCGACCGGGTCGAAGTGCAGATTCTGAATTGGGGCCTCACGGGCAATTCCGATATCCGGGCGAATAAATATATGTGTTTTACCAAAGGGGTGCGCGATCGGTGTACTAGTATACACGCTCCGCGGTGGAATTTCGAACCCGAAACAAAATTCAGTGAAACCAGTGTCTTGTCATCCGTTTCAGAATGTCGATTCTGGATTGTGGTCACAAAAGCGATTCCGATACCCGGGCGTAAAGTTATGTCCAGTTCTTTCGCCGAAGGGGTGAGAATAATTCAAAAGGGTGAATATATCGGTGTTGTTTGTGCGCCCATATTTACGACCTGGGGAGGAGTTCTCGCGTCGAGTTGAGCACAACTTCTGATCGCCATAATAGGCTGACTCCGTGTTGTGGCCCCACCAGCGATTCGCGTGATCGAGGGAGACATTACTGCCAGAAAACCTTGGAAACAGGGAGGTCGTCGGATGGAATCGTAATTTTAGAGTGTGAAACATAGATTCCGAATTGGGGTCTTATAATGGATTCTCATAACCGATCGGAATGTTATGCCCATTTGAGCGAATGGGTGTCCGTATGCGATCGCATCGGGAGCCTGCGACCATACTCACGGATAGGAATTTGGGCTCCAAATCGGAAATCTCTGAATCTGACCTTTTGTCGATCGGGTCGAAGTGTCGATTCCGAATTGGGGCTTCACGGGTGGTTCCGATTGCCGGGCGAAGAAATATCCACGTTTTACCGAAGGGGTTTGATAATTGGTGTATTAGTACACACGCTTCGTGGTGGAATTTCGGCTTCAGAATGGAATTTCGCGAAACTAGCGTCCTGTCAACCGTCGCGGAGTGTCGATTCTGAATTGTGGTCACATAAGCGATTCTGATACCCCGGCAGAATGTTTTGCCTAGTTCTTTCACTGAAGGGGTAAAAATAATCCAGAAGGGGTGAATATATCGGCGATGTTCGTACACTCATATTTACGACCTTAAAAGGAGTTCTTGTGCTGAGATTATCATAACTTCTGATCATCGTGATAGGCCGACTCTATGTTACGGCCCCACCAGTGATTCGCATAATCAAGGGAAACATTATTGCTAGAAAACCTTGCAAATAGGGAGATCGTCGACTGGAATCACAATTTTGGAGTGCGAAACGAAGGATTTTTTACTCAGAAATGACATCTTATCGCCAAAGGCAAGAAGGGGCAACGAGCGACTCTGAGTGCCGATTCCGAATTAGGGTCTTATAATGGATTCTCATAACCGATCGGAAAGTTATGCTCATTTGAGCGAAGGGGTGTCCATATGCGATCGCATCGGGAGGCTGCGGCTACGCTCATGGAGAGGAATTTGGGCGCCAGACCAGAAATCTCCGAATCTAACCTTGTGTCGATCGGGTCGAAGTGTCGATTCCGAATTTGGGCGTTACGGGCGATTCTGAATGCTGGGCAAAGAAATATCTGCATCTTACTAAAAGGGTGCGACAATCGGTGTACTAGTGCAGACGCTCTGCAGTGGAATTTCGACTTCAGAATGGAATTCCACAAAACCACCATCATGTCGATCGTCACGGAGTGCCGATTCTGAATTGTGGTCACATAAGCTATTCCAATACCCCGACGGAATGTTATACCTTGTTCTTTCACTAAAGGGGTGAGAATAATCCGAAAGGGGTGAATATATCGGCGATGTTCATACACCCATATTTACGACCTTAAAAGGAGTTCTTGTGCCGAGATGACCACAACTTCCGATCGTCGTGATAGGCCGACTCTGTGTTGCGGCCCCATCAGTGATTCGCATAATCGAGGGAAACATTTCTGCTAGAAAACCTTACAAATGGAGAGATCGTCGGTTGGAATCACAATTTTGGAGTGCGAAATGATGGTTTTTTGACTTGGAAATGACATGTTATCGCCAAAGGCATAATGGGCGACGAGCGACTCTAAGTGACGATTTTGAATTGAGGTCCTATAATGGATTCTGATAACAGATCGAAAAGTTATGCTCGTTTGAGTGAAGGGGTGCCTGTATGCGATCACATCAAGAGCCTGCGACCACACTGCCAGAGAGAAATTTGGGCGCCGGACTAGAAATCTCTGAATCCTACCTTGTGTCGACGAGGTCGAAGTGCCGATTCCAAATTGGGGATTGGCGGGCGGTTCTGATTGTCGGACGAAGAAATATCCACGTCTTACCGAAGGGTGCGACAATTGGTGTACTAGTATACACGCTCCGCGGTGGAATTTCGGCCTCGTAATGAAATTCTACAAAACTAGAGTCCTATCGACCGTCTCAGTGTCAATTCCGAATTGTGGTCACATAAGTGATTACGATACGCGGGCGAAAAGTTATACCCAGTTCTTTCATTAAAAGGATGAGAATAATCCGGAAGGAGTGAGTATATCGGTGATGTTCGTGCACCCATATTTACGACCTAAAAAGAAGTTCTCGCGCCGAGATGACCACAACTTACGATTGTCGTGATAGGCCGACTATGTGTTGCGGCCCCACCAGTGATTCGCGTAATCGAGGGAAACATGGCCTTTTAACTAAAAGGGTGTGATACTCGATGAGATTGTATACTTGCAATCGCATTCTGGGAGAGGAATTTGGACACTAGAGTAGAACACTCAGAATCTGATCTAGTGACGACCGACTAGAAGTGTCAACTCTAAATTCGGGTCTCAGAAGTAGTTCTGGTCGTCGGGCAAAGAACTATTACGTTTTACTGAGGGAGTGTGATAGTCGATCGAATCGTGTACTTATATTCATGCTCTGAGGAAAATTTGAGTCTCGAAATAGAATTTATGATATTGGTGTCACGTCGAGTGTTTCGGAGTGTCGATTTTGAATTGTAGTTTTATGGGCGATTCCGATCACCGAGTAAAAAGTTGTGGTTGTTTTTACCAGATAGGTGAGAATGAGCCAAAAGACATCTTACTGTCGGGGTAGTAAGAGACATCGAGCGTCTTGTAGTGTCCATTCTGAATTATGATCTTATAACCGATTCCGATAATCGAACGAAAAATTATAGTCATTTAACCGAAGGGATATCATACTCGATAGGATCGTGTACATATAATCACGTTCCTGAAGAGAAATTTGACCACCAAAATAGAAATTTCTAAATCCGACATTGTGGCAATCAACTCAAAATACCAACTCTGAATTAAGGTCTCGGAAGTGATTCTGATAGCCTATCACCGGTCCCATTCTTTTGAAGATGGATGACCACTGTATCCACAGGATTGCTGTTTTCTCCTTCCTCGGCGCACTCAGTCGCAAGATGGATGCGCGCAGAAGGTTATAAATTTCATGTTTCACCTGCCGTTCAAATCTTATGTAACCGGTATCCTATATGCAGCGGGACAAATTACGTTGGTCTCGTTTGCATTAATCTTGGGATTAAAAGAGCCAGAAGTCTTCTAGGAACTCCGACGACGCACCACCAAAAGTTGCACCCGGATCTGCGAATCTGATCATGTCCTGATGCATACCGCAGGGGCTTATGGGGGATAACATGCTGGAGATCACATCAGACATGCCCGATGCACAGTCGTTGCAGGATTCGTTGCTCATGACCTGATCCATCTGTTCATGGACTTTCTGATCCGGCTGTTCTGGGCGTCCTGTTGGCGAGCAGCCACCTGCCTCTTCATCCGCCATGTCGCGTTCCGGTGTGTCTCCTCTCGAGGGGGACGCCGAGGGAACGCAGCTGCCCTGCCGGTGTACAGTACCACCAGAAGGACGAGAACCCCCGGGACTGGTTGACGACGAGGAGCTCTCCGTAACAATGGAGAGGCAGCGTCTGGGGACGATCTGTGCCATGGTGCATGTGTGCCTGTCTGATGTTTGTGACGGTGAACTTGGCCGGGCTGCTGTTATGATCTGCTCGCGGCACCTGTTTCATGGCTTGGCAACCTTCCTCCTCTTTGTAGGCACATCCGTAGTAACACCTAGAAATCACAGCACAAGGTAAGCATGTTTCTTCAGTTTGTACATGTTTGCCAAAATCTTTACGTGAAGGTTACCTTTGGCTTCCCCTTAATTTTAACATGTAAGTTATTGAGTAGCAATGGATCAAATTAGCTAGCCTTGAATTAATAAAGAAATCAACATTCAAAAAATCCCTATAAAACCTTCTTCTTCTGTTTTTTTCTTTCCTTTTTATCTCAAATGTTGGAACGAAAAACACCGCAAGAACCATATTCAACTGGTGACACTAGAAACGCCAGCAAAAGTACACTTGTTGATGGACATTTGGGGGAGGAAATTGGTTTATTTACACAATTCTTGACACCAAACTTATCCACTAATAAAAATGTGTCGCATCATCGCATTTGTCAAGAGGAAGTCAAGAAACACCTCTTTTAAATTGTGGTATGTTTTGATCTGCGTGTTCAAAGTTATGTCAAGAAAAAATGTCACTAAACTATTTATTTTGGGGAGGTGGGGAAGACTTGCGCACGCACAAACATACACACACTTAGACACACTCATCTCACTTGTGTTTGGGGGCGAGTAAGAGCACCTTTGATTCGTAAAAAGAGTTTTTTTATATATATAATATATATATATAATATTTGATGCACATTATTTGAAAGTGGCACGCGCTTATATTATAATTGAGTGTTTATATTGATTTGATAGATATTTAATTATAAGATGATGAATAGTTAAGTGCATCAAATATTTCTCTGTATGTATATTTGGGTATCAGTGGATGATATGATCACCTTGGGAACTGGGATCCATGGATCTTCTTTTCCCCGTACTTCCTCCACTGATAATTATCACTCATGGGGAGCGATGTTGCGACGGTTCACGACTCCGCGAGCATCTGTGTATATTGAAAACATCAGACTTTAATTTGTTAAGATCTAATTGTTCCGGGAAGCCAGTAGAACCTCTCCAACTGTTGTGGACATGATCAATAACAGTTGCACCGAAGAGTACTCTTAATTACTTGGATAGCCAAAAGAATGGTAGTCTCTTTCATATGATCAGATCAATTAGATGAGAATCTAATTATTTTTCATAAGGGGTCTTCAAAACTTTGGGACTACTTGCTCTGTTTGTCCAAGTATCAGATCAAGTACCTTCTCCTTGGGAGGTCACCCCTGTTCTTAATCTGGGTACCCTTCCTCTTCTTCCAATCACCTTGTCTTCGGCGGACTGGGCAAGCCCTGCGGCGACTAGTTCAGGGTACTGTCGGCGGGGGATCCGCTCTGCAATGGGGTTCACAGTCGAGATGGACGCCCCAAGAGACTTCATCACCCCCTCGAACAGCTCTTCTGCATTCTCCGGCCAGGCTCCACCTGCGAGGGCCCGAAGCAACGAAACTTGCTTGTGCCCCTCCGCGATCTCCTTGACCGTCGTCGACGCCACATCGAATGAACTCACTCCAAGAGCAGTACGACTCGCCAGTGGCGGAGCCACCTTGGAGCCAGTGGGGTCCTGTGACTCCACTGGATTAAAAATTTTTCATTAGTGATGTAAATTTTTACCATTAGTGACCTCATTGGATCAAGAAAATACGTCTAAAGGTGCACTCACTGAACGAAAGTTCTAGGTCCGCCACTGCGACTTGCAGATCTCTCTCTCTCTCTCTCTCTCTCTTCTCTCTCTCTCTCTCACTCACTCACTCTGCGCGAGTACTGTGTGTGCCGTAGATGCAGTGGTTCCTTTAACTTGCTTCTCGCAGCATCCGTCACATGCTTATATGGGTTGGAAAGAATAGGTGCTTGATGCGATAGGATAACATGGTGTGGAATATTGTAGGGGTACGTTCACAGAAGATACAATTCAAAATGGCTACAATCTCTTCCATAAGTTTCTGGTTTAGCTTCGTACATTCAGTTCATGCATGCAGGATTTGACAGAAGAGATAAGTAATTCACACACGTCGATGAATTATAGTTTAGATTTTAGTTTTGAATCCTACTTACTCTCTTCAATTAGAGAAATAATATTCATCACTGATGTGGTTGGCAACCGCAAAGGTGTGGCCGAGACCTGTAGACCGACCATAGAGGTGAGGTTGAAGTCTAGGTAGCCTCGACTTCAATTCAATGAGTTAGGTGTGGCCGACATAGATAGTCAAGCACGGGGTGGTCGGTTTGCCGACCATGGTGTCAAGGCCGATCAAGAACTTCTGCAAATCGAGGAGGGCACAAGTCTAGATGGATGATTGAGGATGGCCCAACCTACAAGAAAGTCAATCTAGGGGATGTGGGCTCGGCTTGGGGTCAATTCTCTAGCGGTCAAATTATTTTTTACTCAGCTCTACTTTTGTATGAAGAGAGAGGAGAGGGGTGGATCCAATTGAGATTATTGCCTCGTGTCCCTCTTTTTACCTATGATTGGTGAGCTTCTTTTAAACCATCTCCTAGGTGGAGTGAATCTCTGACTTGATTTCTGATATAGGATTAGTCCACTCATGAAAGATTCAAGGGGTGTTGTTGGTGTTATTGTCGAGCGCTTGATGAGCCAAATTGGGTCAAGGTCTAGGGCCTTATCAATTACATTTTATGGAAAATGTACATATTATCGAAAGCGTTATAAGATTTCTCTTCGAAGGACTTACATTGATGAGGCCTTTTGTGTAGGTGGTCAAATCCTTTCAAAATTTATTCTTACCTCCAAATTAATCAAGAAATCGCACATTCTTCGTAATAAAAACTCCTAACAAGACTTCACAGGCTTCATATGATAGGGTAGCTATAACATCACCCATTTCTCAAATCGAACGACCGACACTAGCCGCTATCAAATGTCTCTCCCCTTAACTTTGCATGTGGGTCACCTATGAATGCACATCCATGCATATGTATAATATATGTATATATGGCGACGACTGAAAACAACCGCTGACATATCCCCCCTTCTCTTGTAAAGGTATGTGGGCATAAATATATGGTTAGAATTTAAGTGACTTTGACATGGTGATAGAAATTAACCAAGAAGATATGTACTTAACCAGGCCCGGTATATATGTTGTGATAACTCTATATTAGGAGTGGTCTGGTTAATTAGTTAGGCGCACATCAGGTGCAAGACATTCAATACACAAGTTCGTCAGGTTTATAAGGAGATTTTTTTCAAGAATTGTAAATAATCAAATTTAGTGATGCATCTTAAATCCATGTCTGTACAGTTCAAAATAATAGGCTAACCAGCCTAACACACACACACACACACACACAAAAACCTTGTCTACTCTTACTTTTTGTTTCAAAATAAAATAAAATGTAGGCTAAATACACCTAGATATGTTAACCAAGACGTAACTTAGCTACCAAAATAGGTCATAGGATGGGAAAGCATGCATGTGAAGAGTAGGTCTCACTTTTCTCTAAACATTCTACCTAGTACAGACAGACTCTGCCCACACCATGGTCTAAAGATGTACAAAATATATTGGGAGTGTGAACATATATAGGAAGTCCCCCATGTCAAGATCATGCACATGTAGTTCTTTTTCTCCCTGGAATATTAATTCATGATGGGCGTTCCCCTAACCTTGTCACTCCACACAGTTTAATTCGAACTCTCTGACTTGACTTAGAGCAAGTTTAAAAGTGGGAAGATCGGCCTTCGATTTCCTTTGCGTGTTGTGTAAGACGTGAAATATTAATTATAACCCAATACTCAAGGCCGGCCGCTTCTAGAGAGGAATGCCCCATCAAGAAGCTTGAGATTTTTATTTTGGAATTATTCTAAAATCTTGACCTCACCAAACATATTTCATATTTAATAAAAATATATCAATTATGTCTTTTGAGTTAACTGGTCATCGCAAATTAAGACGTTTTCTGTTAAACATGGATGGAACTGAGTTTCAAAAGACAAAAATACCAAGAGAAAAAGAAATTCAGAGAGAGAGTGGGAGGTGGGGAGGAGATTCTTAAATGGAGGGCAGAATATTAACCATTTTTACCCCTTAACCAAACAACCATAGTTATCTCTTTGGATGAGGTGAAGTTTTTCAATGATATTCATCTCTTTGGAAACGGCAAAGTAGGGATCATGGAGGAAGTTTTGGAGGCCATGATCTTTTTCATCATCATCTTCTTCTTAATTAGATTTCACCAACAAAAAATTGTCAACTCAAATTCTGTGGGCAAAAAAAAAAGTTTTATTATTTAACAAAATTTGAGTTTGAGACTTGAGAGATAAAAATGAGAGAGTATTAATATTTAGAACAACGGTGGAGATGTCAACTGAATCCCTTAATATTTGACTCGATAAATTTTATATAAAAAAAAATAACTAATGCCAAATTCATAATGAAATAATCAATAGTAACAGTACAAGGAAGATTATTGCCAAGAACGCTTATTACACATGGGCTTAGAATCTTAAAATTTATATGAGAAATGCTAGTTATCTGGGCGCCCGAATAATTAGCCGATGTCAGCCGCGGTGTAGGCCCCACAAAACTGCAGCATGGGGCAACGTGTGAGGCCCACGCGGCCAAACAATCAAGTCACCCGCGCTGCCGTTCCACATCATGCTAGTTACTCGAACACCCGAGTAACTAGCATTTCTCGAACTATACAAGATGGGTACATGCCTAGCATCCGATGATGGTGGGACCCATTTGATGAGCGCGCTCGGTGAAACCGTTTTTAAAGGAGAAAGGACTCCATTTTCACCAAACTCTATGGACAAGTTCCACGTATTGATTTTCTGTCTTGGCTGCGTTTCACATCATGATCTTCACATTGGTGGGATGTAGAGTGTAGGTTTTAATAATCCTGTCATGCTCTTTACATAGTACAAGCTTAGAATGTGGGTTACTTTGTATAAAATCTCTTGCAAGTTGACCTAAGAGATAAGATCGCTTGCCTAGAATCTATCAAAAGACGAGCAAGAGAAATATTTAGGGCCGATTTATAACCGGATAGCTTTGATAAAGAAAGTTTATCAACTCTGATAAATACAGCTATATAACGGAACAATGTAATATACAGCGCATATGAATGCAGGAAGTTTGTTTAACTCGAACTTTTGTTCACCTATTGCAAATCTATGAACTGATGACCAAGGTAGAGATGTACATCGTCAGCCTTCTCTAACCCACTACGTAGTAATCCGTAATCTTTGGCAGATTTTTCTTCTTTATCTTCCCACTCCACCAATCAACCAAAACCAGGGCCATAGAATCTCTGAGTTTTCATCTAGGCGAGGAGTGTGATAGATTGCAAGAAAACACTCTTATCATAGTTGGATGACCTGAAAACTGAATCCATACATCCGAATCATACCGTTCTTAAGACCATTTTTTTTCTTCTTTTTTATTTGTTATTATTATAATTTAAATATGAATCGGACCAAATCAAACTGACATACTTCAATTTATACCAATGTCTGGACTGATCTGATTCACCGATCCAACCCAAATAGTGCACTTTTGATGCTTGTTAATCAACAAAACCACTTTTTTTTAACCTACCTCACTCTTATTACACGAAAGTGACGTTTCTCCGATAACGTCTCTCCATAATGATGGGGATGACTGGAAGGAGATGTTCACATTCAGATGACCTTTTTTTTTTTAATAAACAATCAGGAGACAGTTGCCGTATCTTTTAATGTCTTTTTCTATTGTAACCCATCATAAAAATGAAAATGACACCCTCATCTCTACGCATAATTAAACATGACCCATATTTTTAAGATACTTAAATTTTCAAATAATATAATCCTTAATTAATCACATTAACAGGGAAAAACTTTATGATAGCTAATAATATACAATTATATATATATATATATATGTACGTCCATAATTAGATTAAATCTAACATAAAGGCCTTACAATGTATCACTGGCGATGCAGCTTCGTCGTGTACAGAACCATCAATGTTGAGAACAAGACAAAAAGGGCGACAAGGCAGTCATTCGAGCCTTGGTCATCAACGGTGTCGGTGAATGCCGAGCAACAGTTCTACCCAACAATGTCAATTGCACAGGAGAACAGTTTTATAACACTCTTCCAATGTGAGACTCTTGTAATTTCGTCTCGAGATTCTCGAAAGAATGTTGCAAAATACAACTTAATAAGTTACTAGCACCTGAAAAACTTCAACTACTGAATCATTTTTAATGTACAGAAGAAGAAGAAAAAAGAAGAATGTCGCAGAGACAAAAGGGAGAGAGAGGTAGAAATTAGAGAAGGAGAGAAGAGGCAAAGCTGGAAAATATTCTCTTTCCAAAAAAGAGCATAGAATTTTAACTTGAAAAAAAAAGGTTTACTCTTGCGTACGGACGCTAAATGCATCTGTGTTCGCCCTTACAATAGGATTGACCCCGCAGCTTAATGCATCTTTTATCTAATTGTGTAAAGCTAATCCTGCTGCGAGGGCAGACACATCCACAACACCACAAGTACTCTTGCGTACGGCCGCTAAATAGTATTCTTAGAACTTAACCACGCTGGTGCCCGTGTCAGCTTTCAACCTCTTCCTAGCACTACCACTAGTCACAAGGGCAGGGTATGGCATGCACTGAATACTGTCAAACCAACCTGCAAAGTACATAGCAGCTGCCTGCTGCAGGGGAAGATAGCAAACACCCTGAAGTCTTTTATGTCACATTCTCCTCTCAGTTAGATCCAGAAAGCCAAAGAAAATACAGTTCCTCGTGATATTGTAGGTCAAGTAAATTTTATTGAACAAACCTTGCCGCATCCCAGAGGCATGCATGCCTGCTTTGTGTCTCAAACTCACTCACTTCCAATTCCTCAACCCTAATGATCTGCCATTCACTAACGCATGACCATCTGAATTATAACTTAAAACAACATTCTATATGTGATCTTCCTTTTGGAAGAAGATCATATAGCATAGCACATAGATCAATAAATGTTCCACGGAATCTTCAGTTGGAAGAGTGCACGAGAGAACTTTGCCTTCCAAAATTGAGGGGAGAAAACACAAAATAGTTGAGACAGAATACTCTACTATTCTCACTCTTATTTTTTATTGGAAAACTACCTTCCTCTTCTTGGTATACATGAAGGGCTACCACTATAGCACTCTTTGTGTATTCTACTTCTCACTTGATGGGGCCTAAACAGATTAGTATGGTGCTAGGATCTCACCCCATCTCAGAGGATCGATGGCTGTGAGGCCGTCAAGAAAGCCATAAGCAACGTCCCAAACCTGGAGGCCAGAACGAAGCCAGGTGCATCAGCCAAAGGCCTCCCCGTCCCAACACACACCAACACTATCATGATGACTATTTGTAATTCATATAGAATGCCCAAAGACCACACAATTTTCATAAGTTTATCTCCAATTTTTTTGGCATCCCAACGAGAGGCTGTCACTAATTGCAATTAACCAAGTCATAGATTGCAAGGCTTCATATTCCTAGAGTCACAGATTTTGTTAACTCGACCAATCTTGATTTGATGACATGATCCAAATATGGGGCAAATGGGCAAAATAATTACTGTAGACAGTGTAGAGGACTCTTCTACAAATTCTCGTTTGTATGGCACTACAATAGTAGTAGAGATGATACAGAACCATCATCCCTTTGTACAGACCCATAAGCAGGTATCAGAATCCCAAAATCCATTGGAGAATGCTGAAAGTCTGGAACAGCGATGTGAGTACTCTCACGGTACTATTACAAAATTCAGATCATTCAGTTGTTTCATTCCAAGTCAATTTTTTTATAATAAAACCAAAATAGAAACTATCATTGGCATAACGACCGATACTGGATATCATCCTTCTATTAATGCAAAAGGGCTTCTATTGGTTCATATACATCTAAAAATGGAAGTAAAAGGAGTATTGGATTTCTACAATTAGGCTAAAAATGGCAAGCTTGAGCACAAACAGCAGCGCAAGCAAGCCAACGGCTAATGGAAATTCTTCACCGCACAAATGGTCAAATTTGATTCTCAGTTCTTTTTATGGCGCACTTGGCCGTCATCCAGACAGACGTTTTTCTCTAAACCACTTACACTTAATCCAGAATAACTTCTTCATTTAGTAGGGCCATTTGGTGAGATTTATAACTCCAACAAGCCCACCTTCCATGAATGGGGAGCGACCTTTTCTAACAAACGGTAATTTGATGAAATCTCTTTGAAAAGTATCTCTGATAAATTTGTCTCTTTGTGCCCAAGACCCCATTCATAAGGCAGGTAGTTAATTGAAGGCATTCCTGAGTCATCTGGCAGTAGTTCTAAGAGAATTACTTCAAGAGAGGTCCCAAAAGTACAGATGCTGCAGGAAATTCATTGACCTCGATCACATTTCATTGACCTCAAATTCAATCACATCACTGCTCTCACATGCAAGATACTATAAAAATCCATAATCTTTCTTGTTACTCTGAATTTCTCAATCACTTGGCTTACATAGAGCGATAATATTTCACTGCTAAATCTTCTCCATATACATTAGCAATCGTTACTTCCACAACACCGCTAAATGAACTAATCACCTTCCCTTATGTTGCCAGTCTACTCATGTTCATCACCATGTGCACAAATTGCACATCAAGCATTATTTTAGTCTTTACAAAGCCATAAAAGACAGGTAACCCGCTTAAAAACAGTTACTAATTTACAATGACAACTCACCAAGCCCTAAAGTTTGGTTGGTCATATTAAAGGTTTCATTCACCCTTCAAAATCAACTTCACCGAATCCATTTTCACCATCAAGAATAGCATATCCTTGAACTCAATCAAATCACTTAAATCACCTATTTAAAATATTTTTCCAAGTTTACTTCCCATCATCATCATCGTCATCATCAGAGCCTTATCCCATTATTTGGGGTCAGCTACATGAATTCTTTTCCGCCAAATATTTCTATCAAGTGCTATAGTCGTGTTTAAACTCAAGAAGTCCAAGTCTTTTCTAATGACATCGCACCATCTCATTTTAGGCCTTCCCCTAACTCTTTTATTAGTATCCACTAAGATTTTGTCACAACTTTTAACCGGCGCCGAGTTAAGACGACGGTGCACATGTCCAAATCACCCAAATCTATTTTCTCTCATTTTTCTATCAATTGGAACTATCCCAAAATCTTCACAGAAACGCACATTCCTAATCTTATCTTTCTTAGTCTTACCACACATCCATCTCAACATCTTCATCTCCGCCACACACACTTCGTTAATGTATTCCTTTCTCACTGTCCAACACTCGGTACCATATAATAAAGCAGGTCTCATTGTCGTTCTATAAAACTTTCCTTTAAATTTCACTGGTATACGACGATCGCAAAAGACTCCTGATGAGCTTCTCCATTTTTGCCAACCTACCTTAATCCTATGTGCTACATCGTCATAAATCTCCTCATTCTCTTGGATGAATGACCCTAAGTATCGAAAGCTACTACTCTTAAGAATGTCTTGTCCATCAATTTGAACAATATCTTCTTGTAACACCATCTTATTACTATAATTACAATGCATAAACTTTGACTTACTCCTACTGATTTTAAAACATTTAGATTCTAAAGCATGCCTCCAACTTTCTAACTTAACATTTAAACTATCAATACTCTCATCAATTAAAACAATATCATCAATAAATAACATACACCAAGAGATATCATCATGTAATTACTTAGTTATCTCGTCTATAACCAGAACAAAGAGATAAGGGTTTAGAGCAGAACCTTAATGCAAACCTACTGTAACCGAAAATTTACATGTCTCTCCAGCAATAGTTCTCACACTAGTAGTGACACCGTCATACATATCCTGGATCAAGTCAACATATCCTTGAGAAACTCCCTTTTTTGTTAATGTTCATCAAATCAAATCTCTTGGTACTCGATCACGTCTTCTTCAAATCAAGAAAAACTATATATAAAACTCTTCTCATCTCTCTATACTTCTCATTATTATTTATATAATCCTATCAGAGACAACAGTTTTATATAGAACAAAGACATATTTCTCACCTTCCCCTATTTTCATTGTAGTTTTCATCCAACGCAACGAGATCACATGAAAAACATGGAGTGTCCTGAAAAATGTTTACAACTCAATGTGCAGCAAGACCACCACTTATGGAAGAACTAAAATATTGTTTGCTATACACAAGCAGGGTATTGAAGGCAAATACTCAATAGAAGTTAACGAGTTTGAATCAATAAAATGCAACAGCTACTTGTGGTAGAACACATTATCAATATCCAAAAGAAGCTCTTCAAACACCTCAACTTAAAAAGTTCATATCAATAAACCCAAATTTACCATCAATTAGACAAAAAAATCTGTCAAAATATGACAGCACCAATAACAGTAACCCACTTGTTGCATCCACAAATGAAAAAACATCAGCTGCAATGACAACCAAGCAATAGCATTTCTATTTGCGCAAGAGGCGTAAACATGAACGAGGTTACATTTTTACAGAGGATTCCAACAATCAGAATTTAAACTGTATAAGACAAACAAAATGAAACTAGTCAGATCTAATACTTATCAAGCAGCAGTAACAAAGAGATCGATAGTGAGTTCACTAATTGAAAGAAGGCTACCAAAGCGAAGTCAAAAGACATAACAAGGATGAACTAAGTTGCAAACCCGTCAGAAATGGTGCATCCATATCATGCCAATTTCAATATATGCAGAACATTCATTTCGGATACACAGTTGTCACTCAAACCGCCAAAACAAAGAAAGATTCAGACGCGATAAACCCAGAACAAGCAGAAGACATACTGCAAACACGAAAAAGAGAAACAACCAAACTAGAGATAGATCTGATACTGTCTCCTTTGAAACAACAGCGGGAGGAAGGAAGTAAGGGATCACAAAAGTTGCAAAAGACAATCCACGACAAGCAGATCTACAAAAATTTCAACAAATCATGATGGCAACAAGTTGAACTAAAGCAATTTACGCAGTCATCGTTCCAACAATGATACAAACAACCAGGGTTTTGACCTGCTCCTTTTCAAAGTTCTATGTATAGTAATTAGTAAGCCAGATAACACATATACCCTAAATCTTTTCTTACAGAATGTAGGGGAGACAAAAGAGGAAAGGCTGACTCGACGAACCGCGTGCGATCCCGACGGCCAACGCCAGATCCGCATCAGACGCGGGCCGCCATGGCAGGACCCGCAGAGGCGGCGGCGGAGGAAGCCGCCCCGCCGAGGAACGACAAGAACCCGGACCCGGCGCCTCCAGGCTCCTGGTCGTCGAGGAAGAGGTCCTCCGGCATCCGGAAAGCGCCGTGCACGCACACCAGTGCCGCTCCAACCATCAGAGCAGAAATGAGCAGGGATCCGACGGAGGTCAGAAACACGACGAACACCGTAAGGACGACGAGGCCGCCGAGGGTCTCGCGGTCGGAGAAGCGCCGGCCGAAGAGGACGAGGGGCGGTTCGGCGGGGCGGAAGAGGTAGAGGAAGCACCAGGCGGCGAGGAGGGTGACGAGGACGACGAGCGAGAAGGGGTGGGAGAGGAGGGAGATGACAAGGACGGCGACGAGGAAGGCGATGTAATTGATGCGGAAGTAGGAGACGTTCTTGCGGACGCGGGAGGTGGCGTCGGAGAGGGACTCGGGGCGGGAGAAGGCGGTGCGGTCGGCGAGCTCGTACCAGGGGCGGCGGTTGACGAGGGAGCGGCGGATGGAGTCGGAAAGGCGGGATAGGAAGAGGCGGAAGGCCGGGGTGGTGATGGGGGCGGTCGGCGGGGCGGCGCCGGCGGCGGATCCTCCTGGCTGCGGGGTGGCCATGGGGAGGATCGGAGGTGCGGAGGCAGCCATGGCGGCGAGGCGGCGGGGGCAGGAGGAGAGGGCGGTGCGGTGTCAGATCTCGAAAGGCAGAAGCCACCACCACCCCCCTCTCTCCTTTTCCTGGATCTGTTCCTGGCCTTCGCTCCTCTCCCTTCTGCCCTAAAAATTTCTAATTCCCAGAAGAGGGCTAGAGAGAGAGAGAGAGAGAGACCAAAGGAGGGAGCAGATGTAAGTGGAGGAGGGGAAGGCGAGATGGCGATGCTCCGGGCCGCGGCCCAATGGGCCGTTCTTGTTTTTTTTTTTTTTCTTTTTTTGGTAACAAGAAAACTCCGTTCTGTGATTTTGTGGGTTCAGATATTAGGTCCGTAAACTCTAAGATCAGTCAGCTCCTACTTTCTATGTATCTATATTGTTCTTATCTCACTTGATCGAAAAAATCTCAAATTTACACACTTTAAGAATTACATGTAAATCAGATAAATCTCCCTTCTAAAAATCAAACTCAGATCTCCTATTTTTAAGTAACAGTTCTAACCCTATTCTCATTATTACATGGAATTATCTATCGAGATCGAGATAAAATTATATGTAATGTAATTAGAAGTATAGTTTTATCTAATTTTTTTTCCTTTAAAATCGTGTAACTAGTGAGTTTATATTCACAAATGCCTAGTGTTCCGAAATCTGAGTTTTAAATATTTAGACGTCAAACATGTGCACCTATGGTAGGGATCTATTCAAGTGGCAACCTCACTCATTTTATGTCTCGCATCTAAATATTTAATACTCGAACATTCTAAATTTTTAGCATTTCTCTCGCACATTAGTAGTCCCAAATTAAGTGATTGTTTTTTTTTTTACAAATTTTGACTATTTTGAAATATCAAAAAAAGAGTATCGAGTTTGAAAAAAGATTGACATCCATCCAATTGGAGTTGGGAGAGGAGTTCAACCCCCAATTAGAAAATTCTAAAACAAGTCAAAAATTTTGATAGCATTCGGCGCCATGTTTAGCCTGGTCTAGTGTCAGATCACCAGCCTCCACGGCGTGTGGCGATGGGCTGCACACCCTCTCCCTCTCGATGAGCAAAAAAGTTATGGAGAAATATTTAGTGTCAGAATTGCCAACGGATCTTTATTTTTTGTTTAGCCAACTCCTTTTTCATATGATACAAAATTCTGAAAAAAATAATAACTTAATAAAAGTGAAAATAGATATCTAAATTTTTATAAGATGCAAAAACGAAAACACATAATTCCATATCCACTTTTTTAGTTTTCGTTTTTGATATTTTTTAATATATATTATATAACATTTTTACAATAAAAATTCTTCAACTTCGAAATTTTGACTCTTAAATTTTTAACTCATCATCTCCACCTCCAATATATATACAAAACGTTGAACATCTTTGTTCTAATTAATGACTAGTGATCACTTTCTCATTCTATCATATATGGTATTTTTTTTTCTAACAATCTTCCTACTTACATATATCAACTACTTATTACTCAACTATTATATATAACTATATGATGTTACTATACCGATTTAATCTTGTCATACTAAATTAAGGGTCATTATAATATATGTGACAAAAAAATACGGTAAAAGATGCATTTGTATTTATTATTCTTATTTATTTATAATAGTAGATTATTAAATTTACATTTAAAACTATCCATAAATTTAATAATCAACATACTTATAAATTTATAATTTTATTCTCATTATATAATTATTGTTGCATCCAAAATTTTTATTTTATTTCTATTTCTATTTTTTCAACTTAAAGTGAAAATAAATGTAGAAGCAAAAACACCATTTTCCAATTTCGTTTCCAACTTTAATTTTTTTTATAGGAAGCGAAAACATTATTTTCAATTCCGAATCAAACCTGTTGACAATCCTATTAAGTACACACAAAGATGGGCACTCTCTTATTGGGTGTACCATCTCATATTTAAAAAAAATAAGAAATATATATTAAATATCAAAAGTTGAGGTGACACAATTCTATTAAATGTGCCACATCTAGTACTGTACATTTTTTAGTGTGGACTAAACATTTCTCAAATTTATGAAAAGCATTTATTATAGAATCATTTAGATAGGAAAACTAAAATGGATTATCTGGAAATAATTTTATTAAACCTCACCAACATGATCAAATAATGATAGTGGCAAACATCCATGGCTAACTAAGCAACGTTATAAAAACAGGCTTATGAGAATTGGCCTCTTTGATAATTGCATAACTTAACCAAAGATAAACTATCAAAGAAAATAATCTTAAACACTCTTTACGTGGGGTGGGAGAGAGAAAAAAGTCATCATCCATTGTTTAAATTTACCTTGGAAAGAGAGCCCATCTCTTATCAGAGTGATAAATAAGAGATAAATAAATCTCCTTCATGGGGTTGTAAAAGAATGACAGGATCACCGAAGGGGATGTTATCTCAAAGCACTTGACATATTTTGGAAAGTTGAACAGTGCTCTTTCAAACTTTGGGGAGCAAATAAATGGACAATCTTGCTGCGTGTTGGACGATTCTGTCTAAACATGGCAACCCACACAAGCAATTGATAAGAATTTGGATATCAATGGTGTCCTCAGAGAAAGCATGCATAAGGCTAGACAACAAACACGATTCGCACAAGAAAAATTACTGCACTAATGAAAGTGCAATAAAATCACATTTAAATGCACTTCTGACCCACCATTCCTTGATAGAGAGCATCTGCTCATGGTAAATTGGCCTCACACATTGGGAGCAGCAAGCATCGAAATGCGGTAAACAAGAACCAAATCGTCATAAAGTCCAGAGCTCTAATGTTATATGGCGTGATCAGTCTAACATAATATTTTGATTTATGGCTTCTGTCCAAACCAAAACCATTAGGGCCATAAAAGGACACAGAACAGTGTATGGGATCCAGATAGAAGATGATACAATGCTAAAGTATCACGCATACAGACCTCATTTCTCATCACGTAGAGTAAAACTTAGAAGGTGGACCCGTTCCAACCAAAGTAGGAACCCTGCACGGCACAAAATGACAATTAATATAAATGGTGGCATGGAGAAGCAGATATGTTGACAATGGTGAAAGAAAGAAACACAACGTCGTGAGAAAAAATAAGCATGATCTTGAAGCTAACAATAAGGTTTCAAAAAAGTAAATGATGATTTACATGATCTATTGCTGATGTAAAGCATGTAAACACTGTGCATATTCTTGGGTCGGATGGGCCTAACAAACAAGAAAAGTGAAATGAGAAGACAACAATTACATAGGACCCATTTGTGGGTCAACAAACAAGTTGAGAACACTTGCCTTTGTGTCATAAAACTTGAGGAAGAAACGTGACTTTGGAACAGATAACTTCGTCTCAAGAATCGCAGCAACAGCAGCACTCAGCTTCTTGTTCACATCAGGGTTGAGGCCTCCAATGGAAACCAGTTCGCCATATGCTGCAGGCTCTTGTGTTCCCCCAAAGGCCATGGGAACCGAACCCTTGAGCACTATCATCACATACTGAAATTTTGATGGGGTAAACAATAAGCTTTCCTATTCAACTTTTTTGTCAAACATAAATGGAATTCCCAACAATGAAAAATAAAGAGAAAAGAAACACAGCAAAAAAGTTTGCACACACTAAATTGGTTTAATAGAGAAGACGGAAACAAATACAATTAAGAAGAGAGACCTACAAGACTGCAAACTTAGTATTGCAAGCAACAAGCAATCTACAAAGCATACAAACACATTCACATTGACAATTTGAGGTCCACTTAAAAGTGAATGCATGTAAATAAGTTGTAAAGTGTTTATCAATAACTTATCAAAAAGCAGATTAGCACTAAAGAGGAATCAGATCAAAACAAAGTGAAGTTCATCAATAAGTAGGTCAATTCTTTGATGATACATAGTAGGAAAAAAAAGGAGCTTTCCTAAAGGTGAATGACAAGTCCATGAGATTGTTTACATCAAACATCTTCATAGTGAAAAAGGGGCTTTAACATCAAATCCCAACAACCCCCAACTTCGCAAATACATTAGCTGTAAACAACAAGATGTGTAAGAGTGTTGAGCAGTTGGCACAAGGGTGCCACCAGTAGACAAATACCAAGAAAAAGAACTTCAAAACAAACTGAATTGGATAGAGACTCACTTTTATTATAAAATCCAACCACTCGGCACAATGATCTAGAGTTTGAGCCCTTAGACACTACAATACATCAGTCAATGGTGGTAACCAGTACCATATAGTTGCACAGTTGCAAGTGGAGATTAAGAAAAATGAAGAAGCCAACTAACAACATGAGACAGAGAATAAACTACACAAAAAATGAAGAAGCCAACTAATAACATGAGACAGAGAATAAACTACACAAATGTGGACTGTAGTGAGAACCTCATCTCAAGGGCATATATGATTATAAGTACCAGCACAGGAGTTATGTAACAACAATATGCAATAGCAAAGGTGTCCATAAAAATTGTAAAATATCAATAAAATGGCTCAGAGAAGCCACAGAGCTGCCCCATGTGTCTCTGGCTAGGATAAGCCCGCAACACAAGATTCGCACTGAAATTTCTAACAATCATCAAATTGGACCAGTCTTTGGTACGAGATTTTGGCATGAAGGAGGACTGTGATATATCTTAAGAAATAATGGAGTGAATATCACAAAGTTAAGATTTCATTGATGGAAAAATGAGATCCTATGACCGTCAGGATTGTCAGTTTGACTCTGTTAATGATTGCTTCTTGAAGATTATATGCATCAAAAATAAGTAAGACCCTGCCTTCACCCGTACTTGAACGAAAGGCCATGCTGAATATGGCCTGGATGCATTGAACATGTCAAAGACCTCACTATCTAAGAAGTGAGCTGAGCCTGAGCTTGGCTTTGACCTACAGCTAATTCCGCCGGTTGAGGCTCCTATATGAAAAGTATTAATACCTAAATAATAAAATAAAACCAAATTTCACCTTCCCCAAACAATTGTACTACCTCCATTTAGCAATAAAATTGGTGGTACAACATACCTTCTTCCAAAGTAAGATAAAATAAAACCAAATAGAACATATATGGCAGCAAGTCAGGTGAAGTAGGAGAAATGAAGTATATTATGATAAGACACTGGGCAATATCTTGATGCATACATAGTTGTCAAGGCGCCCGCTTAGACAACGCCTAGGCGGAAAGGCGACAATTTGAAGGCTAGGCGGGGGTCCGCCTTTTGGGGACCCAAAAAGGCATCCCCAGGCGGGCTCGGCGTGAGCGTGCCCTGAGCCCTATGATGTGTCTAGGTCTTATGATGCATGATTTAGTTTATGAATATCATTTAAGTAAATGTTTATGTTTATATAGTTTTATTTACTTAAGATATTAATTGTAAATAAGGAAGTACTCCTTTATTTGAATCTAATAAAAATATCAGAAAAATCATATCTCTGACTTAGAAAAAGTCAACTCTCCGATCGAAGAAAGTGCTATCAAAATGTCAACTTTTTAATCCCTCATAATTTGGTCTAATTAAAAATTTTATAATTCAAATAACCACATAGAATATTAAAAATTCAAAATCCGATGAATAAATCAAATGTACATGTGACTTCTCCAAGGGACCCACTCTCCTACTGACAACATTTAATCTCCTGGAGAAGTCACATATATATTTGACTTATAAGTAATTTTCATATATTTTATTGTTATTTTGTATATTAGGAGATATATATTTTAAATTTCTTAATTAGTGGCCTAAGTGCCGCCTAGGCGACGCCTAAGTGGACACCTATGTGCCGACCCCGCGAATGCCTTGGTTCGCCTTGACGCCTTAACAACTATGGATGCATATGAAACTCTTCTCTATTTTCCTGCTTTACCTTGAAGACAACTTGAAGATTCAAAAATCTTGAAAACGATGAGAGTACAGTTTTGATAACATAGAAATGAACAACTACTTGGAGACAACTAGATGTAGAAGAAAAAGCTAGCTTAGTGTTGCGCAAGGAAGACACCTTCATGGCTAGACACTTGTACAGCTCAATTTTTCAATCTAGCCACTATTACGACCATTTGGCATGACAAAGAGCAACTGTTTTGACAGGTAGCCATTTTGAGTTAACATTTTGAAATGGCTCTGAAAGTGAGATTGTCACCACAGAGTCAAACATCTCCTCCGAATAGTTATTAAACCACGAACTAGATTCCTATAGACCAAATGTCCTATAGAAAAACAAACTACTTTAGACAACAGCAAATAACAATCAAAGTTTACAAGACTACGCAACATCATGTTTCCGCAAGATAAATAAATAAACAAATAGAACAAATTCAGCCAATAAGTCAGGACAGTGAGAAAGTATGATTCTTGTCAGTAACAAAGCACAAAATAGTTGGACGCACAGGAAGAGGAAACCAAAAACCAAACTCAGATAAAAAAGGCTCAGAGATAGGGCGAAAAGAAGAACAAATGATACATCAATATATGAGTAATATCAGCTTAGGGCGACTTCGAGCACGAATTCAGAAAGGGAACAAAAATTGTGGGAGATCGGAGGGCGGACCGCTTCGGGCTTCCCGATCAGCTTGGCGACGGACTTGGTGGCCTCGGAGAGTATGGAGGAGGTGTCCACTCCGTCCAGATTCACGTTGGTGGAGAGGTTGAGGCACGGCATCTTCCTCCTCCTCCGCCTTCCCCCGTCCTCCGCGCTTCGCCAAGAACCCTAAACCTCCTCGTCCTCCTCCTCAGTCCTCTCTCCACGTTCGCCCGCAACAAAACCGGAGTCGAAGGAGTCGAAAACGCAATGCCCCGGGCGATATAAAGGGAGGTGGGAATTTTGCGCTTAGGTGCCTGAACGGCATAATTATGAAAGCAACCCTGTAACATATATAATTACATGTAAAATATGTGGGAATATGGATGTAAAATTGGGCTCATTTGCCAATTTTAAAAGAGTTGAAATAATTAAGACATGTGACTCCCTTTTTGTAAACATAGGACATGTGATTTCACCATATCTTGGTGAAGCCTAACTTGATGCCAGGTTTATGATTTCAAAGCGATAAGGATATAACCACAACTATTTGATGAATATATATCATGGGCATTTCTTAATTCTTATGATTCATGAAAGTCCAAATGGTAATACCATGTGGTACATGCATACATAGAAGTTAATTATATACACAGACTTCCTTTTCCAATTCTAAGATAGAGGATAAACCAAATACCTCTTGTGGAGGTGATAACGTTGATCGATAGTGAACCGAGCAGATTCTCTATTATGAATAGGGAAAGAACGGTTGTCGGTGTGGACGAAGACTTACAATATTAGAATGACGTCAAGGGAATCTAGTTGATGGTTCGGAAGAACTCTCCGATATCTAAGTCATAGATGACTGCAAAATATGACGTGAAGGAAAATGTTCTTAATTTTGGTGTGTGTGCTCTCGTCCATGGGCGATTGTGTGGGATGAGCTCTGTCTCTTTACATGAAGATTACCGCTTCTTATATAGACATAGGACTTGAAGAGTCAGGACATACTACCCATGAATGGGGTTCAGAGGTCGCGACCATTTCCCAAGATGGATTTTGTCAGCTCAAGGCGTCTTATGGGGCTTCGTGCCGAGGCGACCCTAGGTTGTGAGAGGACAAAGTGCGCCGCCCCATTAAATGTCATGGAAAGGCTAAAGACCGCTCATCATGACAGTCTTCTGAAGGCACCAAACATGAGCTTGTGGATTTGTTCGGTGAAACTATCTGGTGTTCGGTGACTTCCTATTTGGTGTTCGGTGCGAGTTAGGAGACTAGAAATGACCTCTACACCTCTCCTTTGAGGAGACATTGGATCAAATGATCTCATAAATTCGTCTTTGTTTTCCAAGCAATCCAACTAAATATAGTCATTTCTTATGTACTTATCATTTCATCTTTCCTCTCTTATAAGTCATCCATGTCGTTCATAGCATGGAGTTACATATCAAAATGGAGTACAACAATCTAGTATAAAATTAAGTACGTTAAAAAAAAACAACAATCTAGTATAAAAATGCTCATGGGTCAATTCCATAGATGGTACTGGTGGGTTCACCAAAGGATCTCAATCCATAAACTTCTTGAATGGTTGGTGTTTGGAACTCTCATTTCATGATGCATCCCCCAATAAAGTTTACACTCAATTCAAATCAAAAGGGAGAGGTCGAAAGAAAAACATTAATCATGTTCATAATTTTTTTTTTTTTGTTATTGTTAGTAGAGCTTGGGGACTACTTCATCCACTATCTGCTTTGTGAGTATTCTGTAGACGTTCTCGGTGGGGTGGATGGCGTCGAAGAACATGTACTTGGAGGCGTCCGAACATATTGGGCTTAGTCTGTTGCATAATGGGCCGGACTCCACGTAGCCCAGCCCACAACACCCCCTCTTCGTCTCCTCCAGCCCTGCCACCAAGTAGAAGCACCAGACATGGTTATGCGCATCTATAGTTTGCAAGATTAGAAAGTATATAAACTATAAACCAGGGACACATGGCTGTGTGTTATTTAAACTATAATGTATTTTTCTTACTTTAGTCTCTTTAAGTTGCATTGTTAAGGTTAGGTCCTCTGGGCAAAAGCAGTTTTTCTTGAACACATTCATGAGAGCTGGATGGATATGTCCCCCAAAGAAGATGTACGGCATTTTCATAAGTGCAATAAATACAGTATAAATAAGATGATAATCTATATGGCATTTAATATAACGTTGTATGGATTGTCATCTCAACAAATAAAGAACAATAAACAGTGATAGCATGCAACGACTAACATCGGGATCTAAAATTATCATTATTTTAAAGTCTAAATTTATATATATACATATATTAGAGTCATAATTTATATTTTAGAGTCAATATCTCTATTTAAGAACCCAAATTTATATTTTTGTAACGAAACAGTCTTTAAGTGCTGCCACGTAGAACTTTCTCATGTCAAAATAATTGTCTTAATTTCCACACACTCTCTCTCTCTTTCTGTAATTTTCTCTCTTATTAAACTTTTCCAAAATATATCTAATATGGTATTTGGTTACAATTTTTTACTATTTTTCTCTAAAATTTTAAAAAGAGAGAGAACAAACATACATACACGTTTGGTAAGTAATTCTTTTAGGGAAGAATTTTTATCTTATGTAAATCTCTCTCAAACTAAAAACAAGTACTAATCAATTTTTTTAAAAAAATTACACACTACTCTCTCCTTCCTCTCTCAAACTTGGCCCCCTCTCCCCTCTATGACCCCCAAACCCCCCCCTCCACCCCACCCTGCACCCTCCCCCCCCCCGGCGGCTCCCCCCCCTCCGCCGGAGCCCCCACCCCCGCCCTACACCCTCCCCCCCTTCGGCGCCCCCCTCCCCCGCCCGGCTCCCCCCCCCTCCGGCGGCTCCCTCTCCCTCCACTGGAAACCTCGCCTCCCCTTGCCTTGGCGGCCCCCTCCCCCACCGGAGCCCCCACCGCCGCCCTGCACCCCCCCCCTCGGTCGGCTCCACTCCCCCCTCCCTCCCCCATCGGGCTCCCCCCCCCCATCCAACGCCCCCCCACCCTCCCTGCGTCGCCCCTCCCCCGCCGGCTCCCCCCCTCCCCCCACCCGCCCTATGCCCCCTCCCCTCCCGACCCCAGCGGCTCTCACTCCCGTCCCAAACACATCAATATAAATTTTAAATTTTTGATATTCTTACCAAACAGATAACATCATATTTTCATAATTTTAAATTTAAAGTTAAAAGAGAACTCAACCTCATTTTTAAGTAGAAATATATTTTTTTAATTTCTCCCAAACACCCTACAAGTATTTTAAAGAACTCTCTACGGCACTCTCACCGTTCCTAAAACAATAAAAACTTGTTAATATAACTTCTTTCCCTCTCTTTATTTCCTATTATATCCTTCCAATAAACATCTCATCATTCCTAAATCTACTTTTATAAATAATAATAAAATTAAACTCATATATACTACTTATAAATTTTATTTATTCAAATCTAATAATTTTTATTGCATCGCCTGAGCATAGAACTAGTTATTATTAAAACTCGGTTAATATTTTTAAATCTTAAGAGTAGTATCTTGGAGCATAAATTTATATTTTGGAGCCAAAGTTCATATTTGGACGGCTAATATCTATATTTTGGAGTCTAAATATTAAAAGTCCAATTAATTTGTTTAAACTATAATAGTAGTAGTTTGGAGTTCAAGATTTATATTTCGGAGTCTAATATTTATATTTTTTAAGTTCAAATATTAAAAACTAAGTCAATATTTTTAAACCCTAATTAAGGATAGTATTTTAGAACCTAAAATTTATATTTTGAAATCTTAGATTTATATTTTAGAGTCTAAAACTTGTATTCTGATGTTCAATTATCAGTTGCCACCTGGTTGTCGTCGCCACCACTTACTCTCTTGTCAATTTATGTGACATACCTTACTGCACTTATGCATTAAACGTTTTTCGTCCCCAAACATATTCCCTCTCTACATGTGTGTGGAGTAATGGTGTGAGGGGCGGCATTTTGTGTGGCGAAGAAGAACTAGTCTTGAACTTATCCTCTGATCCCTCTCTCTCACTTCCTGTGTGTGAGCTCATGTGTGGATTACAGGCACAGGGGCGGCATGTTATGTGGCGACTAAGAACTTGTGAACTCATCCTCTCTCTCTCTCTCTCTCTCTCTCGTGTGGATTAATGGCGGCGGCATGTTATAAGGTGACGAAGAATAGCTTGTGAACTTATCGTGGTGGCTTACCATAATTGTGAGGCAAAGTGCTCATGTTCAGCAGCGGGTCATACACGTTCACGTACGCGATCTTGCCCTCCGGCAGCGAGACGCTGAGCTCGGCCAACAACGCCTGGAGCTTGCCATTGTACGCAACGGAATTGGCGTTCTCCTCGTCGACGCAGACACGCTCAGACAGTTGAGAGCGCTGCGCGGTCATCTGTGCTGGCGTGCATCCGATCGGAGGAAGTCCGGCTATGGCGAATCTCCGGCCACCTAGGTCATACACTTGCTGCAGGTGTGTGTGTGTGAGAGAGAGAGAGAGAAGCATATATAAGAGAAGTAGTTAAAACTTAAAAGAACATCTAAGTTATATGTGTAAGTTAAATTTTATATATTTATAAAAGAAGAGGATATTAAATGTGCAACAATATTAGATACATGAAATTAAACCAACTTAGTATGCTAAAGAGTGGCTTAGTGGTAGTTCTTCCTAGAGTTTAGAAATTCAACTCTCACCAGCAACAAGTTTACGAAGAACTTTCAAAAAAAATCTTTAAAATGATGTTAAGCCTCTGTTTGGCAATGGATTGGAGTTAGAGATAACTCCAATCCATGACTAAAGTTATGCAAGGTTAACTCACTTTTTCATTTATTTTATTGTGTGTTAACTCAATTTCACTACAGTGAGTTAACTCACTTTCTCTTGATTGCTTTGGTTAAGGTACAGTGAGTTAATCCACTGTTAACCCACTTTCATATCAAAAAGTGACTTGAAAAGAGAAAGTAACAATTAATGTTGGGTTGGGAAAAGAAAAAATAGTAATTAATGTTATATACTGCGGGGGTACAAAAGTAATTAACTCGATAAATTAACTCTAACCCACCTCTAGAGATAGGTTGAAAATTTGTGAGTTAACTCATCTGACCCACCTTTAGTCTAACTCACTTAAGTTAACTTTGTAACATTTTTAAATTATTTTTTTAGTTAACTTTAGTCTACCCCATTTCCAAAGTGTCTTTTAGTTAATTTTGAGTTAACTGATCAAGTACTCCCAACAGAAATATAATAGGTTAGTATTTTAATAAATAAAAATTAGAAAAAAAAATTAAACCAACTTAAGGTATAGTGTAATTAAAAAGAATGTTTCTAATGAACGTCTCCACGTACGTACTAGAGTGAAAAAATAACCTACTATATCAACATGATCACAGAAACAAACTTGGTAGAGGGTCAATCCTCGAGGTGTGTAAATTCGGGATTTTTTCGGTCAAGTGAGGTAAGGGCAATACGGATACACGGAAAGTAGAAGCTGCCAAATTCTAACTTTAGAGTTCATGAACACCAATCTCTGAACCCACAAAATCACACGGGGCGAGATTTCCTTGGTATAAAAAAAAAAAAAAAAAACTTGGTAGAGGGTCTTAATTTTACATGTACTTGGCCTCCAACTTTATTATGTTGATATCTACCCATCACCTCTAGGATTGTCAGAAGTACTTCACATTAATTGCTATAAATGATCGATCTCAATATTATATTCTCATGAAGCCAGCCTAGCTAACTTGGAGATAAATTAATTTGTGATTTCAACATGACATTGGTGCTAACTGCAAGTATATATTTAGATATGTCTGAGAGGTTTTGGATAATTTATAAAAATGATCAGGTGCTAGATATTGCTACCTTGATGACACCTTTCACTTGCTGGAGTAAGAAGTCCTGGTACTGGTCCATGGTGTACTGGATCCTCCTGGTGGGAATATCATAGTAGTTTAGGACGAAGTCATTGGTCCCTGCACTGATCAAGATGAGGGCCCCCTTCACGATCTCCGTCGCCTTCTTCTTCGCCCCGGCGACCTGCTCGAGCCTGCCAAGGTAAGACTGGAACATCTCCAGCTGCTTCGACATGGGGATGACGCCCGACACGGACGTCGTGACGTCGTCGTACCCGGACCCGGCGGAGGCGAAGTCGATGCCGGTGAGGACGTCGGCGTCCGACAGCGAGGGGTCGAGGAACGGCGGGCACCGCTGCTTGATGCCGAGGGCGGCCACCAGGAAGTCCGGCACCAGCAGCCCGTTGGAGAACCGCCCCGTGGGGGCGCCGCCGTCGAGGTCCTGGCCGTACGGCGGGTGGTTGCCGGCGAAGGGGGTGGAGATGTAGTTGTTGTTGCCGGTGTCGACGGTGGAGTCGCCGAAGACAAGGAGGGCGGAGAATTTGGAGGCCCCGGAGGCCGCCGCCGCCACCCTGCGGTGGCAGCACAACATGGCAGAGAAGAGGAGGAAGGTTAGGAAGACGGGGGGCGCCATGGCGGAGGTTTGTCTCAAAGGAGAGAACTTTGCTAGAGTTGGTGTTTATACTGCAACAAAGAGCCTGCGAGATGATGGGTAAGCTTGTTGGGGGAGAAAGCGAGCAGATCGGTTGGGATAGTTGGAACCAATGTGTGGAATATTAAGAAGGAATCTTTGATCATAACCTAAGCTTGCTAATTTTTAAATAATATATTATGTGTTGCTCTCCTCTGCATATATATAATAGTTCCCAAAAGGACCATCTTAATTTGGTGTAGAGCGGTTGGGATGGCCTGTGGTGACCGGTGAGCTCCCACGTCCACATGCACGGCGAGATCAGGGCCGTCCACGTACCAATCCAATCGTCCGCGGAGACCGAGCTAATCCTTCCTGGCCTAGCTGCACACACATGCACACTGACACACACTGACACACGTTGGAGGTGCTCGGAGAGATCAGATGATCAGGCCATCAAGCATGTAATAGGGTGTTTGGGAGCAACTTTTTTTAAAAAATATTTTTATCTAAAAAAATACAATATGTTCTCTTTCTATCTAAATTTTAAAATTATAAAAAAGTGTTGTAAGATGTTTGGCATGGGCCAAGGAGGGGGAGAAAGGAGGACGCTGGGGGCCGGAGGGGGGAGGGCGCCCGGGCAGGGGCGAAGGAGGGGCGTTGGGGGGGGGGGGGGGGGGGTCGGGGCGGGAGGCGAGGAGGGGTGCGCCGGGGCTGGGGGGTAGGGGAGGGCCTGGGTGGGGGCGTCGGGGGGGTCGGGGCCGGGAGGGGGGGGGGTGCGCGCGGGGCTGAGGCTGGGCGGGCCGGGGGGGCACTCGCCGGGGGGGAGCAGTGTCGGGGGAGGGGGAGGGGGAGGGGGAGGGGGAGGGGCGGGGGGCCGAGGGGGCGCAGGGCCGGGGCAGTGGGGGCAGCTAGTTAATCCGAATCTAGCTTGTCAGGGGCGGATCTACAGTGGGGGCAGTGGGGGCCACTGCCCCCACTGAAATTTGAAAAATTTTAAAATTATATTATTTGTGCTGTATTTGGTTTTTAAATTACCACCGATATATATAGTGCTGTCTTTTATTTGTGTTGTTATATCATGTCTTAGAATAAATATTACTTTCTTGGAATATTTTTTTCATTTGAAGTTTTTTGTGTACTTAGTGTATAACTTGTGTATCTATGTATATAATTTTAAGATTCTGTCATTAATGAATTTTTTTAGTTCTCAATTTTTCTAAATTATATCATGAAACTTAAATTTGGAGAGTAGGGTAGTGGCATTAGTGGTGATGCATTTACCACATAAAAATTTACAAAATGAGAAAAAAAAAAGATTGTAAATATAAGTTGGAGGCCAAAACAATGCTCATAATCAAATTTTTTTGGTGTGTGAAACAAAGGAAAAAGAACATTGGTTGTTTTACGAAATTTTTTGAGAATAAAAATAAAATTATTTTGATAACAATTTTCATTTATAATATTATATGTTAATATTTTATATGTATATATATTACCCCACTGAAAAAAATTTCTAGATCCGCCACTGATGTATTTAGATGGATCTTCTGCGCACGTCATATGCATGCAGTACTTAACACAAACTTTCATGTCTCTTAGATCTTCCTTCTTCATTATATATATGTATGGTGTTCTCTACACACGTACGTATGTGTCGTCAAAAGTGAAATGACTATAAATATATATATATATATATTATATATATATATCGCTATCATCATGTTGTCTTACTATAGTTTTAGTTACAGAAGGGAGCATACATGCATGTTCGATCGATGTCACACACCATGTTATATATTTTAGGTCCCACAAAATTAATTGGAAGCGAACGGAAAGTTTTGATTACCGAGACTACACGTACAGGAACCCATTTTGCTATCCATGTTTGCTGGTCTAATGTACATGGCAGAGAGCACTTAGACAGGGACTTCTCATGAGCCACATGTCGGAGTTCTTTTCATATATATAAATAAGACATGGATCAGTTGGTTTGATACTAATTAGAGAGAAAAATATATACCCTTTGCATCGATGAGGACGAAGCTTTACACTTTGCAGGCTGTCAATGCTCAGTCCCTCCTTCCCCATGAACCGGACCCGGCCCCCCACCTCCCACGATCTGTAGCTCCATGAATGCGTTATGACGTCTGAAAACCCTAGCTGCATGCCTGTTCTTGTCTAGGTCTGAAGAGAGCATGGATGTCCACAGCTAGATCTTCCACGGTGATTTATGTCTCGTACCTCCTTGCTCTGTGCGGGTATAATTGTGCAAACATTCACCAGTTCAGGCTGTTCTGCCCACTAGCTAGGTTCATCCTGCGTGAAGGTGTACGACCTGCAATGCTGTTTCGAGTGTTCTCTTCTCACTGATATATATATGCCCTCGAGGACCATCCCAATTTTCCAATTTCGTGAATATCCTCTTAGTTAAATCTCTCGCTAATACTACCACGGGCATTAATCCAATGATGCTATAAGACACTGTACATGGAAACCCTGTACCTCTATGTCTGATCTTGCCAAGCTTGTCCTCAGAACAGACCTAATTATGAACCATGTAATAATCATATTTCTCCAACAGGCCGGGTCTTGCTAAGGTATTGGCGCGGCAACAAGTATGGAAGAATCATTAATAGAGTCTTTCTTAGCATATTTGGCTGCAACAACCGTAGAATGCATGTCCCATCAAAGAATGGAAATTTCATGGGAGGCTCAAACACTAGGCATGAACGATGCAGTTGGAACCTCCATATATGCATGCCACGTCTCAGATCGGGACTCATCAAAGCAGAAAGCTAGCTCTTGATACGAAATCCAAGACTGAGGACTAAAGAACCAGGTATCAAGATCCTTATGTCACGGATCTTCCCTGTTCTTGGAATTAAGCAGCTAGCGTTTGGCCACCATGTTTGCTGCGGATGGAAATGGAGAAGATGAGGGATAAAGATAGAGAGAGCAGCGAAGATTTTAGGTGCACAATTTGTTCACCGAAAGTACTCAGGGAAATGGCCTAGTCATGATTAGCTCTTCATGTACACCAAAGTTGTGAGATCAAAGGTTCAACTCCTATTAGAAGTAGGTTTTTAGGAAATTTTTTTAAAAATTATGCGTAAATAGGCTAGTTGTTTAACCAAAAAAAAATTGTTCACCAAAATGTGAAGAACGTTGAAACACGGGCGCACAGCAATGACACAAATGAGATGAACGGGAAAGGGAATAAGAGATGATAAATAGTAATGACATAAGAGCAAAGGGAAGCGTGGGGGGAGCAAAACCTGGCTAGCTAGCCAGATGCATGCTGCTGCTGCAGAATCATGAGGGAATCGCAATTAGGAGAAGAAACCGTGAAGCTCAGGATGGATAGCGCCCCTCTCCCCCCTCAGTCCTCGGACAATCCATGGCGCTATCCCTCCTGAGCTTTATGGATCCTTCCGGCCTTTTCCATGTCCTCCTTCTCACTCGGAAGCCCACCATGCATGAAGTAGCTAAACAAGTCCTTTATGCCGAGATGGAGAACTGTCTTGAAGTAGGAAAACAAGCTAGAAACGTCAACAATACTGAAGTGAAGGCATAAGAGAGAGAGAGAGAGAGAGAGAGAGAGGAAGAAGTTTGGACTGTGTTCCGAGGCTTGGAAGATGGGGGGAGGGGGTTGTCTTTATACTAAAAAGGAGAGGCCTTCTCTGAGTGAAGTGCCGGTTTGAGTGTGGGACGCCACCAGAGACTAGTCACTTTCCGGAAGAAGCTAGTTTGAAGAGCCAGCTACTCCGTGTAACATTAAGAGAAATGTTTGTTGTACTTACACATTTCACTTTAAGTGTAATGTGATTGCACTGTAAGTACAATATGATTAGATAATAATCTATGTGGCACCTCTCACATAAAAAGTGATAAAGTGACAATATAATTGTCGTAAGCATAACTCCTGGCTAGCCATGCACTGTCGCCATGCAGGGCCGCCATTCCCTGACAGAGCATCTTCCAACTCTCAACCACTTTCTGTAAAAATATCTTGGAACCATCCCACTCTTTAAGGAGTGCCCCTTTGTATTCTTTGCCTATATAACCAATACAATGATACGGTGAAGGAACAAGGAATCCTTCCGCAAGTTTCTCTCTCTACAAGTTTCTCTCTCTAAACAATGGTACTACGTTTCTTCATCTCTTTATGGTATCAGAGCTTCACTGCTTAACAGCATCTTCCTCCATGGCTGACAAGCAATCCCTCCCAGCCACTTCATCCAACATCATCCCCTTCCTTCCCTTAAAATTGGGTCGCGACAATTACTTACTTTGGAAGGCCCAGTTCGTTCCACTTCTCAAAAGTCATGGTTGTTTAGCCATGGTCGATGGCTCCAAACCTCAACCTGCAGTGACAATCACTGTCACAAGCGACGGCGGCAAGGAGGTTCAGCAGCCCAACCTAGAGTTCGTTGTCTGGGAGAGAACCGATCAAATGGTTCTCTCATGGTTGATCTCCTCTCTTACTGAACCTCTTCTTCCCTTAGTGCTTGGCCACACTACTGCTAACGCTGTCTGGGATGCTTTACCTCGAGCCTTTGCCTCACGTTCCAAGTCCAGAATCCTGCAACTACGTACCAAGCTCCATGCCGTCCGACGTGGCACGTCCTCTGTTCAAGAGTATGTGCAGTCCGTCAAGACCATCGCCGATGAGCTTGCTGCGATTGGCCAACCAGTGGACGATCAGGACCTTGTCATGGTGGTCCTTGTAGGTCTTGGTCCCAGTTATGAGGCATTCATCTCCAGCATCACAACTCGCCTAGAGTTACTCACTCTGGAAGATGTCTTCGCTCATCTCACTGCACACGAGACAATCATGGCTCAACAACGCTCTCTTCTTGATGAACCTGAGCAACCTACAACAAACATGACCACTGTGAGACATAGTGGCAGTGGTCATCGTGACAACAACAGTGGAGGCCGCGGCCGAGGCCGTGGTCGGCAACGTGAGCCACGTTGTCAAATCTGTCTCCAGTTTGGGCATCGAGGTCCTGAATGCGCCGAACGTTTCAACAAGATGTTCCCTGGCGGCCGCACCATGCCGCAAGCTAATCAGTCGCCGCCTGTTCGTCCATGGTCCTCTCACCCTTATAATGGACCGTCCACTCATCACAGACAGACTGCTCACATAACAACTCCTGCGGCTTATGCGGCGACATACGGCCCTCCTCCAGTTGCACACAGGGCACCACCTGCTGCTCACTCCACCACTTGGTACCCAGACAATGGTGCCACTCATCATGTCACACCGGACTTCACTGCCCTCATGGATCCCACAGGCTATACAGGTTTTGAGAAACTTCATGTCGAAAATGGTGAAGGTCTGCCCATCTCCTCTTCTGGCTCTGCAATTCTTACCTCTCCCACTCGATCACTTACTCTCCGCAATGTTCTTCATGTTCCAGGCATCACAAAAAATTTGCTCTCAGTCCACCAATTCACCTCTGACAATGATGTTATTCTTGAGTTTCACCCAACTTCTTGTCTTGTGAAGGATCAGATGACAGGGACGGTTCTACTACGCGGACACCTTGAAGACGGCCTCTATCTCCTCTCTCCCTCAAAGATAACGCATCTCACTACACTTGGGGAGCGTACTTCAGCACCGGTGTGGCATGCTAGGCTAAGACATCCAAACTTTCGCATCCTTTCTACAATATTAACAAAATATAGGTTACCAGTCACCCATCATCCAGTCAAGACCATCTGTGAGTCCTGTAGGATATCTAAAACTCATAAATTACCTTTTATTAGATCCACATCTGCTACCTCTAATCCCCTGCAGCTCGTTCATTCTGATCTGTGGGGTCTAGCTCCTATGATCTCTCATTGTGGGTTCGCCTACTATGTTATCTTTGTGGATGATTTTAGTAAATATACCTAGCTATTTCCCTTGAAATGCAAATCAGATGTTCTTGATATTTTTATTCAGTTCCAACGTCGTATTGAACGGTTCTTTGGCCGTCGCTTACTTGCTCTCCAATCTATTGGGTGGAGAATATCAAGCCTTAACTCGTCATCTTCAACAATGCGGCATCCAACATCGTGTTTCTTGTCCGCACACACTAGAACAAAATGGCACTGCAGAACAAAAACACCGTCATCTGGTTGAGACTGCACTTGCCTTACTCAGTACTGCCTCCATGCCACATCGGTTCTGGGACGAGGCCGTCTCTACTACTGCGTATCTCATTAACCGGCTCCCTACTCCAATCCTTGGGCATAGTTCTCCATTTGAGTGCCTTTTTGCCACATCTCCTAACTTTTCTCTCCTACGCACATTTGGTTGTGCTTGCTATCCACATCTTCGCCCTTATGCCCCACATAAACTTGCTCAACGCTCTGAACGTTGCTTGTTTCTGGGTTATAGCAGTATGCACTTAGGCTATCGATGTCTATCTCTAACAACCAGTCGCCTTTATATTTCTCGACATGTTGTTTTCGATGAATCAGTATTTCCTCTTGCAGGTCAAGTGGCAGCAGCTTCCCCTTCAATAGTGTCGTCCTCATCTCATATGGGTCTTCTTGGTCCCTTTCCCCGGTGGTACCCAGCTGCAGCATCACCAGGCCCTTTGCCAGTATCATCACCTGCTGCTTCCTTGGAGGTTCTGCCAAATGCCCAGCCCACCTCCGCAGTTGGGCCCCAAGCCGTGTCGGACCCATCGTCAGTTCCTTCGCCCGTGCGCGCCCCTCAGGCACTCGCTCCCGGGTTGGCCGATTCTGTCTCCCCACCTCTGCGCACGCGCTCCCTTGCTGACATCTATGCTGCTGATCCCATCACCCATGCACAAGCTTTGACTTCCACCATTTGCTCCAACGAGGTTGAACCAACTTGCTACACACAGCATCCAAATTCCCCGCATGGAGGGCAGCTATGGCTGCTGAATTTGATGCCCTTCTCCGCAATGACACATGGTCTCTCGTGCCTCGCCAAGCTAGGATGAACGTCGTCAGTTGCAAGTGGGTCTTCCGACTCAAGCGCAAGGCTGACGGATCCATTGACCGTCACAAAGCACGTCTTGTGGCCAAAGGGTTCCGTCAATAACTCGGGGTAGATTTTCATGAAACATTCAGTCCAGTTATCAAGATTACTACTGTTCGATTGCTACTTGCCATCGCCATCAGCTGTGGATGGCCGATTCGCCAATTAGATGTGTCAAATGCATTTCTGTATGGGCATCTTCAGGAGAAAGTATTCATGGACCAGCCCCCTGGCTTTGTCCATAACCTCTTCCCAAACCATGTATGTCATCTCCACAAGTCGCTCTATGGTCTTCGCTAGGCGCCAAGAGCGTGGTTCACACGTCTTAGCTCGCGACTTCAGCAGCTCGGCTTCACAGGTTCCAAAACTGATCCATCTCTATTTTATCGGCATTCCAAAGGGTGCAAAATTTTCATCCTCATCTATGTGGATGATATTCTCATCATGGGCTCTCAGGCAGGGGGCGTTGATGCCCTTATTCGTTCCCTTAGCGAGGAGTTTGTTGTGCGTGATCTTGGGCCAGCCCACTTCTTCCTGGGGATTGAGTTATGTAAACATCCCCAAGGCTATGTGCTATCTCAATCTAAGTACACTGCCGAGCTTCTTCAACGTGCAGGTATGGATAATGCTAAGCCCATGATGACACCCGTCGGTAACATTGGATCAGCAGCCGTTCGTACCGGGTCGCCACCTGATGCATCACAATATAGAAGTCTGGTCGGAGCACTTCAATATCTTACCATCTCCCGCCCGGATATTGCCTATGCTGTCAACCGTGCTTGTCAATTTATGCATGCCCCCCAACCTGAGCACTGGGTTTTTGTCAAACGCCTACTATACACTACTTGAAAGGCACAACTGATCAGGGGCTTCTGCTCCGTCGGTCATCCAGTCTTCAACTTAGTGCCTTCAGTGATGCAGATTGGGCTGGGTCTCCAACCGACCGTCAGTCCACGAGTGGGTACCTCATATATCTTGGCAACAATCTGATTTCTTGGAGTTCCAGGAAGCAAGCGACTGTCGCCCGATCAAGCACCGAAGCAGAATATAAAGCAATTGCCAACGCCACTGCCGAGCTTATATGGTTGTGATCTCTTCTTCACGAGCTCGGTCTTCAATCTCCATCATCACCGATTCTTTGGTGTGATAATATCGGCGCTACTTATCTTGTTGCCAACCCTGTATTTCATGCCCGAACAAAACATATTGAAATAGACTACCACTTTGTTCGTGAACAAGTGGCACAACGCCGGCTTACAGTCTCCTTCGTTTTTACGAAGGATCAGTTGGCTGATATACTTACCAAAGGGCTGCCTAAGGCTCGTTTTACCTGGTTACGTGACAAGCTCAACGTGATAGCTCACATTGGCTTGAGGGGGCGTGTAAGCATAACTCCTGGCTAGCCATGCACTGCCGCCATGCAGGGCCGCCATTCCTTGACGGAGCATCTTCCAACTCTCAACCACTTTCTGTAAAAATATCTTGGAACCATCCCACTCTTTAAGGAGTGCCCCTTTGTATTCTTTGCCTATATAACCAATACAATGATACGCTGAAGGAACAAGGAATCCTTCCGCAAGTTTCTCTCTCTAAACAACGGTACTCTGTTTCTTCATCTCTTTAATTGTTAGATGTCACATGAGTTTGTTACCTAGTCACATTTCACTTAAAGTGCAATAAACCTTTCTCTAACATTAATAAGAAGAGGTCGACAATTCCACGTGAGAATGCCCTCTCTCAATGTTCTCTTTCTCAGGTCTCGGTCATCAAATTAATAGCTGCGTGTGACTAGTTTTTCCATCTCTTAATTTCTTCTATAAGAGAAATATTGCTTACTAATTCTTTCCGTCATTCGATTCAGATCTTCGCCACATATATTACATGCATGGCTTTACCACTTCGAAGTGACCGTGGTTTCTCTAGATCATATATGGGTGAAGAGGATTTCCCTGCAGCCTCCAATGGAGAGAGGAGAAGTACTATTTATTGATTGGTCAACGTACGCCATGGCTAGCTAGCTAGCTTCTTCTCATCACACTCATGAAAATACCCTTTCTTTCTTTTTTTTTTGACACATGAAAATACCCCTTTCTATTCTCCTCCTCCCAACATGAAATATGAAGTGCATGATCTACCTATCCTTTAACTTCTTCTCAGATTAATTCTCTTTCTCATGACAAATAAATATGTACGCCTGTTTTTCAAGTAGTAGTCCTTAATTAACCAAGACCCAAGAAATCAAACTGCATATGAGGTCCTTTTGTGGATGCATTTGAGGGTTGTGCATTATATAGTTTTCTTTCTTAGGAATGCCATAAGGTGCATGCCTGCACACTTATTTCTTATGGAAGTTGGAAGCCAACTATATATCACAGTTCCACACCTTCTCAGCATGCACGTAGAAGAGAGCGAGGAATATCCTCTTAATTAGTACTAAATATTTCATCTGATAATGGCAGACTTGGGCATTATAAGACTTAATTTGTTCAGTCGTCTGCAGTGAATCCGGTGAGGATACATAGCCTTCCAAACACAGTTGTCGGCCGAGCTATCTGGCAGTTTCAGAAAGGACACTTGCAGATCTAGTACTGTAAGTTTTCTCTTTCATTTAAGCTCTGCAAGGAGGGTCACAGGGCTATGCATGGCCCTATATGTGTGTAGGCATCCTGTTACAAGACTCATCCTGGTACGATGTGCCAACTATGTGGCTGGCCCAGCAAGCAAGCAGAACAAGAGGGCCGGGAGAGCAACAAAAAAATATATAGGAAATTTAATGGGCAAGTGGTTCTCTTTAATGGATGGTTTTCCAGTTTTGCTTGTCTTCGTAGTTCTTATAGCTTGTTTACTCATCCCTCATGAATCAAAGAAAGAGCACTCTTCTTTCTTGTTTTGTAACTCGAAATATGTCATAGAACATTGTTTTATGGTCTGTTTCTTGCATTTGGGCCATAGTTCATTTTATGGGTGTCATCTCACCCTTATAACCCAAATTTAGTTTTCAGTTTAGAACTGCCAAACATTAAATACTTAAGGACATTAAGATCAGTGATTCTATAATAGCTGCAGTGATCTTTATGTTTATCATTCTACCATATTTTACTTGAAACTAATTAACGTGAGTACTACTTCACAAGTAGTACTTGGCCAACCTGTTTTTTTTTTCTGATTTCTCTAAGTAGGAATTATTCCAAATCTGCCTATGGTCTCTACCGCACAGGACTGTCCAAAAACCCAAATTAAAGTCTGGCAGTACTGGCCTGGCATTAACTTCAACCTGCTCTCATCACATGGTTCAGATTAAAAGATCCAGAAACTTTTGACTCCATTCAAGATTTCTATACGGTTCAATGCAATCACCAACATGCAGAAGCTACATGTCCTGCATGTGGTAAAAAAAAAAAAAAAGGGCTACATGTCCTTTTCCTTTTCAAGGGGAAAAAAGAGAGGGTATATGTTGTAAAAGTTGCAAGTTACATGTTCTTCGTATTTTTTTCTTCTGGGTGATTTAATAAATTCCATTTTTCTTTAGTTTAAGCATAGTTGTCATATCGTACCGTACTAAAATAGACTTACTGCATTGTATCTCAGGACATTAGATCACTTTGGTTCAAGGTTAAACTTAACCAAGGATCTACTAAGTTAGAAATTAGCTTACCCCATTTTGGTGGAAGGTTTAAGCTAACCATAGGTTATTTTTACTTTTTGGGTCAACTTTTCTTCTATAACACAACTTATTTTCATATATAATAAAACTACATTTAAAAATTAATGATAATTTTTTTAATTTTTTCAACAAAAAAAGATTTTAACCACTACCCAGAGGTAACCTAGATTACCCAGAGGTATCCCTGGGTAAGCTATCCCCCCTCTCCAAAATTTGGATTGGGGTTTATTCCCAAGTAATCTGTGTTTATCTAGAGGTACCCCCCAAAAGTACCCCTTACGGTGTCCTGACACAGTCGGTATGCAATTGAGGCATGCTCGTCGCGATTTGAGTGGCTCAATCTAGTATGGTAGTAAGAGATATTGATATTTCCTTGAAATGAGCTAGAAAATTAATAAACAATTAGAATTTTTAAAATCTGTAAAATATATATATGTTTAGAGTCCAGATTGACCGAAATTGCTGCAGTACGATATGATATGTCAAACTATACCATATCACAAAAAGCTAGTCCACTTAAATTTAAGGAGCAAATGATGCTATTGTTAGCCTTTTGGGCATCATCCTTCATCAAAGGTGCAAGGAATTGTAAAAAGTTATGGTAAAAGATCCAGAAACTTTTGACTCCATTCATGATTTCTATACGGTTCAATGCAATCATGCAGAAGCTACATGTCTTGCATGTTGGTAAAAAAAAAAAGGGCTACATGTCCTTTTCCTTTTCAAGGGGAAAAAAGAGAGGGTATATGTTGTAAAAGTTGCAAGTTACATGTTCTTCTTTGTATTTTTTTCTTCTGGGTGATTTAATAAACTCTATTTTTCTTTAGTTTAAGCATAGTTGTCATATCGTACCGTACTAAAATAGACTTACTGCATTGTATCTCCGGACATTAGATCACTTTGTTCAAGGTTAAACTTAACCAAGGATCTAGCTACTAAGTTAGAAATTAGCTTACCCCATTTTGGTTGAAGGTTTAAGCTAACCATAGGTTATTTTTACTTTGTGGGTCAACTTTTCTTCTATAACACAACTTATTTTCATATATAATAAAATTACATTTAAAAATTAATGATAAATTTTTTAATTTTTTCAACAAAAAAAGATTTTAACCACCACCCAGAGGTAACCTAGGTTACCCAGAGGTATCCCTGGGTAAGCTATCCCCCCTCTCCAAAATTTGGATTGGGGTTTATTCCCAAGTAATCTTTGTTTATCTAGAGGTACCCCCCAAAAGTACCCCTTACGGTGTCCTGACACAGTCGGTATGCAATTGAGGCATGCTCGTCGCGATTTGAGTGGCTCAATCTAGTATGGTAGTAAGCGATATTGATATTTCCTTGAAATGAGCTAGAAAATTAATAAACAATTAGAATTTCTAAAATCTGTAAAATATATATATTTTTAGAGTCCAGATTGACCGAAATTGCTGCAGTACGATATGATATGTCCACTATATCATATCACAAAAAGCTAGTCCACTTAAATTTAAGGAGCAAATGATGCTATTGTTAGCCTTTTGGGCATCATCCTTCATCAAAGGTGCAAGGAATTGTAAAAAGTTATTGTAAAATTTGTTAGAAATTTCATCTTTGTGTGGCACGGTCATGCAGTCTCGGGTCACCCCATTGGGGTGACCCAGGCGTGCCGCACGCCGGCACGCCACGGACCGGTACTATAGTACCCCAAAAATTCATTAATTAGAAAATATAGGCAAATTAAAATTTTATCAATTAATAAATCAAACTAGTAAAAAATGTACGCGTCATTATTTCATGCATAAAAACTCATATAAAATTTTGTAAAATAATAGTTATACTTTAAATAATGTTCTCTAATGACCCATCAAGAAATTTGGGCGTAGAAAAATTCTTTGGACTAAGTTTAAGAATTTATGCGACTTATTATCGTAATTAAGAAATAAGTCGGAAAACTTATTATTTTATGAGCCAAAGTGAATTAAAAATTTAAATAAACATGAAGGTAGACTTTAAACAATATGAGTTGATAGCCCATTATGATAATTGGACCAATGTGCAATTTTTGCCCATGAAAATGCTCTCTAATAAAAAGATAATTAAAATATATTAAGTAAAGTAAGTATATAGGTTGTACAATTGAGCCATACTTAAGTATTGGGCCAAAAGCAAGAGCCCAATTAATGGATAAAGGTTAAAATATTGGATACATGATATTACATTGAATTGAATAAGAAATTAATTGAATAAATATGATAATTATATTTAAATTAGAGTAAGGGTGAATCAATAGAATTAAACTAAAACCCATTAAGGTAAATTAGGAATGGGTATACTAATGGGCCAAGCATGAATAGATGGGCCCAATTGCAAGAGCCCAATTGGATGGGAGATCTTTTTGCCTAATTTCAGAGTTAATTAATTAATTAAGGGTAAGATAAAGCCTAAATGGTGTATTATCCTAAAATGAGTCTTCATCCCATCCTAACCCATTACCCACAAAATTAGACCTCTCATCTATCCTATTAGGTGGATAAGTGCTAAGAAATAGGGTGATAATTATGGAATTTCGGAATTTGAAGAGAAGAGAAGAGTTTTTAGGATTTAGGACTCTTTAAGCATACAAAACACCACTAATTCGTTCCTACCAAGTCCCATCACATTGTTGGAGCTCTGGAGAACGAAGAGAGGAGGCTACAGACGAGGAGCAAGGAAGGAAGGAGCTTGGAGCAAGGGATTTTCACCATAGTTCTTCTTCGTTTTTCAACCCTAGGAATCTTTATAGCGCAAAAAGGTAGGCAATCTCTTAAGCACATATCATATAACTTCGGCCATAGGTAGCCCATACATCTATCTTCGAAAGCCCCATGATTTGCCTAATTTTTGTTGCTCCAAGAAGAAGTATTAAATGCCTTAAACTCTGTCATCATCATGTACCCGAACCTTCATGTTTGCTTTCAATCCATGCGTGTACTTGATCCCATGCCATGCAATTATTCTCATAAATAATGCATGATGATAGCTTTCAAACATCCCTATTTTCCCCAATTTTCATCATGTATCCTTTGCGAATTAAATCATTTTTCATGACTGTGCATGTTTTAGGTCCTGAAATGTAACCCACTTAAACCATGTCCAATCCTTGTCTATTTCCAAATTACTCATGCCTAATGATAGATCTACATGTCTACTTTCATTTAAAACTAGTTTCATAATTTTTAGACCTTCGTGCGATTTTATATGGATTTTAGAAGTAACCTGTATCCACCATGGAAGGAAGGACCGACCTGAAAAGGATTGTTTTCCCCTTTCTGGGTCGGGCTGCCCTTATGAAATCGCGACGGCCCGACTCGTCACGATTTTAAAAGGGATGCGACCGGCCGGTCCGTCGCATTATAAACACGACAGCCTGTGCCATCGCGTTTCCATCCGGTCCGCGCCAGCCTGGCCAGTCCAGCAGGCCGCGGCTGGACCACCCGTCGCGACATGAATCGCGACAGGGACCCCCGTCACGATTTCAAGGAAGCGGCCAGAAACCCTAATTTGCATACATACCTCTGCTATATATGTCATTTAACCTTTATTTAAGCTCAATCATGCACTGTTATGAATGGTATTAATTTAAATATTACAATTTGGTAATATTTACATAAATTCAATTGATTAAAAGTCATATACACGATTATCCATACTCTTATGATTTCTTTACACATGCACACACTAAACATTATTATTTGCAATGAGTCCCTATTAAAATACTCAATAATATATCTAGTAATTATTAACTGTAATTATTTCACTTAAATTCCCTATTATTTAAATGACACATGTCTTCATTTTATTCGCGTGCTTTGTACACCGATATCGTGTCCCTCTGCCTTCGAGCACTCGAGGCAAGACGGACAACGTTTCGTTACCCACTTTCTCTTGGCATGGACCACCTTTCCATTGGGAATACTCCTGATCACAGGACCAGAGACTCCTTGTCAAGGCCTCCGTAAGTCTCCTTGGCTTTGGCGCACGTCCATTGCCGACGAGCTGGTTGTACCCTTAAAACCCGTTACACCCTTAGGGATCGACACGATCCAAACGGCCTTAGTGTGTTCTCTCTTATCTTAAGATCATGCCGGACCATCTAGCCTATGTTCATAGCACGGCTAATGGGCGGTTGTGACTTCTACCTGACTGCCAGCACTCGACCTAGTGCAATGCAACTGTTACTATCGACTGTCTAACGTTGTTTTACGAATATGTCCCTATTCTTATCTACTATCTCTATTCACTTTCTCTCTACATTCTCATCTATTTCATCTACTATTACTCTCATCTCTTCTTGGTACTCTTTTTGGCCATACAATTGATTGTCTAAGATAACAAACAATAACTATGCCAGTGCAATAGGGCCCGATCTGGTCCTGGGGAGAGCTCCGAAGAGTGTCATTTCCTCGCGAGGGTCAACATGATCAGGGTGTGTACGGCATGCACTCACGCCATTTAATACTATCAAGATTTATCTATGACAATCAATATATCAGTCACTATACTATCGTTCTCTGGGTTGACAAGATGCTCGCCAGATGTGCTATCTCTACAAGCACTTTTGTGCAACCATATATACACATTTCGTTACATGGCCAATCCGTTATCATACTAGCTTTGTAATATTCTATTGGAAGTTTTATCGTTCTCTTGCTATCATGTGTCATTACTCTCTTGACTATACTTGACCGTCTCTCTAGTTATCATGTTTTATAAGACATTAATCACTTAAAGCATGTCTGTTTACATGAGATATTAAGTCCTATTGAGCGTCATCGCTCACCCTGCGCTATTGGTGTATGTGTTTTCAGGTAAGTCGGATGATGGTCTTACACACACCAACGTGAATGGACTGGAGTGATGAGCGACCTGGAGTCATAGCGATGGAATGACCTTAGTATCATAAATTTTAGTTAGATATTTGCTTAGTTATCCTTTCCCATGTAATGATATTAATGAGCCCTATGTTTTGGCTCGAAATTAGTGTTTGTAATAGTTTAGGTGATTTATCAATAAAATAAAGAGTTTATTACAATTATTGTTCATTAGTTGCTCCAATTTTTGCGGCTAAATGCGCAATTTACTCACGTCTCCCCGATTTATTCCGCTGCTAAATTGGAGAGGCGTGACAGTTGGTATCAGAGCCTAGGATGTCCTTATTAGGATATTTTAAGTCTATGATGTTCTAGATAAATTGTACTGACGCGTGTCTAAGTCAACCACCATACCTATGTGAGGATTGGGTAGAACCCTGGTTAAGATCTGAATACATTTATCTACATATGTGTATCAACTTAGTATTACTTTAGCACCCTAATGCCAACCTTATTCTTGAAGGAACTCTTAATGGATGCCGAACGTACATCACTGCAAGACGAAATGAGGTCAACTCATAAGCTAGTTTGGGCTTGTCGGCAAGTCGCCCAATTACTAGAAGAAACTTTGAGGACAAACAAAAAGATTAGGAAAGTGACCAAAAAGAATGGAAAATGGAGACACTAAGATGGAAAGGAGGCAAGCCCACAAAGGAAACGTAGTTGCCGTCATTGTAGTAAGCCAGGCCATATAGCCATTGAATGTTGGCGAAGAGTGGGTGCATGTCTACGTTGTGGAAGTTTGGAGCATCGGATACAAGACGGTCCCCTCTTAAAAGAAATACCTGTTGTTACCTAAACTTTCAACCCTAAGACAAAAGAGAAACAACCAAAAAGTGGCAAGAGAAAAAAACAAGAGAGTAGAAGAATGACATATAATTAGCCCTTATTCACAGAGAGCGATGCAAGCGTTACGATAGGAGGGGCCACACGTCGGAGGACCACAAGATGAGACCTGCCCATAATTCAAGGACCAACGTCATGAGGAATCAAAACAGCAAGATACACCAGAAGTATCGATAGAAACACTCCCAAATCAAGAAGTGGAACTGTGGAAGGTAACTCTGAACTTACGATTAATGACTTTTTGAATAAAGTGATAATTCATATTTAACCGAAGGAGTCATGGAATTTGGGGACCAAATTCTTTTTAAATGAGAGGATGTAGTATCCCCAAAATTCATTAATTAGATAGGTAAATTAAAATTTTATCATTAATAAACCAACTAGTTTAAAAATATATCGTCATTATTTCATGCCTAAAACTCATATAAAAATTTGTAAGATAATAGTTATACTTTAATTAATGTTCTCTAATGACCCATCAAAAAATTTGGGGCGTAGAAAAATCTTTTGGACTAAGTTTAAGATTTATGTGACTTATTATCGTAATTAAGGAATAAGTCGAAAACCTATTGTGGTGGCCAAATCTGGCCACCTAAGCCCATAATGGCCCGTTACGGCCCTCTCATGTCTTGTCAACAGACGTGGCCCCTTTTCCAGGTGCCACGCCCTCATAAGGGCAGTTCAGATGCCTCCAAGGCGTAACCCCCATGATCGGGCTTCGCCAAGCTCCTCAGCAGCATACTTCTAAATAGGTCACCGGTCCTTTTGCTCCAACAACTACAGATGCTACTGAACAACACGTTCGATCCCCCCACGCGGGTCACCTACTCGGTAATCATGTCCAGAGGTTGCCGAACAGGTCTTCGTGTCCGTACAACGGTTATAACCATCGCGGGCCACGCACCCCACCATCAAGGGGCGCGTTAACTGCCTGGCATCCTAACGGACATCTGAACGCATACCTCCTCCCGTTATGCGCGCCCGTCAAGGCGCCTTTCCAGGCACGATCTATTGACGTTACGCACGCCTGCCTCAGCACCCGTGCCTATAAAAGTACAGGTACAGGACCATGCACAGGTACGTTCTCTCTCATGCGAACACACCCTTACACTCAAAAATCCCCTGCCTTGCAAGCCTCATACTGACTTAGGCATCAGAGGGTTTTCCCCGGTCTTCACCGAGCCCCCATGATCTTTTTTGGTAATTGCAGGATCCTTCGTCCGCCTCCGGCGATCGTCGCCTCCCTTACACAAGTGTTAGGCCTAATCCGCTCCGGCCCAACAAGGAAAAGGTCTTCACACTTTTGGCGCCGTCTGTGGGAACGACGCAGCCATGGCTCGCGGACGATCCTCTTACCAGAACATAGGGAGTAGAGCGACGAGATCTCGCCAGTCATGTGTGAATTCTCCCCGCCGGTCTACTCCTGTTGACGTCAACATCGCCCCCGCCAGCGGGAACGACGACGTCCCTGCACCAGCAGGCGCCACGCCGGCGACTGCCCTGGAGATGGCTGAACTCCGGGGGCAGATGAAGCAGTTGACGGGCATCTGCCTGGCCCTGCAGGTCCAGTTAGCTGGACCACCAGCCCCGGCGGCTTCTCTGCCACGAGAACGGCAAGCGGAATCGTCGCAACGATGATCCCGCGTCCTTCCAGTGCCTCTGGACCAGCAGGCAGACTCACCGCATCGTTCGCGTCGAGCCCCGTCCGAGGAGCGGGCACCGGAGCGTCGAGGGCGTTCACCCCGTCGCTCTGTAGCCGCCCCTCGTCCGCCGCACTCGGTTGTGGCCGTGAACTCCCACAGGTCTATCTGAGAGGTCTTCGCCAATTCCAAGCAGGAGCTCGCCAGGCGCCTGCGACGCGTTGTCGACCTAGAGCGCCGCGTGGACGCGATGATCCAATGCGCGGAGGGGAAGGCTCCGGCGGAGGATGACCTGGACTTCCGCTCCCCTTTTAGTAGGGAGATCCTGGAAGCTCGGGTCTCTCCCAAGCTCCCTCTACCCACCATCGCGCCCTATGACGACACCACCGACCCGGCCGACCACATCCATGGCTTTGAGTCGCACATGGTGTTCCACGGAGCATCAGATGCGGCCAAGTGCAGGGCCTTCCCTGCAACCCTCAAGGAGACTGCCAGAGCCTGGTTCGACCCCCCGGCGGGCTCTATCTCCTCTTTCCTCTTTCTTTCTCCAACTGAAGAAGTCCTTTCGGGACAACTTCCTTGGTGGAAGGTCACAGCCGCGAACGGCGCTTCTCTCCTGGATGTACGCCAGAAGAAGGGCGAAGCGCTCTGGGACTTTGTCAAAAGGTTCCGAACAGAAGCGCTTTGCATCTCGCGCCTGGACGTCCCTCTGGCTACCAGTGCCCTCATTCAGGGCACTCGCGACGGTTTCTTGCAGAGGACCCTCGGCGTCCAGCAGCCCGCCACCCTCGCCGAGCTACTCTCCATCGCGCAATGCCATGTGGCTTGCGAGGAGAGTTTGGCAGCGGGTAGGGCGGAGCAGGGGGAGCAGTCAGACAAGAAGAGGCCTTCCGATAACGGCTCCGACCGTGATCGGAAGAAAGGACGACGCAACGGTGACTCTCCGCGCCGTCCGTGCCCCTTCACCAACTACACACCTCTTACAGTGGCACCCGAACAGATCCTGGCGGAGATCAGGAACGAAACATACGTTCGGTGGCCACAGAGGATGCGCTCCGACCCCGGAGGCGCGACCAAAACAAGTACTGTCACTTTCATCGCGACCACGGCCACGACACCTCCGAGTGCCGCCAGCTTAAGGACGAGATTGAAGACCTTATCAAGCGCGGCTACCTTGGATGGTTCATGCGCCGGAATGAAGACCACCCCAGACGCCGAGAACGGACTCCCGAACAGCCGATCAACAATGAGCCCAACAGGCAGGAGATCAACGTGATCGCGGGAGGCTTCGGCGCAGGCGGAGAAAGCACTCGAAGCCGACGCGATTACGCAAGGCAAGTGCACGTTGTGGATAGGCCTTCGGCACCTCGGTCGACTCCATATCCCACCAGTCCAGCACGCGCACCACCCGAGGAGGCTATAACCTTCTCGGACGAAGACCTTGTAGGGGTTACAACCCCCCACGCGTTGATGCGTTGGTCATTTCGGCCACCATCAATCACTGTAATGTGCCCCGGATTTTGGTGGATAATGGAAGTGCCCCCGATGTCTTGGCTTATGATTGCTTTGTCCTGATGGGCCTTAGAACCGATCAACTCGCCCCCGTAAACTCGCCTTTGTTCGGCTTTTTGGAGTTTCGGTGCAGCCCATGGGAAGAGTTTGCCTCCCGATCACTTTAGGGACGGCTCCAAGGATCATGACCAAGGTGGTTGACTTCTTGGTCATCAACAATATGCCTGGATACAACACCATCCTCAGCAAAGGTCTGATTGGGCGCATCAAAGCAGTACATTCGTCACTCCATCAGAAGATGAAGTTTCCGACCCCGAGCGGAGTCGGCGAAGTGCTCCGGTGTCAGCGTGAGTCTCGGTGGTGCTATGTCCTTTCTTTAAGAGACAAGCAACCACTCGCAGATCCGGCCCCGCCAACATCCGATCAGCCCTCCACCAGCCGAGGAACGCCTGCTGAAGACTAATTCCTGTCCAGATAGATAATGACCCCGAACACGTCTTATACATTGGCGCCTTGTTGGCAGAGGCTGAGCAGCAACGCTACAGGGCCTTCCTGCTTGCCAATTTGGACGTGTTCGCTTGGTCTGATGACGAACTTCTGGGTATTCCCCCGGAAGTAATGGTGCATCGCCTCCGTCTGGACCCCCGGATCCCACCAGTTCAACAGAGGAGGTGACCTGTGAACCGAGAACGGCAGACCGTGATTCAGGATCACGTTGTCAAAAGCCGAACTGTTGGGCTCTCTGAGAAGCTCAATACCCAAGATGGATCTCCATGTGGTCTCGTACGCAAGGCCAATGGTAAATGGCGTGTGTGCGTCGACTACAAATATCTCAACAAAGCCACGCCCAAGATAATTTCCCCTTGCCGCGCATTGATCAGCTGGTGGACGCTACTTCCGGCTACGAGCTTCTCAGCTTCCTGGATGCCTACTCTGGTTACCACCAGATCAGTATGCATCCTCCGGATCAGGACGCCACGACGTTCGTCATAGACCTAGGTTATACTGTTTCACCAGAATGCCTTTCGGTCTGAAGAACGTTGGCGCAACTTACCAGCGGCTGGTCAACAAAATGTTCGAGCAGCAGATTGGGCGCAACATGGAGGTCTACGTCGATGACATGCTGGTCAAACAGTTCCGAGCGTTGACCACATCTCCGACCTCCAGGAAACTTTCGCAACCCTGTGGAAGTACAATATGAAACTCAACCCTGCCAAGTGTGCGTTTGGCATTCGTTCGGGTAAGTTCCTCGGTTTTCTTGTGTCAAATAGAGGAATAGAGGCAAACCCGGAGAAAATTCAAGCCATACTTGAGATGAGCAGTCCGAAGACAGTGCGTGACGTCCAGCGCCTTACTGGACGCTTGGCCGCACTAAATAGATTCATGTCCCGAGTAGCAGAGAGAAGTTTTAACTTCTTCAAGTTGCTTCGAGGCCCTAAAAGCACCTCGAAGCAAGGGGGGCAAGTACGTTGGACTAAAGAATGTGAAGTCGCCTTCACTGAGCTGAAGGCATACCTGGCGGCCCCACCTATTCTCTCAAAGCCCATGCTCGGAGAACCTCTGTTTGTATACCTCTCGGTTACCGAACACTCCATCAGCGCGGTTTTGATCAGGGAAGAAGGAGTGGCGCAGCACCCAGTGTATTACATCAGTAGGGTCCTCCAAGAAGCTGAAAGGAGGTACCCCCGAGCAGAAAAACTCGCCCTCGCTCTCGTCACGGCTGCCCGGAAGCTTAGGCCCTATTTTCAGGCCCACTTCGTCACGGTTCTAACCGATCAACTGCTGAAGTCCATCCTCCAACGGCCGGAGGCTTCCGGCAAGCTTATCAAATGGGCAATAGAGCTTGGCGAGTTCGACATCAGCTTTTGACGAAGGACAGCAGTCAAGGCGCAGGCGTTGGCAGACTTCGTTGCGGAATGTACTCTCCCTGCCGAGCAGGATCCACCGTTGGCGGATGAGCCCCCATGGGAACTCTACGTCGACGGATCCTCTTACGTCACAGGGAGTGGAGCTGGCTTGGTCCTCACCTCCCCGGAGGGGTTAGAGTTCCAATACGCCCTCCGGTTCCGCTTTTCGGCCTCCAACAACGTAGCTGAGTACGAAGCTTTGCTGTCCGATATTCGCATGGCTAGGCACCTCGGAGCCCTTTGGCTTAGGGTCTTCAGTGACTCCCAATTGGTCGCTAGCCAAGTGAACGGGCAGTTCGGAGCAAGGGAGCCCCGCATGGCTCAATACCTTCAGCAGGTCAAGAGCCGAGTAGAGGGCCTCCTATACTTCGAGGTCATACACGTCCCACGGGAGCAGAACGCGCGAGCAGATGCACTTGCCAAATTGGCATCCTCAGGTGACATCGCCCCTTCCCGCTCCGTGTTTATTGTAGAGCTCGCCTCGCCAAGCACTGAAGTAGACGTTGCAGCCATAGAGATGGGCCCACCAGCTCCGAGCTGGATGAACCCTCTCTTGGCGTACCTACTCCGGGGTGAGCTTTCGCCCGAGTAGACTGAAGCTCAGAAAATCAGGATGTGTTCTCAGCATTTCACCCTCGTAGAAGGCAAGCTATACCGGCGATCCCTTTCAAGACCTCTTCTACGGTGCCTCAGCCCTGAGGAGGACCTTGCGGCCACCGAAGAAGTCCATGAGGGGCTATGCGGAAGCCACTTGGGGGACAGAACGTTAGCACGCAGCCTCATCCGAGCAGGGTTCTGGTGGCCTCTCTTCAGAAGGATTGCATGTCCTTTGTCAGGAAGTGCCCAGAATGCCAAAAGTTTGGGCAGCTCATCAAGCAACCCGCCGAACAGCTTCACAATCTGTTCGAATCGCGCCCTTTTGCCAGGTGGGGCATCGACATCCTAGGTCCCTTCCCAGAGGCCCAAGGCCGGAAGAAGTTTCTGTTCGTGGCCATCGACTACTTCACCAAGTGGATCAAAGCCGAACCCGTTGCTACGATTATCGAATAGGCCGCTGGAAGTTCGTCTGGAAGAACCTTCTCTGCCGGTTTGGTATCCCAAGGGTGATCACCTCCGACAACGGGAAACAGTTCGACAGCACCTTCTTCAAGCAAAAGTGTGCCGAGCTCGGGATTTACAATCACTTTACTTCTGTGGCGCACCCCCAAGCAAACGGTTTGGTCGAAAACGCCAACCGAACATTACTGCACGGGATCCGCACAAGAGTAGAGGCAGCATGGGGCTCTTGGATTGACGAGCTCCCCAATGTGATATGGTGCCACCGGACTACGGCTCGGGTAGCAATGGGAGAAACGCCCTTCCACCTGGCCTATGGCTCAGAAGCCGTTGTGCCTTTGGAGGTGGCCCTTCCCACCATTCGAACAACCCACTTTGATGAAGCCGCCAATAACCGTGCTCTTCGGGAAAACTTGGACATGCTTGGCGAACGGCAGAACGACGCCAGCATTCGTCTTGTTTCCTATCAGCAGTGACTCGCGCAATATTATAACGCACGAGTTCGTGAAAGGCGCTTCAACGTGGGAGATTTAGTTCTACGCCGTTGCTTGGCCTCGGATCCCTGAAGAGCAGTCGAAAAATTGGTCATCAAATGGGAAAGACCTCATCAGGTCACCCATGTCCTTGGGAAAGGTTCATATAGGCTAACTACTCCTAGCGGCGAAACCATACCCAGGACTTGGCATGTATCTAACCACAAGGCTTATCATTTATAAAAGCCTTTGTTCAGCATCCTACTTCCATTCCCCCTGTTCCTATGGTTACGCAAGCGCTTGGCATACACCCCTGATCGGAACCCCTTTTACGGTTCCTAACGATCTGCGTTGTACATGCAACGCTTATAAAACCAGCGGATTCCTATCCGAGCAGGAACAATGACAAAAGGGAGAAGATAGAAAAAGAGACGCCATAGTCAAATGATGGAAAGGGAAATCTTCATTTATAGATTTTTTCTTACAAGCGGGTCCCCTGGACCACGGTTACAAAAAGCAAATACAAGAAGGGCATCGAGCAGAGAGACTAAGGAGCCTGTTCGGAAGGGCCAGCATCTTCATCCGAAGAAGGCATTCGCCCAGATTGGAATTGCGTGAAGCGCACACCATCCAAACGGGCGTCATTGGTGCGACGTCGGCACTCCCGAACAGCGGCCTCAAAGGCCTCTCGGGCACGTTCAACCCAAGATAGCCGCTCCCCGAGGTCCTTCCCAGCGTTAAGGCCCACTCTGTAGCAGCGGGCCCCATACTGCTCCAGATCTTCTTTGTAGTCCATCCCGGCCTTGTATTCTGCAATGGCACGGACCCCCGCATCCGCTACAACCTTGGCAAGGGCGTCCTTCTCAGCCCGTGCCAAGGCAGCATTCAGCTCCGAAGCTTGGAGGGCGGCTTTGAGGTTCTTCACCTCCTCCTCCAACGCCGCCTCGCGAGCCTTATGTCTTGCTGTGAGGTCCTCGCAGAAAGTCGTCTGTGCCTCACATAGATACTTTTGTTTCTTGACCCGAGCAGCCAGGGCCTTGAGGATACCCAATGACTTGGACATCCCGTCCGCAAGAGCCTCCAGGTCGACGTCACTCATGCCGTCATCCTCCTGGCCCTCCGGATGGTAGCCTTCCATTGGTCTCTCTGGACTTTGCTCGGAGGGAAGATCCAGGCACCTCGCTAGCTGGTCGAGGTGGGAGGCGGTGGGGTTCGCGGGCAACTCCCTTGGCGCGTTTTCTATACGATGAAGTGTCTCCTCTAACGCCGCCACTGAGGGAGCCTCAGGAAGCCTCTTCAGCAGCACTTCTTTAAGGGGCATTCGGTCGTCGTCGGACTCCTCAGCCCGAACACCGCCACCCATTTCCGCTGGCACCCCCCCGGCACCATCAGCTACCTTGGTGGTTGCAATGACATTGGCAACCACCTCGGTGGGGGGCATGGGGGGTGGGCCTTCTCCCGCGCCCCTAGTTGTGGCAGAAATCTCCTCAAAGGCCCCCGTCGTTACGACCGCTTCCTCAGTGGCCCTTGCGGTAGGAACCACTTCCTGTCCTCCAGGTAGGGTCGCGTGTGGCACCGGAACCACCTCGTTGCTCATCAGCATCTCACCAGTGGCGGAAGCCTCCGTCGCACCAGCGTCCTCATCGGTTTTGGCGTTCTTCGGAGCGAAGATCCCCTCAACCTCCTCAATGACGGCGGTTGCTGTGGCTACCACCCCCGGCGCTTCAACGATCGGAGGGTTCTCCTCCCCCCGAGCAGAGGACGCCGCAACTCCTCCGCTCCTCCGGGTAGAAGCTTCTGCAGTATTGCTGGTGGCACCGTGCTCGAAACCACCAGTGTTGGAAGCGTCCGAGAGCTCCCTACCCCTCGAGCAGGTGGAGTCCCTTGCCTCTTCTCTGGCAGGGCTTTCCGACCCATCGCTCACTACGACAAGCCCCAGTTCGGTCGCCATTCTTTGCACAACCTCCGGACGAACCACGGGGGGGATCCGCGGTGCTTCTTGTTCGGCCGACTCCACGGCCTTACGCTTCCTGCGCAGCAGCAACTGCGCCTCTTCAACCCCCTCCTCGGTCCCCTCCTCGCTGTGTTGAGAGGCAGCACTGACCATCCTTTTCTTTTTCCGAGTGCGGAGCTGGTCTGCGTCCTCCGCATCCTCATCAAGCAGCATCGGCCTCTTCTTCATAGAAGCCGAAGGACGAGCCGTCCCGTCTCCCTCCTCGAGCGGAGTTCGAGCTCCCAACGAAACTATCTCCTTGGTGGCCTTCTTCTTCAGGCGAATTTTTCCAGGCCCCTTCTCAGGGACCCGCACTTTTTCTGGACGTTCCCTGACGGACGAGGGAGCCACAAGCGCCGTCGTAACTGCGGCACCAACCCTCACAGCAGAGGGAACCCGAACAACGGCCGCGACGTCGTCATCCTCGTACACCATGTGAGCCAGAACAGGGATTTGTTCGGCGAAATCCTCATTCGCCTCCAGATCCCTCCCAGCCTCCAACTCCGCAGCAGCTGCACACAAAAAAGAGAAGAGGAAAAATTAGGGTGGGGTCACCAAACCGGTAAGTAAACGACCGAAGTCCGTATGCTTACTCCATGGTTTGTTCAGGCCATGCTTGACAAGCGAAAATTCCGTCACATAGCCTTCCCCATTCCTAACACCTGCTCGGAGAAGACTATCTTAGGCCCTTGCCTCATCTTGGATCAGCTTCGGAAAGCTGTCCTTCCGTGCTGAGCGGACGACAGTGGGGAATCCCCACTCTGCACCATCCCGGCGGCGCACGAAGAGCAACCTGTCCATCCAACCTTTGTTGTTGGAATACTTGTTGGACAGTTGTATGTGCATCCTATCTATTCGGTGCTTGGCGTAGTAGATATCTGCTCCTGACGGCCGAGAAGCAGAAAGCTTGAAGTGAGCTCGGAATACATCCGCCGAGCCCCGGATCTCCTTAATCTTACAGATGACACCGAAGATATAGATGTACCTCCATGTGTTAGGCGTCAGCTATATCTGTGAGACGCCCCAGCAGTTTAGAAGCGCCTTCGCCACTTCCGGCAACGGTAGCCGGAATCCTGCCTCCAGGTGATCCACAGAGAGGGGGAAACAACCTGGCTTGTTCACCAGGAACGATTCACCTTCCTTCGCATAAATGATCTTGTACTCGTCACCGATCCGAAAGCGCTCACAAAGCCCGCTGTAATGGCGGCATCGTGGCCCGCTAGACGCCGCAACTGTAACCCCGCTCGCTCCGGCAACCGCGACCGCCTTCCCTTTTCCTGCCATCGTTGTACGACGTGGAGGAGAACAGCAAACAGGAGGAAGCACGAGGAAGAAGACGATCAAAAACCTAAGGGGGGCACGAAAGCTCTCGAGCGAAGAAGGAAGGAAACTTGAGAGGCAAGAAAGCTTGATGACTGGCCACTGGAAGAGTTTTCGAAGGCATGGCTCCCGCCTTCGCCCCCTCCTTTCTTTATAAAGAAGGAGGGGAGCGAAATTCGAAGCGGGCCCCAAGACGCCTCTCCTTCCAATTTTCGAAAACTCCTCCTCGATTGCACCGCTGACGGCCGTTCGAATGCAAGAGTGCGACGCTCCTGGCTCGACACGACCTCGCACCCATCATGATGGGTTAGCCGTTCGACGGGGCTCCAGATGACGGCACCACATAGCTCCCTGCAACGGGCCATCGCATTAAATGTGGAAACGACGTCCTCGAAGTGCCCATGTCACCGAGCCACTCGAGAGCGTGGGGGGCAAGTGTGGTGGCCAAATCTGGCCACCTAGGCCTATAATGGCCTGTTACGGCCCTCTCATGTCCCGTCAACAGACGTGGCCCCTTTTCCAGGTGCCACACCCTCATAAGGGCAGTTCAGAGGCCTCCAAGACGTAACCCCCATGATCGGGCTTCGCCAAGCTCCTCAGCAGCATACTTCCAAACAGGTCACCGGTCCTTTTGCTCCAAACAACTACAGATGCTACCGAACAGCACGTTCGATCCCCCCACGCGAGTCACCTGCTCGGTAATCATGTCCAGAGGTTGCTGAACAGGTCTTCGTGTCCGCACAACGGTTATAACCGTCGCGGGCCACGCACCCCACCATCAAGGGGCGCGTTAACTACCTGGAATCCCAACGGACATCTGAACGCATAACTCCTCCCGTTATGCGCGCCCGTCAAGGCGCCTTTCCAGGCACGATCTATTGACGTTACGCACGCCTGCCTCAGCACCCGTGCCTATAAAAGTACAGGTACAGGACCATGCACAGGTACGTTCTCTCTCACGCGAACACACCCTTACACTCAAAAATCCCCTGCCTTGCAAGCCTCATACTGACTTAGGCATCGGAGGGTTTTCCCCGGTCTTCACCGGGCCCCCCTGATCTTTTATGGTAATTGCAGGATCCTTCGTCCGCCTCCGGCGATCTTCGCCTCCCTTACACAAGTGTTAGGCCTGATCCGCTCCGACCCAAAAGGAAAAGGTCTTCACACCTATTATTTTATGAGCCAAGAGAATTAAAATTTTAAATAAACATGTGGGTAGGCTTTAAACAATATGGGTTGATAGTCCATTATGATAATTGGACCAATGTGCAATTTTGCCCCATGAAAATGCTCTCTAATAAAAGGATAATTAAAACTCATTAAGTAAATTAAGTATAAAGGTTGTACAATTGAGCCATACTTAAGTATTGGGCCAAAAGCAAGAGCCCAATTAATGGATAAAGGTTAGAAATATTGGGATACATGATATTACATTGAATTGAAATAAGAAGTTAATTGAATAAATATGATAATTATATTTAAATTAGAGTAAATGGTGAATAAATAGAATTAAACTAAAACCCATTAAGGTAAATTAGGGAATGAGTTATACTAATGGGCCAAGCATGAATAGATGGGCCCAATTGCTAAGAGCCCAATTTGGATGGGAGATCTTTTTACCTAATTTCGGAGTTAATTAATTAATTAAGGGTAAGATAAAGCCTAAATGGGATGTAATTATCCTAAAAAGGAGTCATCATCACATCCTAACCCATTACTCACGAAATTAGACCTCTCATCTATCCTATTAGGTGGATAAGTGCTAAGAAATAGGGTGATAATTATGGAATTTCGAAATTTGAAGAAAAGAGAAGAGTTTTAAGGATTTAGGACTCTTTAAGTATATAAAACACCACTAATTTGTTCCTACCAAGCCCCATCACGTTTCTGGAGCTTTAGAGAACAAAGAGAGGAGGCTAAGGACGAGGAGCAAGGAAGGAAGGAGCTTGGAGCAAGAGATTTTCACCATCTTCTTCGTTTTTCAACCTTAGGAACCTTTACGGCGCAAAAAGGTAGGAATCTCTCAAGCACAAATCACATAACTTCGGCCATAGGTAGCCCATACATCTATCTTCGAATGCCCAATGATTTCCCTAATTTTTGTTGCTCCAAGAAGGAGTATTAAATGCCTTAAACTCTGTCATCATCATGTACCCGAACCTTCATGTTTGCTTTCAATCCATGCGTGTACTTGATCACATACCATGCAATTATTCTCATAAATATTGCATGATGATAGCTTTCAAACGTCCCTATTCTCCCCACTTTTCATCATGTATACTTTGCGAATTAAATCATTTTTCTTGACTGTGCACGTTTTAGGTCACCGAAATGTAACCTGCTTAAAGCATATACAATCCTTGTCTATTTCCAAATTACTCATGCCTAATGATAGATCTACATGTCTACTTTCATTTAAAACTAGTTTCATAATTTTTGGACCTTCGTGCGATTTTATATGGATTTTAGAAGTGACCAGTATCCACCATGGAAGAAAGGACCGACTTGAAAAGGGTTGTTTTCCCCTTTTCTGGGTCGGGCCGCCCTTCTGAAATCACGACGGCCCGACCCGTCGTGATTTCAAAAGGGATGCGATCGGTCGGTCCGTCGCATTATAAATGCGACGTCCTGTGCTGTCACGTTTCCATCCGGTCCGCGCCAGCCCGACCGGTCCAGCAGGCTGCGGTCGGACCACCCGTCGCGACATGAATCACGACGGGTCCCCGTCGCGATTTGCATACATACTTCTGCTATATATGCCATTTAACCTTTGTTTAAGCTCAATTACACACTGTTATGAATGGTATTAATTTAAATATTAAAATTTGGTAATATTTGCATAAATTCAATTAATTAAAAGTCATTTGCAATGAGACCCTATTAAAATACTCAATAATATATCTAGTAATTATTAAGTGTAATTATTTCACTTAAATTCCCTATTATTTAAATGACACGTATCTTCATTTTATTCGCGTACTTTGTACACCAATATCGCGTCCCTCTACCTTCGAGCACTCGAGGCAAGACGGACAACGTTTCGTTACACACTTTCTCTTAGCATGGACCACCTCTCCGTTGGGAATACTCCTGACATGACCAGGGACTCCTTGTCAAGGCCTCTATAAGTCTCCTTGACTTTGGCGCACGTCCATTGCCGACGAGCTGGTTGTACCCTTAAAACCCGTTACACCCTTAGGGATCGACACGATCCAAACGGCCTTAGTGTGTTCTCTCTTACCTTGGGAACACGCCGGACCATCTAGCCTATGTTCATAGCAGGGCTAATAGGCAGTTGTGACTTCTACTTGACTGTCAGCACACGACATAGTGCTGTGCAACTATTACTATCGACTGTTTAATGCTGTTTTACGAATATGTCCTTATTCTTATCTACTATCTTTGTCCTCTCATATGTTCACCTTCTCTCTACATTCTCGTCTATTTCATCGATTATTACTTTCATCTCTTCTTGGTACTCTATTTGGCCATACAATTGATTATCTAAGATAACAAACAATAACTATGCCAGTGCAATAGGGTCTGATCTGGTCTTGGGGAGAGCTTCCGAAGAGTGTCATTTCCTTGCGAGGGTCAACATGATCAGTGTGTGTACGACATGCACTCAGCGCCATAAAATACTATCAAGATTTAATCTATGACAATCAATATATCAGTCACTATACTATCGTTCTCTGAGTTGACAAGATGCTCGACCAGATGTGCTATCTCTACAAATGCACTTTTGTGCAACCATATACACTATTTCATTACATGACCAATCCGTTATCATACTAGTTTTGCAATATTCTATTGGAAGTTTTATCGTTCTCTTGCTATCATGTGTCATTACTCTCTTGACTATACTTGACCGTTCTCTCTAGTTATCATGCGTTATAAGATATTAATCAGTTAAAGCATGTATGTTTACATGAGATATTAAGTCCTACTAAGCACCATCGCTCACCATGCGCTATTGTTGTATGTGTTTTTCAAATAAGTCGGATGATGATCTTACACACACCAACGTGAATGGACTGGAGTGATGAGCGACCTGGAGTCATAGCGATGGAATAACCTTAGTATCATAAATTTTAGTTAGATATTTACTTAGTTATCCTTTCCCATGTAATGATATTAATAAGCCCTATGTTTTGGCTCGAAATTAGTGGTTGTAATAGTTTAGGTGATTTATCAATAAAATAAAGAGTTTATTGTAATTATTATTCATTAGCTACTCTGATTTTTGAGACTAAATGCGCAATTTACGTTACCATACACTTTGCTCACGTCTCCCCGATTTATTCCGCTGCTAAATTGGAGGGGTGTGACAAGTATGGTCCGGTCCGCGGCAGGTCATTTGGATCTATTTTTTTTTCCTTCTCCTCTCACATCCAGTGTATTTAAGGGGTTTATATGGTGTTTAATTGAGATGAAATTTCAAACATAAGTTAATTAAGAGATGATATAAATTATAACAATTTTAATTTAATTTTTTAAATTAATTTTTATCAAAAATAATTTGTCTCAAAAATCATTAGATCAACTTAATCTCAACATCTAAGGGATCTAAATGATGTCTAATTGAGATAAAAGTTTAAACATAAGTTAATTAAGAGACGATACAAATTATAGTAATTTTATTTTAATTTTTTAATTACTTTTTGTCAAGTAAAAATTGTCCCAAAAAATATTAGGTCGACTTAATCTCAACATCTATGCATCAATAACTCATGATATTTATATTTTTAGAATCAGTATATTTTTCTAGTAATTATAATGACTTAAGATTTGACTTTATTTTCGGAATCAAATGTCGTCCTGTTGAACTGCACAGAGGGTTCGTCGTACCGCGACAAATCATGTGTTCACTTAAGGGGTCTAAATGGTGTATAATTGAGATGGAATTTCAAACATAAACTAATTAAGAGATGATACAAATTATAGTAATTATAGTTTAATTTTTTAAATTATTTTTTTGTTAAGTAAAAATTATCTCAAAAGTCATTAGGTCGACTTAATATCAACATCTATGCATCAATAATTTCTGACATTTTATATTTTTAAATAAGTATATTTTTTTAGTAATTTTGATGACTACATTTTGACTTTATTTTTAAAATTGAATATCGTCCCGTTGAAGTACACACAATGAAAGATAGTAACAGAATTATATTAATAATATAAAATTATTCTAAAATTAAATATAATTATGTTTTATATAAGTGATCATGTCTTACGTATATTTACTCTCTTTTAATTTCTTAGTGTTATATTAATATTATATTATACATATAAGACGTTACAGTTTTGTTTCTGTTTTCGAATTCTTGGTGTTGATCTAATAGAATATATTGGTCATATCATGAACAACTTCATGAAGAGCCCAAAGATTAGATCACCCTCGTTCAGGCTGTAGAGAGACCGCACTCATTGCTAGTTTGGATCGCGATATAAGAGAGAAGGTCAAGAATAATCTACTGTATCTTTAAGCACAAACATTTATTTGATGTGATTCTAGTTGGAACTCATAGAGAAAGTCGTGGGAAACAACTTTCATGAAGAAGTCTCGAAGAGATATACCCTCATTTGAGATGTGGAAGGCATGATAATCATGTATATGTAGATCATGATATGAGAGAGAATGTGAAGAATAATCTACTATAACTTTGGACATAGACCACCAATTGAGGTGATTCCACTTTGAGGACGAAGCTGAAAAAGAATATAACAATTTGATGAAGATCTCGTGAGCATATCAACCCCTTTTCAGGCTGTAGAATGCGTGATATCTCTGATAGTTCTGGAGGATATGAGAGAGAAAGGGGAGAGAGAAAGGGTGCATGTATGTGAAGAGATGGAAAGTCTATCTTGAGCTTGGATGGAGAGTCTTCTTTTAAAATTTGCTCATTTTAAATATTCATCAAGTTACAAACTAAAAAAATAAATCAAATAAGCCATTTTCTCACCGTATCTCAGCGGTACGGTATGGTACCGTACCGTACCGTACCTTCTCACGGAGAATGCGGCACAACCGATCCGAGAGGTACGGAGAACCTTGATATTTATTGTATACATGACCTTTTTAAAATCACATTGTTTAAAGTAACCCCGTTGCATGTATCTATTTTCAGAAATGCCCACAGTTACCTTCACACAAAAAGCAGAAGAATTTGTATGTAATATATATTTTGCGGGTGTGTGAGAGAAAGAGAGAGAGAGAGAGAGAGAGAGAGAGGATATATTTGTCGTTAAATCGACTCAAATTAAATTTAACCATGGTTGAGTAATGGTCTATCGAATGGATTAATTACAACATGTCATGGCATGAGTATTTTTGAAACTAAATGCATGCAATGAGCTATTTTTAAAACAATGTAATTTGAGGGGGACAAATGTATAATAAGGGTATTTTAACACTTCACCTAAAAATATTATCAAACTTCCATAGACCCAGCCCATGTTTAAATGGTCTGGGCTCGGCCCAAATTGACGTCCGGGAGAAAATTGAGACTGTTCTTCATCAATATCACATTCATTTAGCACATACTACACCACTAAATGGAGGGGGGGTTCCAGCTCATCACCCTTGGATGTGTCAATCTCTAGTGGTTCTTTCACCATTTGTAGCCACGCATGCCTAGATTAATGTATAAGGACCCAAAAGTGACATAAGCGAGGCAAGATGTTTCCTATAGTTTGAGACATCACTGAATAGGACTAGCTAGATAATTAAGGTCTAGCTGATCACTTGCATGATGGGAGAGTCATATTGTTTGTTTCTTAGAAAGTTGCATCCTTGCTGAAGGCTCCATATGGGTATATTTTAATACCTATGATGATGCTAATTAAACAAGGTGCTTACTTAGGTTGGGATTTCTTGTTGGTAAAGGGTGATGGATAAGCACACAGCGTTGGCTTTGTTCTCAACACTTTCATGTTCACCACAGTAAGGTTATGGCTTCCACTATTGTGAAGGGAGAAGATTAGAGTTTAAACCGAGATCATGTATGGGAACTGAGCCAAATATATACTACACTTTTTTGTATAAGATTTCATGATCGAAATTTCTAATATATGAATACAATTTTCCTAGTCAAATAAAAGAGCAAATTAACTATGTAAAGCAAGTGTTACTCTTTGCAAAAATAAGATCCCAACCCTAAAGAAGATGAAGAGCTAGCCATCATGCCCCTGTACTGTGCCCTGCCTTCCCTTGAACCACCATTCCTAGGCTATCTTTATGGATCTTTCTATTTGGTGACTCCACATTTCCTGTCGAATCCCAAGCATAGCACTCATGTGCACACTTCAAAGCCTGATGGAGACCTCCTCTTTAGGTGTTCTTGACATGGACTCAACTATAAAGGTTCTTTGTCCCTACTTCTATCTATGGAAGCCATGGGTCAAACACAATGTTTAGTGGAAGAAACAGTAGAGAGGGAAAAAAAATCAAGGGTCAATTTGTGGACACCAAATCTTAGACTTGTTTAGCCCCTGAAGTCCCCACATAATGGGGAGCATCCGTGGACCTTTCATAGTGCATGGGGCAAATGTGGATAGTAGTCAAACAACCAAGAAACCCCAACCACAGAAGAACACCATCAAAACTACATGAACCTTAGAGTACCCCTTGCCCTGCTTTGTGCCCATGCATGCAAAGCCAATGATTGATTCTATCATTCTTGAACTGCTCAGGCACAGGAAGAAGCATTACCCATATTGTAAGATTGCAGTCCTAAGTCAGCAGCTTGAAGTCTTTCTCCACCAACTTGGTGAACTGAAATGTTGACAACATTAAACGTTCCATTTGTTGTGATGAGGCCGCCGACTTCGTCTTAGTATTGTTGATGGGTCAACCTCGAGAGGTCCGAACTCTGAGTTCGGGTGTTGTTATGCTTTGTATTCGAGAGAATAAGTATATGTCTGACCGAGGATGATTTGACTTGAAAAAATAATCAATCTCGAGAGAAGATATTCTCGGAGCCAACCCTCTCATAGTCAAGTTAATTTGAATTGGTTCTATCTCAATCTAAGAGACAGAGAGAGAGAAGTTGAAAAAATAGATTAGACTACGTGTGCCACCTATCCCCTTCCTTTATTTGTATTTATTAATTGACTCTTTTTGAAGATAGTAAGATGGGGGAGAAAGTGATATTCGACATATATGAGAGTAAAATCTCTTTAAATGCCCTTCTCTTTTTTCCTTCTTATGGGAGCCCTTGTTGGGCCAACTCCCTTGAACTTCCTAGGCTTAGTCTAGTGGGCCTATCATATTAATATCTTCTATTTTTCCACCTAGTTATTTTGTCTAACTTGCGAGGAGTACCTGGGTGTGACTTCCAACTCCTCGCGCATTGCCTTCTATCACTGTTGGGTGGGGATTTGAGAGCTCCATTTAGCACTGTATCCCACTCTTGACGCACACAGACTACATACAGAAGCTGGAGAGAGAAGTCTGGGACTCGGAACTGCACAGGGACATATTAGCAGCAAGTGCCTGGCCACTAGCTAGTAGCTACAGATACTTCCAGTAACAAAAATGAAAACTTTTACTTACAAGCGTGATGGGATCTTTCATATGTTCCAACTGCGGCTTTTGAGGGGAGAAAAAAAATTAAGGCTGGCATCGGTTTCTTCAGCATGCATGTTGACAAGAACATGATCACCCAATCACACTCCGGTGCAGCACAATATACATGGAGACAAGATCAAATAATTCAAAAAGAATGTAGTAAGATATGGAGACAAACCTGAATTATTCATGAGTCCTATTGCAGTACTCTGTGTAAACAGCTCGGATATATACTTTGTCTAGGAACATGCACAGGGAGATCACCAGAATGAGCGAACTGTTCATGCATGGTACTCACCGGAGTCTTTAATTAATCCCAAGGAATTATGCCTCCAACCTATGATTTGGGTATATATGTCAATTTTGATACAGCCTTGGACATGGAGCAGCAATTCCAACATCGTAGGATCATAAGTTAATTGCTCGGGCATGCTAACAGATCAGAGTGTGTTGCAACTTGCGAGAGCCCATGCAAAACCCTGTAGTTGGCATAATTCATATTCTTATAATTCTCAATTAAATACTTTTAAGGTACGTACCAAAGTAAAAAAAAAAAAAAACGATAGTGGAGATTTTGTTCGTTTTTCTCATTATTTTGTAAAGCAATTAAATTGTAGAAGAATTCGAAGCGGGATATGGTAATTAATATATTCAATCTCTATTATTTATCTTACATGAGTAGCGTATTATGATTGATCATGAGAGGCAATGAATTAAAGGTTGGGCCAAAGAAACCAAAATTGGGCCCCCAACCCACAAAATCATGGCACTAGAAGACCCCATGAGGAGTCTCAACATACAAGTCTTGTGTGGTGATTAAGGTGTAGCATTGATCTGAGTATCAGTAACTTCACTCATTGGTTCAGTTCGATTCGAACAATAAATAATTAATGAACAGTCCTTAACTCACAAAAAAAGTTATATATATATGTATATAAGTCTGAACAATATTTCTTATCCGACAAAGTCACAACAAAAAATAAATAATTATATCATTCAAGAAATTTGATTTGACAAATAGAAAAAACTCCAAGAACAATCGAACAAGAATCTCTTAATGGATGCAGCAGGTACGTGGAGTGGACACCCCGTGAACTATATGAACGGGTAACGTGGCCCAACGTGATCGTGGGCTCACCATCCCAACCTTCTTGATTGGAAGGTCCACTGCGCCTACCAAATGGAACAACCAAGATTGGAACAATCCAATGGCCCCCTGTTGTCTTGCACCTAGCAACTCCCATCACGACCCTCCATTTGATCGTACGGCTCCCATCGTGTCACAAGTTGGGGGCATACCCGATGTTTGTGGCTGAGCTATCTTCTCCCCTAACTAGCTATGATTGCGATCACCTCATCCCCTTGCTCTGTCGAGAACGTCTTAGATACGATGAGGTGAGTAAATAATATCTGCTCTAAATATATGTAGATATGGCTTGCATTAATATGATGAACAACAAATCTTATTTACATATATGTAGGACAGATAATATCCATCCATCTTCCCCATCATGTATGGTAAATATTTCTCTCTCTGTTGAACCCATCATCAGCCAATAATTACTTGCATAGAGGACTGGATCATCATCACATATATAGGGGGGCTTAATGCATTATGAGTTTAGTCGGAATAATAATTATAAAATTAGTTATAAGTTCAAGTTTTGTGTGTAGAGAGAGTGTATATATACATACATACATACATACATATAGATATATATTATAACATAGAATTTAGATCAATGGTATTTGGATCTATGAAACATATATATGAGATATATTTGGGTTTTATAACATAGAATTTAGATTAACGGTGTTTGGGTCTATGAAAAATATGATATAATTGGGTTTGAGTCGAGAAGGCGCTCAACTCATGGCCCTACATCTCTTGAAAATTAAATATGAATTATAGGAGAACCTTCTCTCCCCCAAAAGTCCAACTTAGAACCTTACTATTATAAGATGAGAATGTAGAGGTATTCTATTCTATGGAGTGTGTGGAAAGATTCTTACTAAAGTCTTCCCGCATTTCCACAATAACAAATGTAAGTAGATAAACTCCCTCTTCCCCAAAAGTTGAAAATCAAACTTTCATGCTGTACAATTGAATCTTTATCGTGGACTCACGGTTTTATATATGGAAAGAGAAAGACTTGGGAGTTATATGGGCGCGCACCATAATTATGTTTAAATTTACTATAAACTTATTTTAAATTTAGAATTTTTATCATAGTATATATACATTTGAAATCATTAAACAAAAGAAAAAAAAATGACATGCATGCAAAGATAGAACAGACACAAGCCTTTTGCACACATTAAAATAGCCTTTGTGCATGCAAAAATTAAATGCACCAACCCAAACCAGACAATCCTAAACCCACAACAGTAACTTATTCAAAAATCTCATAAACATTTAGAATACATACCCCGAGCTTTATTCCGCACTAAAACCCATCTTAAGAGGATCAAAATTGCTGATACTGGTCGGTCCAATAAGGAGCTCTTAGATATTCAGATGGACGACTACGGTGGATCTGAACTTAAATTTCAAGCGGTGGAGATAAGAAATACAAGTAAATATTTGAACCAACTATATAAATTTCAAATTATTTAGAAAGTTATTACTATTCAACAAATCGAGTAATAAATTGAAGGGAGGTGTTCGATACCCACCACCCACTTGGAGTCGTTGTTGGTAACACTTTCTCAACCATTTATGACCCAACTTGAAACCCTAATCCACCCTTAAAATCTAATTTTTTGGCCACCTTAATCAATATATATAGTTTTTAAGCCGCCCAAGTTGCAAGTTGCAGCCCCTGCAACTCCAATTAATATGTACACACATTATATATGTAAACGCCATTACGAGCCTTGGAACCCCATCTGATCCCATGCCGCCCCAACTTGTCAAAGATGTTTGGTGTCGTGTTGCCATCAGAAAACAGGAGCAGCCCCATCTGCAAGGACAGATTTTGTGACATCTTTCCTCCAAATTGGCCCAACTTCCCATTTAAAGAGACCCATATAATTAATACACCCTCAGCTTTCCACACCCTAATGTACATGTAGGTTTTAAACTGCAGACGGCATTACCCATGCACACACACGCACGCAGGAGGCACCTCCATCAACTTGCGCATCCATTTGCACTAGTGCAGTGTTTATTGCTCGAGGGGGGGGGGGGGGGGCGCTGTGCGCAGGTGGGCTGAGCTCGATCTCCCCCTTCCCAGCTGCTGGCACAGCATTTGTTTGTTTATTGTGATGGGAGGGCTGGCCTACGCATGGGGTTTTGGGCGCCGGAGCCCACGCATGGGAGAACCCGATCGAGTCAGACTTTGGGTAGGCATCAATCAAGCCGGCCACTTGGGAGTTGGGTCCTCAATTTGGAGTAAGAAAAGTGCAACATGAGAGAGAGAGAACGTTAGAAGAGAGAGAAGAAAGATGACAGGATAGAGACGGAGAAGAGGCTAGAGAGAACGAGAGAGAGAGAGAGAGAGAGAGACGGTACATAAAGGAGGGAGGAGAAAGAGAGTTAGCTGAATAGAGGGGAAGAAAGATGCTAGAGAAAGAGAGAGAGAGAGAACGAGTATGTGGGAGGGGAAGAATTTTGGGATTTTGAGTATATATATCTATGAAAAGTTATCAAAAATGTAAGATGTGTGTGTGCGCTAGAGAGATAAAAAATTATATGATAAGATTGAATGTACCGTATCGATACCGTCCATTTTACGGTCTTAAGGCAAACTAGGGTTATAGTTTCCTTCTTCAAACAAAGACGAGTTTTTCTAGTGGAAGCCCATGTTCAATAGGGAACCCTAGCCTAATGAGATCCAAGTGGACACCTCCACCACCAAGATGGCACAGATCCCCACAGTATTTGTCGTTGCCACTGTTGCTTCAACTTGTGCGATTTGCTACTTAAGGAGGCGGCTTCTTCTTCATCGCAAAGGGAAGAAAGTGGAGTTTGCGAGGGGCCCGCATAGGGGGAAGAAGAGAATCCCTTGCAACTGTTTGCATCAGCATGAGGTAAGAAGCACATGCTAGGCAGAGTGCGAGGGGAAGAGGGGCTTAGGGTCTAACATTAGGGGTTTTGCAGGGGGTTTCACAAGGGGCGAGTCTGCCTAGGGTAAGTATAGTTGGGGTAGGGGGCTTGGAGTAATTAGAGGAGGAAAATTAGACTTTGAGCAAATAAGATGACATTCAATATGAATTGGTCTTATATTGTGTCATGAGTTGACCGATCTAGTTTAATTTACTGATCGTCAACTTTGGTATTTGGAAGGGGAAGAATTTTGAGATTTTTGTGCGTATATCTCTATGAAAAGTTAATTTTATGTGCGAACCTTGATTTTTCTTGAATTAGTAAAAGATATCTCTTATACATATTGTTGAGTTTCTCACATTTGTTTTTTTTTTAATGATTACAATGCTAACTCATGTAATGGTCTAATTTGGTTACAAATATGCTTAAAAGTAGATGATTGCAGGTTGTAATTAAGTTGATGCTTTGAAGGGAATAAAAAAACTAAAAAAAACTTTTGTTGCATTATGATGGTTAATATCCAGAAAATGGGGCTGTTGCAAGGGAGGCTTTTGAACAGGCCAAATCTTTTCATGAACTTGATGATCTCTCAACCTTTACTTGTGGGAACATGAAAGAAAGTATCTCTCGCTCGTTCTCTTTCAGATTTGCTCTCTAAAAATTTACTTCTGTTATATTTTGTATGTTTTTTATGTGAGATCTCTAGTTGAGATGTGTTATAAATCTTTTTTTTTTTGTAAAAGAGATGAACATGATTCTTTGATATTTATGATGTGTGGTTGTAATTGACAAACTAACATCTTGGAATTGTGATGAGCTAATGTCTTTGTATTTAGCATAGGAGAGAGGTGTTAATAATTTTCCATAGAGATCTTAGAGAAGTGGATGTAAAGACATTCTCATGTTGAAGTTGTTGTCGAACCACTTTTATAAATCGAGTGCCTCTTTATTAGACCCTCGTCTCATTTCTCCACGAAATAACTTAGTTTGCCGCTTAAGTTTTTTTAATTTGGTTTATTCACAAGTCATTTTAAAAGTTCAACTCACCCCTCTGATTCTTGATTTCTTATAGTTGAAGACAAATTCGTGATTTCAATATAGCCAGAAGTATAAGTTTTTGGACGGTTCAAGAAAGAGAAATATTTAGTGTCTTCTCAAAAGGACAATAAAGATGCTATAGACTATCTTCTAAGTGATCTCATTAGCTGAAAATGTGATAAGGTTTTTTTATTTTCAACTAATAAAATTATTTAGAAGATAATTTATATCATTTTTATAAGACAAATTAATTAGAAGTATCTAATAGATATTTGACTTATTTTTTAGTCCTTAACAGAACTGTAATTCATTACACTGAGTGTTATTTTCTATTACAATATATCTTACTTCATGTTACAATAAAGATCTTTTTATTACAGTCAGAAATTTTTAATTAATTATTATTATTATTATTATTCTCCTTACAGGACACTAAATATTTCTGTCTTTGACATATAAAGAAAAGTCAAGAATTGTGTAATGAGAGGAGAGGCAGTTATTGTGGGGGTGGTGATGTATATATATATATATATATATATATGATCATTTCCTTGTTGAAAATATGGTGAATAAAGTTTTAATAAAGTCTTTTAAGGCCATTTGGTGAGGGTGGGATGAGACGGATTTTGATGTGACAAAGTTGTCCGGATTCATGAGAGTTTGAGTTGACAGCAACTCGATATTATATGGGTGCTACAAAATGGATTTATCATGTGAGGAAGTCTAAATTTTTCTCAAGAAAAAAGTTTCATGATCTTGTCATGCAAATATAAGGGCACTCTTCTTCAAAGTAAAAGTGAGGACTTCGGTTGGATCGATCGATTAGAATTCTTGCCTAAAAATAAGAGGTCTTGATTTATCTGATTTATATGCAATCTTCAAAATGTGTAGAATTAAAATTTTTTTCGATCAAGTAGAGTAAGAACAATACGGATACACGAAAAATAAAAACTGCCAAATCTTAATCTTAAAGTTCAAGAATACTAATCTTTGAGTCCACAAAATCACAAAGGACGGAGTTTCCTCGTTACCAAAAAAAACTTTAGACAAAACTCTAGAATCTGATCAAGTTTTGTAATGACCTATCACCCATCAAATAAGGAAGGCTTTTTTTTCAATCCGTCATGATCGGTTCCTTATGTGTGTTCACCTTTCGGCGAACACTCTCGTGCTTCAAAGCAGAGACGGATCCTATTGCAATTTAAATAAGGACATGTGTATCTTTCAGGATCCAGTTGCTAGGCTAGTTTATTGCTTAATGGGATACCTGGTTTTGCCAGTCCACAGGAACACAGGGCAAGAAAGTTGTGTCTTCTTTTGGATGGAAAAGGGGGTTGAGAATTTTATAATTAACAACTTTGATGGGCAATTTTGCATCAGGAAGAAAAGCAGAGGGAGCTGATCTGCACACACCGAGTTGAATTGTTGATGCATGAAATTTCAAGATGTCCGTATTGTTTCTATTTGAGATTTTTTATGAGAAAAAGATTATTAGAAAAAGTTAAATAGATCTTGTTTGATCGCATATTTATTTTTACTATATATATTTAACATGAGATTAAATTATATTTTTATATAATCTCCTAGTAAAAATAATGACGTGTAAATTTTGTTGTTACAAGATATTAATAGAGCATATAACTTCTTATTTGATTTTCATATATGATGTCAATATAGATATTTGAAATTCAGCATATCTTTCAAAAGTAGTTATTGTGGAGATATGTACCTGATGCGGAAGTCATCTCACGTGTGAGGAAGAAGACGACGCCGGTAGACGAACAACGTACGGACGTCAGGAAGAGAGACGCGTAACTCGCTGCGCTCTCTGTCTGGTTTCCTCTCTCTATGTGTCTGTAGTTGTGTGTATGACCTGATGGAGAGTCTCACACATATTTAGGGCCGATTTGGGAGGGGGGTACCCATGGGTAACTTGGAGTTACCCATGGGTAAACCCCCTCCCACGGTTTGGGGAGGGGGGGTGCGGTTGCCCATGGGTAACCTGCTTTTTGCAGGTTACCCATGGGTAACGCTGCCCCACCTCCTGAGGTGGGGCAACGTTACCACTTGGGTAACTTTTTTTTTGTCAATTTTTTTTTTTAAATATACATTAACTTGTAAATATTATTTTAACTATGTATATGTAAATATTATTTTATTTTTTAATTACAAAAGAAAATTAACTTGAGTCAAAGTTTTAAGTTGACTAAAAAAAATAGAAGGTGGATAAGTGTACCCAAGTTACCCCTGGTTAGTGGGGTAGTAAGTGTCAAAGTAAAAATGGGTAAGTTTTTGGTTAAGCAACCCATGGTTTAACCATGAATCAAACTACCCCGAGGAGGGACCAGTCCCAATGGGCCTGAGCAGGATCCCACCCATAACAGGATCTAATTGGGCACTTAATGGGTTAAGCCCAATAACATGTATTCCGTTAACTGGACCTAATGGTGTGTCTTAAGATGTGCGGCCCAACACAAGTGGACCACTAATATTGGGTAAAACCCAACATTCTCCCACTTGGTCTAACTTGTCACAAGTACATCAAATCTTCCTTTGAAAACATACATATATATAGACTGATATAGTTTTAAAAAGACTCTTGAAGATTTGATGTCTTGGGCTTGCACTGAAGGGAAAACATGGTACATGCGCGCATGATTAAAACCAAAACCACACACCACTCCAATTAATGGAACCTATAGAGTTCAAATATAGTAAATCAAATGACATGGGTCATGGCGGTAAATGCATTCAAATCATACACCACCTTCCATGTACCACAATGCCACCAACTCACTACAATTGAACATCAAACCTGAAATCATAGATAAACTCAAACTTAAGTTTATCTGCTGGTCACCACTTAAGTTTGCATTCTGCCAAACCATAGCCAACATGTATACACAAGTAAATGGAATAGGCAGAAAATAATAGAAGAATCATGACATGATGTGATCACAAATAACAAATAATGTCAACTGAAAGTGTTATAACATATCGAGAGAGCTTACAAGACCATCCGAATCACATGACTACAAAAGACGCTAGCAGGTAGTCCTTTAGTGAGAGGGTCAGCAATCATAAGATCTGTCCCAATATGTTCTATACACACTTCATGATTCATCACTCTGTCTCTAAGAGCAAAATACTTAATATCCAAGGCTCTACCACCCTGGATGCTTTATTGTTCACATTACAGTCATGTTTACCTCTCATAAAGCTTCTGGATTAGGAAAGAAGAAGGGTGTCATGTACTTGACAGTGAAAGGGAAAACAATGGGAAGAAGAACCTGAAAATAACCAAATACTCACATATAAATCATGACTGAATAGCAAGTTTTGAGAAGTGAACTGAAGTAAAGTAATTCTAATAACTTAATAAATTACTTTAACTAGTTGTCCTGATGCATCATTATAAGTCTTCCTTTGGGCGGTAATTACAACATGCTAGTGGACAACCTCCCCAAGAAAATAACTTAAGTGATAGAACTAAAATTTATATACACTTTGATGTAAAGAGAGTACATTTGGGTACATAATCTCAAGAGTCTCCGTGCACACAAATTCTATTATACCCTATTCATGGCATGAAATAAAATACTCATTTGGGAGTTAAATTTCACATTCAAGCCAAGAACACAAAGTTTGATGTTATTTAATTTCTTAATGAGAATAATTCATTATCCTTCATGCATAAGGCCACTTCGGTGATCTAATATACATTCGGGACGCAGAAATATCCTCCCCACCAATTAAAATGACAACCAACAAGTATAATGCCTCATCATTGATACTATCAAAACTAATATGAGTGCACTCTAACACTGGGGAACTTCATGGTACAACCTGCTCGTCGGCCATATGGAATCATGGCCAGAGGAGACTTACGGAGGTCTTGCACAAGGAGTCACTAGTCTGGCAGAAGGAATTCCGACGAGAGAGTTCATCCAAAACCAAGAAAGGGTACCTATGGACACCCCAAATCCGCTAATGGGCCCCCACCACCGGCCCATTATCCTCCACCACCGATCCAAGCCCTTCATGGGTGTGCAAAAAAAGAATCAACAGCCATTGAAAAGACCCAAAGGCCCAAGAGAAAATAAGCTTATCTCATCCATAAAGTGGGGAGGTGAGGATAAGCTATTGCAACTCTCCCAAAGGGGAGTCCCATTTTTGGCAAAAAGGTAGTCTGCCACCCTACTGATTCAGGGGCCTTGTTGGGGCGGTTTTGCAAGCTTCTCTTCGGAAAGGCTTGGAGAAGAAGAAAAAAAAGGGAGATGGTTACAAAAAGGAAAAAGGGGGAAGAAGGGTGGCTGGTCTCGGGGACGCCAAGGCAAGCAACCAGCAAAAGAGAGGGAGGCTTCCCTACGGTTTCCTCCTTCAAGGCAGCCAGGAAGACCACCCTCATCCGTGAAAGCCTGCAAGAGAGAAGAGGAAGAGAATTAGAAGAAAAGGTGAGAAGAAAGAAGAGAAGAAAAGAGAGAGAGAGGGATCCGCTCCTCCCCTCCCCATTATTCTTCTTGGTTTCCTCCTTGTCTTGTCCCATCAAGGGATGAGAGGGTGAAGAGGTGCCCACATTGGGGTCTCTCCCCTTTGTTTTCTTTGGAATTTTTGTATCTTCTTTACCTCTTCAACAAGAGAATACCATTTTATATGCTTTTCTACCTTTCCTTGATGTGATGGATCATTTGCATAGCATTTAATGCATGTTCTCCTCCATTATCTTGGCTTAAACTCTCCCTTCTTTTGCAAAAAGGGGTTACGGGATGGAGATTTCTCTTCATAGAGGAATGTCTCTTTCCCCTCTAACACTCCAAATGAGACCCTTCCATGCCTCCCATGCCTCAATAAATGAGGTCATGGGTATGGGACCCCTTCTCCCATTCAACACATGCATAGCATGCCAAATTCCTCCCACTAACAAGCCACGTTTCTTGCTGTTTTGCCCTGTATAAGACTGTTTCATCACTGTCAAAACCGCCCTCCAAGAGTCCTCCTTGGGTCGATGCTTGTTCTTTGTGCTAGGCATGGGGTTGAGCAATAATGCTCATGCCTTCTTGTCTAGGCATCATCTCCAAGAGACCATTAAGAGCCCAATAAACCATTGTTCGCCCTCTCAATAGATGATCCCCTCCACTGCTTCTTCAGCCCTTTCGATGTGCATTCATCAATATCAAACAGTCCCCATAAAAGTCTTATTCGGTCAATGCATGCCCATTTTCGCTAGCCAAGGGGTTGGGCAAACAATGCCCATGCCTTCTTGTTTAGCTCATCAAACAATAGGCTTCAAATCGTCTCAAGTTCAAGGACCATCCTGCCATGAGCAAGGGTGCTCCAGGAGAGAGGCGGCTGTCACCTGTTGTGCAGGTAACCACCCGCGCCGATTCGGCCCAAAACTGATCCTGGCAGCCTTGCAGGACCAGGGAGGGCTGCACCGATTCGACGTCCTCTGGTTATCATGACGGCTGAAGTCATATGAGCAAAATTATTGCTCGGTGTGACATCGGCCAATCAATAGTCAAATAGCTCAATATAAGACCCATCCACACCCCCGGGTTGGACAGTATAATGTTTATGTCGGATGGGTGGGTTTATTGTTGTTCATCCGTTCAGTGGGTTGCTTGGTCATGATATTGCCCGAATCTCCGTAGGCGTGCCTGGGGGATCGGGGTCATGTGCCATTGGAGATATGTCATTCTGTGACATACACTCCCTCTTTTGGTACGATCTCCGCATATGGTGGATAGTACAGGCGCTTCCCCTTATCGACCACAATAAGGGGAAATGCTGCCGAATTTTCCCCGCGAGGGTTGAGTTGGCGCGAAATCCTAAAAAAGGACATAGCGTTCAATGAGTCGGCGGTGTTTCAAATGGATGCCGATTCAATGACGTCTATCACTTCAGTGGGGTTGCGCCGATTCAGTTTTTGCTGTCTGCTGCGCCGAATCGAGATGTCTGTGAAGTGCGCCGAATCAAATAAGCCCCGCCAAGTGAACAGAACTTCATTTTAAATGTTTCAAAGAACCAAGTGACGAATTGAAAGCTTTTCCATGAAAAAGAAACAAAAGATTTATTTAATCACCCTATTGTAATCACAGGTGTACCCCCCTCAACACAGACATGGATACTAAAACTAGTAGCATGAAAACATGGATGTGATCGCCACCTAGCAAGTTGCCTAAGAATGAAAATGAGATAATGGCTGACTTAAGCTAGGAAAAGGAGAGAGAACAAAAATGGACCTGGTGTCGCGGTCGCCATGGGCGCCGCGATAGACTGATGTCGCGTCAGCTTTCGTCGACGCATCTATGGTCGCGTCACCCTCAGCCATCACGTTCTCTGAATGCGGGAGAATTAAGGTAGGGACCCTCTTCTCGTCCTCCAGCCGGCGGAGAACCAGAGCTTCTCATAGATTTCACCTGCTTGCCTGCCAACCAAAGAAAGTCACAAAGAAAACGCCCTATTAGAATATGTTAAGTGTAGTATCTATTCTAAAGATGGAAGAAAGTGGAGAATCATGGCGGGAACGCACCTGGGGGTGGTTTTAAACCCCTATGAGTGTAGGAAAATGTGGGTAAATAGTGAATGTGTTCCATCTAAAAATAACAAAAAATGCATGTAGGAATAGGAGAATAGGAGGAAGAAGAAAATGAGCCCCATTGGGGCGACTCCCTGGCGTGGGTATAGCTCCAAAGGTGTGCAAACACTCCAGGAGATCGTCGGGGTCGCCCTCTTCACGTTCCGTGCTCCGTTAATGGTGAAAGAATAGCTTTATGAAGTGAAATGTGAAGGGAAAATGCCAAAATGAGTGGTTGTGGTGCTAAGTATGGGTGAGAGGAAATTTCGGCAGCCCTTCGGGATGGTAAATGAGGCTCCCCTCGTCCTTGAGGAGGGGCCTTGCTTATATAGAGCTTGGAGTGAGAATAAGTGACATTATCATCAAAATGGTTTTAAAAAATCAAAATGGGAGATAAAGCTCTATTAAAATCGGATATAGAGTCCTTAGCAACCCTTAGGAGAGTCCCTGGGGCTGGAATCCCGCCCCAAGGGGCAGAGATAATCCCTAGGATTAATTAAGTTCATGGGAGGATAAATAGGGGGTAGTTATGGAGGCCAGAGGATTCGGCCATTGTCGCGACATATCGTAGGACCGCGACTATGAAACGCGACGGTGCGGGGGACGCGACAGCATTACCCCGTGCATGGATAATGCATGGGCTGTCGCGGCTGCCAGAACTGTCGCGACGCCACGAGGCATCGCGACAATAAATCCGAATTATTTGAGAATTTATCAGCCAATACAAGATAAGATAAGAGTTATTATGCCAAAGGACTCTCTCAATTGATAAATTGTGGGATTTCAAGGCATTTTAATGGCTTAAAGGGCTCAAAACAAGGCAAATGATGGGCTCAAGGTGAATGACCAAATAGGGACCCACTAAGACAACAAGAAATGTGGTTCGACCCATTAGTCAAAACTGGGTGTCTACACCTATTTTTAAATGCCTAAAAAGAAGCAAAAGATCAAATTGAACCTTTTTCAAGCAACAAACAACAAAGGACCATCTCATGTTTTACAAATGAACAAAAGACCAAGTCAAACTTTTCCGAGTAAATAAAAGATCACCTCATGTTTTATCACGGGGTTAAAAGACTCAAATCAAAATTGTTTTCACCAAAAGACCAAATTGGACTTTTTCCCAAGCAAAAAGGTCACTTCATGTTTTGTAAAAGACAAGAGATTCAAAATAAGATTGTTTTCGGCAAATGATCAAAATAGACATTTCTTAACTTGTCTCTCTTAATGGACCCAATGGATCAAATTGAAGTTTTCCATGAAAAGAAGCAAATGAGTCAATAGGCAAAGAGATTCTGTAGTCGACCAAGTAAGAAATCAAATGAGTCTGAATAGGCGTTCGTTTCGCTTAATAGTGCTTTGGCTCTAATTTAAATTGCGTTCCGCACCTCTATCGGATGTCTCCGCTTCAGGTTATGAGGCTTTTCTAAATCTGGTGATTAATCAAGGGTTTTCCCTCTCAGAGGGATGTAATTACATCGTTGCGTCCAGGAAACGGCGGGATTTGGTCCAGGACCCGACACTTCACTCTCGTTTGACGAAGTCAAACGACGCGCACAATAGACCTAAAGCCCTCCGACTCTCAGAGGCAAACCAACTTGTTGTCACTATGGTGACTGGCACGCCCGCGCTGTGCGAATGTGGATTCATCTCACGTCGCCATTGCTGGTGTAGCATTTGACGAGACTTGGATTCGCAATACGCATGCATCCATGAGAAAAAGAGGAGCATGATAAATAGATTTTAAAATATTTAAATTTTCCATTTCCACAGCGTGGCACGCCTGGTGGGACCAAGCTTCCCTTCATTTCTCGCCAGAAATAGAAAGCCATGTGGCCTCACAGAATTGATACTAATAATTACTTTGAATTGACTACAGGTGCTGACTGCAATGGCTGGAGTGCGCTTCGGACCGTTGGTCATCAGGATCATGCCAGGTATGGCTACCTGGCGTGCCAACTAGGTTCGGGAGCTTCCCTCAGTGGTGGAGTTCCCAATTTTCTCGGGTCGCATTTGTCGACATTTTTGCACCCGGAGACCAAAAGAAGGCCGAAGCTGGAGCCAATCACCAGGCCAAGGCCAAAGAGATCACAAAAGAGCTAAGCTGCCACGTTCACCATGTGGAGCGTGGCCCCGTCAAAAGAACAAGGGAAAGAAGATCAACATATGTCCTCAACAAGTGACAGAAGCTGAAAACATCGTCACCCGCAGAGCACGTGTGTCTGCCTCGGGGAAAGCGTGCGGATCGGGGACCTCAGAATCCATCTGCAGGCTAAAAAGATTGAAGCCATACCGGAGCGGATCACCGGCAGTGCCCGTGAAAAACTCATTTCAAGCTTTAGCAGGGAAAAGAGAAATGGCCAACACTTTAAGGGCAAAATGGCCCCTAAGCCTGTCAAGTTCAAGCAGGTTTGGAGGCCAAAAAGGGGCCAAAGGAACAGAATGGAAGAAGCTGAACTAAGAGAAGAAGAGGCACCAAAAGAAGCAGTTGCGGTAGGAACCCCAAACCTCCAGCGGCCACCTAGAGGCTTCAAACAAGAGTCCAACAAGGGGGGGCATGTGCTTATGCACGCTTTCATGACAAGAGAAGGGAGCTGCGTCGATCTACTCAATCCCAACTGTTCGTGGGGGTCAACCGACACCTGCTGTTATGGCTGCACGCCAGTGCCGCCGAGAAAAGATCCATGGGTCAAACGACCACATACTCGGCCTCACCACCTCTCTCTATAGAGATTGAGACCATCAAGAGCCACAGAAGACCCACAAGCTAAAGCTGAGAGCAGTTCGGGTGAAAATGATGTTCCTTGTGAGCACGGCCATGAGCAGCCGGGGGATCCAAACCCCGAATATCAGTTTTGAAAGATTGACTTACCCTTCCCGGAGGGTTGAAAAAGACCGGCAGGGAACTTAAAATCTTCTCCTGCCATATGGCCGGTTGTGTGGGGAGATATGGGGCCTACCCGCTGAAAATGAAGAATTGATGGAATTGGCGGAAAGACCTGGTGCTGTCACCAGAAGAAGAGCAGCGGGCAGCAGCCCTAGCGGCCGCATATGGACGTGAAAATGTACCCACAGCACAAATGGTAGCGGTCAGTGCCAATGTGGTCACGCCCGGGTAGCGGGGGCAATGATGATATTCCTCCACCGCCACCACCACCAGAGATGCAACTCCTGGGGCACCTCACAACAGATCCCTCTTACTGCACCCATAGATCCAGCCATCATGGAATTGTTGCAGCAATATCAAGCCGAGATCACAGAGCTCAAACGGCAGATTAGGGGTAAAGGAACTGAGGGACAAGCATCCGAGAAGTGGAAGGCTCAGAGAGACCCTCAAGGGACGTGGGGCCATTGAGGCCTCGGCTCAACGTACCATCGTGCGGCCAGCAAATGAACAACCACAACAATCCTCTGTGGCTACGGCTCAACAGCCACGCACACAGGCTCAATACAACTCTTGCAGCCGCAGTTCTTCCAGCAATAATAACCATATCAACCGCAGCAAGCTTATTCTGCGCAACAGCAGTCATTGCCTACTCACGATCTGAGCAACAATTAGACAATCAAGAGCCGCCCCCCACGGGCCACCGGCGGCCATTATCAACACCCCGAGCAATCAGCCGGCCACTTCTATCCTCAGCAAGTGGACCCAGCCACTATCAACAAGCTCATGGTGGAGCAGATGATTGACATGAGACTCTCCGAGCGAGGTGATGGAGAGCAAATGGCCTTTGATGCGTATAGGGTACCCTACCCCTGCGCACCATGCCGCAAAAAGGCTGCCCATGGGCGTCACTAAACCCCCAAAGTTTGATAAATTCAATGGGGGGGGGTCGCCAAAAGAGCACATCGCATACTATATTAATGTGATGGGGACTTAGCTGCCGACGAGTCATACCTTTTGAAGTTCTTCGGCTCCTCTCTAACAGGCCTGGCATTCGAATGGTATTCCAGTCTGTCCACAGGGTCCATCTCTGATTGGACCGACATGCAAAAGACGTTTAGAGAGAGGTTTTATATTGCCGAGAGGAGGTAACAGTTGCGAGCTCTACGCAACCAGATAAAAGAATGATGAGTCCGCACTGGACTATATCCAGAGGTGGAGGAACCTCAGCATGAGGTGCAAGCGTCCCCCTCATCAAGAAGATGCAGTCAGATCTACAAACAAAATCTGAAAAGAGAGCTGCTTGAAAGAATGATCGGAGTAGAGATCCGGTCATTTAACAGGCTGAACAACGTGGTGGCGGAAATAGAGGCCTTCTTGGTCAAGTACCCCACCAACTCATTCGCAAGTCAAAAAACAGGGGTCGATAAGAAGCCCGCGGGAAAGGAGGTCCATGCAGTGGACCTCAAAATGTTGAAAAGCAAAGAGATGAAGGCGAGGCGGCAGCCGGAACCTCCAGCAACAAAAACTGAACCAAAGAGAAAGGTCATTCCTTTCCATGATAAATGAGGAAGTTGTACTCTTTCCCCAAGGAAAGACCAAAACGTTGTTTGATTGGGGAATCAGATACAACAAGATCACCCTTCCAACACCAAAGAGGCCTGAGCAAGCTGCGAAGAAGGATGATCCCGATATTGTCTGTACCATCAGATCTTGGGACACCCTCTAGAAGACTGCTACGTGTTCAAAGACATCATAGAGTCTTTATCAAGAAAGGAGAACCAGATGGGGGACTACAAAGTTGATCCGCCCCAGCTGCATGAATTGCCCCCCGGCAAGCTGGAACTAACATGATTCATATACCAACAGTTACCAGAATAGCTCTCCGAGGCCAGCACGGAGAATACCTACAAAGTCTCATCCTCACCCCAATCAGGGAAACAGGAGGAATGGAAAAAGGTACCCAGTAAGACAAAAAAGAAGAGACCAGAAAAGAAGCCAGCTCCAAAGGTGCCACATCGAGGTGTAACACCTCAGCCGCCCGCACCAATTGTCACCCCGGTGTGGCACCCAATACAACCAAGGCTGTCATACAAAGGAAAACATGGCAATAGAAGGCGTCAGATGCCTCTACCACTCTACAGAGGGGCATCCCTTCGCTCGAGCGCCTACAGGCGCTAATTGACGAACTGGATGAATATGAGCAGCCCAACAGATATCCGTTCAGCTAGAAGAGTAGGTGCCAGGGGAGAGCTTGAGAAGCTGACCCTAGAAGCACCTGATGATCAAAAGACACCTCAGCCCCAAGAAGATTATTCGGGGGCAAGAGCCAGCAAAGCAAAAGAAGAAGAAAAGAAGATCCAAGAAAAAGAAGGTGATTGCAACTCTCTCATGCAGCACCATCTCCTCCCTGGTGGGTTTGGGAGAGCACTATGAAGAAGAGGAATTCTCCCCTTTCCGAATGATGTCAATCAGGTCGGGGCTTCGGGTCAAGAATTCACAACAAGATCTGGAAGAAATGGGGACGTCCCCCTCCAGCAAATCAAAAACATCATTTCCAGGGAGAACCCTCTTATGAGATACAAGAGCCGAGGTTCGAGGGGTGCAAGTTCCACCACCTCCGAGGCTCTACGTCAGCGAAGAGACTGGGGGCACGGTCTCATCTTTCGTTGAGTTCCTAGCGGACAGAAGAAGCACAAAAGAAGCCCGATGATGAAAAAAATAGTCCGGTCAGCAGACCCCAGGCCAAGAATAGTGAAAATGACAAAGGAAGTCAAAGCTAGATGATGTCGGGGCGGAAGACCGAATCATCAGCTACTAAAGAAGATCGCTACACGGTTCAGTGTTTGGGAAATCTTGTCGTTAAGCGAAGAGATCAGAAAGGCGCTGATCATGGCCTTGCAGGCTCCAGCACCATATGAGACCTGCCTTGCAGAGATACAGGTGGAGGTGCCGTGGCTGATGCCGCCGTCCATCACATTGCCCCAGAGGACATGCTCCTCCCCATGGCAACTCACAACAGACCACTCTATAAGGGGGGAATTGAATGGGTTTCCCCTGAATAGAATTCTGGTGGATCCAGGAGCAGCAGTCAACATCCTACCCTACAAGATCTACCAGAAGTCATTTCAATGTACACCTCACCTCTGTCCGTGATCTGAGAATAGCGGGCTTCAATCAAAAGTTTGAGGTACCTCTGGGGGTCGTAGAGCCGACCTGACTCTAGGGGACTTCAGAACAAAAGTCCAATTTCACGTGATCAACGCAAGCACATCTTATAAGGCTTTATTGGGTCGCCCTGGCTCCATCAAAACGGAGTAGTCCCGTCAACGCTACCCAGTGCATTAAATACATAAAAGGAAGAGAAGAACAAAGGGATTTCGCTGACGCGCACCCATTTGAAGTATATGAGTGTCACCTCCTTGAGCTGATCTGTATCAGGAGCGCTCGGAAAGTCAAATCCCTGAGAAGGGTAGAGAGAAAGAGAGCATCGTCTCCTGTGAGTGGTTTCCACCGGAACACTCAGGAAGTTTAGCCCCTCAAAGGGCAAAGTAAAAGAAATCACTGCGATGATGAATGGTTTTCGCCACCACCGCCGAGGATCGCTGTTGCAGAACCCGAGCCAACAGAGAAAGGCGGAGGTACAGTCGTGTGAGGCCCAGGTTAGCAAATATGATTCAACTGGGCAATAGAAGAAGAGAAACCCTAACTTATTCTGGTCCCAGAAGGCCTTACCAAAGTCGGCCGCCGGAATAGATTGCCAGACTGTGAGAGCATTGAAAACCATGGTGATAGCTCACCCAGGTGGCCGCTTTACAGTCTTCTACGCGGCTGAAAGGCAACCAATGAGAAGGGACAATGATTGTAAAATCCCTAAAGAGACTGGAGATCCCTTGGTGCCAATCATAGGGTTCCCAGACATGTCCAGCACAGTCGCTAGACTGGCCAAAAGTCAAAAATCCCTCTTCGCCAACATCTTAGTCAGAGGGAGATGTTCAAAAAACTGTGGTATCCGCCGAATATGGACAGGGACTTGCTGAATATCCACAGCACCCAGGACTCGGCTTGTCACGAAGAAAGCCACACCGTTGGCATGATCAGCATAGCCAACCCAAGAGAAAAGAGCCCATCAGGAGTAGTTTATGATGCGTATCCTGAAGAAAAGAGACACGGCTACAGATACAGGTGATGAATCTCCCCAGGGGGCAACAGTACCTCCCACATGTATCTATGCGGGACGTCTGCCACCCATGAGACTCCCAATTGATAAAGAAAGCAGAAATGACAAGGCTGCCCAAGTAGCCTCTACATGCTCAGAAAAGGCGAGAGAGCAAAGGGTTACAATGGTCATCTCAACAAGTCCAAGCAAGAGGCTCGACAAACGGAAGTGACTGAAAAAGAGGCAACTGCAGGGCCCGCAAAGAGGGTACATAGAGGTGCTAGAGGCGGAAGTTGATGAAGAAGGTTTCATAGACCTCCAACGCACTAGAAGAGTTTGAAGACGGTGGCCAAGCCACAGTCGACGAGCTGGTAGAAGTGAACCTCGGCACAGAAGAAGATTACAGGCCAACCTTCTTAAGTGCCCTCATCTTCTGTTGCTAAAAGAGTTTCGGGACTGTTTTGCGTGGATCTACAAGGAAATGCCAGGACTTAGTCCCGATGTGCACAGCAATCCTGACAATTACCCGAAATTGAACCGGTCAAGCAAGCTCCTAGAAGGATGAGACCGGAATTGATCAACAAAGTTTGTGCTGAGGTGGATAAGTTAATAGATGTGGACTTTGTTGAAAAGAACCAGTACAACACCTGGCTGGCAAATATTGTCCCTGTCAAAAAGAAGAATGGACAGATCCAGATCTGCGTGGATTTCCGAGATCTGAACAAGGCTTGTCCAAAAGATGATTTTCCAGTGCCAATCATTGAAGTGATGATAGATGCGACCACTGGACATGAGGCTTTGTCATTCATGGATGGATCATCCGGCTACAACCAAATTTGGATAGCCGAACAAGACAGGGTGCACACTGCCTTCAGGTCACCCAAAGGGATCTTCCACTACAAGAGAATGCCTTCGGTCTCAAAATGCTGGGCTACGTATCAAAGAGTAATGACAAAAATCTTGATGAGCGCTCTATAAAAAGGTGGAGTGCTACATTGATGACCTCGTGGTCAAACAAGAAGAAGAGAAGGACCCACCTGCCGATCTCAGAGCTGTCTGAAAGCTGAGGCGTATGAATTGAAAATGAACCCGCTGAAGTGTGCATTCGGGGTATCCAGTGGCAAGTTGCGGGGCTTCATGTCGGTACAAGGGAATAGAGATCGACCCTGTCAAATCAAAGCCATCCAAGAGCTGCCGCCACAAAGAATCTGACTGAGCTCAGTCACTACAAGGACGACTGTCCTACATTCGTAGGTTTGTCTCAAATTTGTCGGGACGATGTCATCCCTTCCACAAATTGATGAGGAAAGACGTCCCTTTCAAAATTGAACCAGGAGTGCAAAACGCTCTGGATCAATTGAAAGCATACTTGAACACTCCACTGGTCCTGGGTGCTCCGGTAAAAGGCCGCCCTCTCATCTGTGCATAGCAACTACAGAGCATTCATGGGAGCTATGCTAGCACAGGAGAACGAGGAAGGGAAAGAGCAAGCTCTCTACTACCTCAGCCGAAGGTTAGTGGGGGCTGTGAGAAGAGATATTCTCCAATCGAGAGAGTATGCCTAGCCTTGGTGTTTGCAGCCAAGAAAATGAGACACTACAGTTGTCACATGAGGTTAGGCTGATTTCCAGGGCCGACCCCATCACCACATCCTCCCAACCGGCGTTTGAGGGGGAGAATAGGCAAGTGTGATGATATTCTGATGGAGTTCGACATCAAATACATCCCTCAAAAAGGCAATCAAGGGGCAAGCAGTAGCTGATTCTTCGCGGCTCATCCTGTCCCAGAAAATTCTCCGCTCATCACAGAGCTACCTGAAGATGAGACCCTCGAAGTGAACCCAGTTGCAAGCAGCCACCTGGCAGTTATACTTCGATGGGGCATCAAGAATAGAAGCAACTGCGTATGGCAGTGCAAGAGTCGGGCAGGGGCAGGCATTGTCCTGAAATCGCCCGAGGGAGAGGTCACGCACACCTCCTGCTCGATTAACAAGCCATGCACCAACAATGAGGCTGAATATGAGGCCTTATTATGGTTGAAAGTAGCCTTTTCATGAACATAAGGGTGCTACAAGTCTTTGGTGACTCAATGCTAATCGTCAAGCAAGTGCAAGAGGAGTTTGACGTCAAAAAGCCAGAGCTGCTGCCCTACTACGAAAAGTCAAGAGATTGATGTCAAATTCTACGAATAGAAATAGAGCACACGGCAGAAACAGAAATGCGCAAGCAGACGCTCTAGCAAAGTTGGCAACTCTTTGGCAATGCCGCCCAAGAGAAGCGGGAAGTTGTTGTCATGAATCAGCGACAGGTCCTCGGCATGATAGAAGAAGAATGGAAATGAAGAGAATGGCCAGAAGAAGTATCAGTGGCTGAAGAGATCATGCAAACAGACTAGAGAGAACCCTTGCTACAATGGTTCGGCACCAGCAACTGCCAAAGCAAAGAGAAGAAAGGATCAAACTAGTCAGAATAAAGGACTCATATGAGTTAAGAGGCGGGGTTCTGTTCAGAATCATGGCAGACTCCAAGAAAAAGATCCTGCTCAGGTGCCTGTCACCTGAAGAGGCCTAGAGGGTCATGAGAGCGGTGCACGCCGGAACGGCTGGCGCCCACCAGGCCGGGCCGAAAATGAAAATAGAAATCAAAAAAGCTCGGCTATTATTGGCCAACCATGTTTGAAGATTGTGGCAATTTCGCCAAAACTGTCAAAGGTGCCAAGAGCATGCGGTCATCCCAAGGAGGCCTCCCATACATCTGCACCCGACCATTCCAAGCTGGCCATTTGCGCAATGGGGAACTGACGTCGTAGGCCCATTGCCACCTTCTTCATCAGGGTGTAAATACATCCTAACTATCACCGACTATTTCTCAAGGTGGGCCGAGGTTGTGGCATTAAGAGAAGTAACAGGGGAGTGGTGGCGCGCTTCATCCAGCGGACCATCATCTTCAGGTTCGGGAGTCCAGACCGAATCATATCAAACAATGGAACACACTTCAAGAATCAGAAGGTGTCCAAAATGGCAGCAAAATACAGAATAGAATGGAGGACTACTACTCCCTACAATCCGCAAGCCAACGGTCTGGCGGAAGCATTTAACAAGACGTTGTGCACCCTGCTAGACAAGACAGTCAGTGCCAATAAAAGAGACTGGGAGGACCGGATGTATGAAGCCTGGGGCCTACCGGACCATCTATAAGACACCAACATGCTGCTCACCTTTCTCCTAGTGTACGGTTCAGAAGCCGTGGTCCCGGTAGATAGAATGGAAGTACCATCTCTCAGGGTAGCCATGCAGCTGGACTGGCTCCTAAAAATCAGACCAATCGAGAGAAGACGCGAAGAGCTCTCCGATCTAGAGGGGAAAAGACTGCGAGCTCAACAGAATATCCATGTGTACAAAGCCCGCATTGCACGTGCCTTCGACAAGCTAGTAAAGGTCGCGAGTTCAAGAAAGGGGACCTGGTAATGGTCAAGAAAAGAGAAGTCATGGCCGGCAACCCAATAGGAAGCTGAACGTGAACTGAATAGGACCGTACGTGATGCCAAGAGTCTATGAGGGCGGTGCCTACGTCGTGGTCGACCATCAGGGTGGAATTCGATTCCGCCCCTAAGAAGGCACTGAAGCTAATCACGCATGTCGTCGAGACTTCAATGGCCAGCTCATGAGCGACAAGAGGCCGAGCAAGAGATAGACTTAGTCAACTTGTCGATGAATGAAAATCTCGACTACAAAAGAACTGTTGCATTTGCAACAGCAGGGAGTTTTTACCCCTAACTCTACCATCATCTAAAAAAAAAAAACAACAACAAAAAGCAACAAAGGACAAAACAAAAAAATTAAAATACTAAACTCTGAAAACCCCGGGACGTCAGTCACAAACGACGAAGAGCCAAAAAAAAGGAAGTGCAAAAAAAGGATGGCATGCAATGCATGGCAAAAACAGAAAAGAGGCAGCCATACGCTAGCCGGACCATGGTTCTGAGGCGACAAATGTCCGGACAAAATTTATGACACTTTGTGATTCCGTGATTCTGAGGGGGAGGACGATGAAAGGAGTCTTCTGTTTTAATTAGCATATCACATATCCATGAGTGGTGGAGGTTGTTCGATTTTCCGTACCTCTCCCCGCATGAAAAAGAAACTCTAAAAGAAAGAGAAACAAGAGAATTCATGTTCTAAACACACATAAAAAAGAGAAATAAATAAATCAAAAGACTTAAATGGGAATTATATGCTTTAGCATGCATGAATAGTCATTATTTAATGAACCTAACTCTTACCATCTTTTGGGGCAGAGACCTCTTAAGCCGGCATCGACAAGCCCAGGTGGCCGATGTCATCACCAAACACGCCTAAGTCACGATGAAAGCTGATGATGGCAACGAACCCAAGAGATCGACGTCATTCAAGCAATGAAGTCCCACCAGCGCAACACGAGGCCGCACTGGCAATCGGCTGCGCAATGGAGAAGCGTCAACAAGCCCAAGTAGCCGACGTTGGCTAGGACGTCGGCGAATTGCGCCGATGTCCTCACACACTAAAAAAGAAAAAGAAGGAGGCTAAAAATAGAGATGCCTCGTCGGACTTGTCCACTGGACAAGGGTTAAAAAGGACCCAACCCGGCCGTGGTTGAAAAACCCGCAAAGGGCGCCAGGGCAAAATCGGGTACCCCGCTACGACGAAAACCCGAAAGGGAGCGTAGGCAAAAGCAAGAGGGGGTCGAAATGGGTGAAAACCCAAAAGGGCGCCAACTTGATAATGAGAAAGCAAAAAAAATAAATAAAGGATGAAGGACAAACATCAGATTCCAGCAGATATAAAAGCCAGGCGAATAGAAGGCCGTCACCTCGACGGTAGAATAGAAGGCCGTCACCCCGACGTTAGAATAGAAGGTCGTCACCTCGACGGTGGAATAGAAGGTCATCACCTCGACGGTAGAATAGAAGGCCGTCATCGACAGTAGAATAGAAGGCCGTCACCTCGACGGTAGAATAGAAGGCCAGTCACCCCGACGTGGCGAATAGAAGGCCGTCACCTCGACGGTTAGAATAGAAGGTCGTCACCCTGACGGTTAAAATAGAAGGCCGTTATTTATGACAGCAAAAGTCCCTGTCAAAGTGACGGTGAAAAGGGCAATAGAAGACGTCACCCGACGGTAGAATAGAAGGCCGCCACCCATGGCGGTAAAGTAGAGGGCAGTTACTTTCTGACAGCAAAAGTCCCCGTCACGTAATGCTGATAGACGGCAAAGGGATCCTGTCACCTCAAAAAAAAGTGAGCTAAAAATAGAGATGCCTTGTTGGACTCACTCGGGTCACCCATCGAGTGAGGGTAAAAAGGACTAAAACCCAGCCATGGTGAAAACCCGAAAGGGCCCCGTGGGCAAAATCGGATACCCCGCTACGTGAAAACCCGAAAGGGCACGTAGGCAAAAGCAAGAGGGGGTCGGGTTGAGCGAAGACCCGAAAGGGCGCTCAATTCGATAATGTGAATAAAAAAAAACGATAATAACAAAAAGTAATAATAAGCACGAAATATATACACCATAATAGAACATCTAAAAGAAGCATCTTTCATTAACTGCAAAATGGGCTACATGATCATCGAGGCGGGCCTCGGAGTGAGCAAACAACAGCAAAACAAAGGGATAAAATGGGTCGTGCGCCTCATGGCAGGTCCCGGAACAGTTCTTCTAATGACAAAATGCCCACATAGGGGGAAGACATTCTCTCCTTAAGTTCGCTTTCCGGGACCGAACCTCCAGCAGCGTCTGCTTCGCCAAGGCCAGTCGGTTCATCTTCATCTACAGAAATAGCTCGTTCTTGTTCAGCCCGGGAATCAGCGAGGACTTTCTGCTTGGCTCTTGCGGCATTCAGCTCAGCCTCCAGAAGGCTATCTTGGAACTCAAGGTCGCTGACCCCTCGTTGTATCCTCTGATAAGAGATTGATGATGCTCTAGATCGCCGGCCAAGGGGTGCAACACTGCCTCGCAGTCCGACTATTGTACCTCCAAGGCGGTTAGCTGGTCAGACATTTCACGCTGAAGATAGTCACACCGCTTCAAAAGTTTGAGCAGCAGAGTGACCCTGTAACGTCGCGCGCTTTTTCGGATCCCCGTGGATCCAGGTTTAGCGGGTTTGGTGGCCAATGTGAGGCCCATTAATGTTGTGTGTTTCTTATTAGATCCTACCGGGCTTGGTTATGGGTCGTGTTGTGTTCAGTACGCTGGACATCAACAGTGGGTTGGCGTCCAGGTGGGTGACGTCGACTTTGTGTTGGCGGCCATGGGTTGCCGTTGGCATGGTTTTAGCGTCCATCGGTGGGACGTCTACCGATGGTTCTAGTGTGTTCCATTATATGAACGTGGCGGCAATAGATGTGGACGCCTATATGTGGCGGTCTGGTTAACGGCCCAAGGTTGACGTTAACCTGAGGCGGTTGTGTCTTTAGGGCAACCCGAGTCCTCTTCCTTCTCCATTTTCTCTCCTTCTTCTCCCCCACCTTCGCCCTAGTGCTGTTTCCCCTACTTCCGGCGGTTGACGGGAGTATGTGGGAAGGCTGTGGTGCGCGTGGTAGCGGTGGAACAGATAGGAGACGACAGATTGGAGGGCGATGTTCGCGGGAAGCTCCTCGGGTTCTGTCGCGAATCAAGGTTCTATAGGAGTTTAATCGCGTTATTGAGGTAGGGACTGGACCCCTGGATTCCTCATGGTTGATTGGTTATGGTTTGTTTTTATAGATTGCATGTTAATTGAGTTTTTGGGATTAAGGGTTCTTCATGCCGGGGAATTGGTGGTTTGATTGATCCAGACATTGGATCTTGTTTCTTCGGTTTAAGTTTAGCATACAGTGGTAAGGGGACGTGTTTCCCCTAACTTTCCTGTAGTTTGTGGGGCTAAGTTGCCCATGTGACCGCCTGGGACCGTTCTGCACGTTTTGTAGTTGTTAAGGGTCGAGGATATAACGTCAACATCGGTTGACGCTGGATTCTTCAGCTGGAGATTAACGGCAAGATGCTTAGCCGTTGATCTTGAGTAAACAGCTAGGTGATGGTCATTTACTTGGTGTTGACGGCAATGGATGCTGTCGTTTACATACTTTAGACGGCAATCGATGTTGCCTCTAACATGTGCATGCGTCAGCACTGTATGTTTTACGTGTTTGTGTGTGCATGGCGATGACCGGTGTGAGCCAGTGCACTTGTTACGCTCTTGGAGCATACTGCTCATGTAATGGGCATGTTTTACATGAATGATGTGTGATGTACGTAGTGGTTTAAGTATGTCTATATTGTCCATGTGTTGGACATCTTGTTTACGTAGATAATGTGTGATATATTCGTCGTGAGTATTATACACGTGATATCTACGAGGTTTGGATGCCATGTATATGGTTTGTGTGTTCATGGCATACCGTGCGTTATTGTGGTTAATAATTAGTGAGGTCAGTCTGCGTGTTACGGCGATGAGGTTCCTATGATCCTTTAGGATCTCTTGTGAATTATCCTAGATGGATTATTAAGTGTGGTCGTGCTATTATGTTTAGTGTGGCAGTGGAGGTCACCGTGTGACCAATGACAAACTGCGGTGTTATCTTAATATGGTTAGTGTATGTAGTTGTGCAAGTTAGCTTGTGAGTCACAGGGTGACTAGGACACTATCCTTAATGGTAATTTGTGTATCGTGAACGATAATAGAAAGTGTTTATGTATATATCGTGGTTTGAGCTTGGCGAGTGTGGTGGTTCGGTGCCTATTCCGAAATGCCTCTCTAGTCGGGTACCCCAGGTTCTTTGTGAGCCAGGCACGTGTACTTGTTGTGCCCGGGTTTTGTCCCGGTACGTGTGTTGTACCGTCGAGGTCTATGTCGTCTGTCCTGACACCCTCACTCTCTCCTTTTTGAGTTGTACGTCCGGTTGAGGAAAGACGACAGTAGGACAGTGACTTCTGTACTTGTCTTTTAGTCACTTGTAGCGCGTTCGTAGTTGGGGGTACGGACACCAGTAGTCTACATTGGTCCTCAGCTAGTCCTGTTTTCCAGTGCCTCACTTTAGGGTGCTCCGGCCAGAGAACCTAAAGGTGCCAGGCATGGACCTGCAGCTGTGTGTCTGCAGGTGTGGTGTTGGTTGGTCTCCACAGTTGCTTGACTTGTTCTCGTGGAGCGGCAGTTGGACCTTTCGTCCGTGACTGCGAGGTTGAGAGGTTTTTCTTGTGTTGTGTTGTCCGGGTTGGGTATTGGCGTGATCATCCAGTAGTCCGTTCCCGTGTGGTGGCGTCATTCCTTTCCGACTCGTGCGTTGCTACTTGTCGTGGTTCGTGAGTTTGTGACTCGTAGTTGAGGTTTGACTCGTTCGAGGTGTGCCCTATGTTGGCACAGTTGTGACTGCGATTGTGGCTTGTGGTGTGCCCGAGTGGTGGCACAGTTTCAACTATAGATGGTGAGTATTGACTCACCACAAATGTGGTTTAGCTTGCTACGGTGTGCCCTGTTACGGCACTGGTTCACTTGTGGTTTCCGTGCTGGTGCCTTGTGGTAATAGGTACCTGTACCCTGTGTGGGTAATGGTTTGTGGTGGTATGTCATATACCAGTATTTCTGGTGTTGACGTGGAATTGTGTTACGTGGAGGTCATGTGGTGTGACCTTCCACTCAATGCGTTTTTACCTTCCTCGGGTAAACTACCGTATATGGTTTTCATGTGTGATGGATTGGCCCGCTGTAGTCGATCATGTTATTTGTGTGTGTGTTTTCCGACATATTGTGATTTGGGGTATAAAGGACCAGCTTTTAGTTAGCAGTCCTATTACCCACGTATTTGAGATTTGCCTGTGAAGCTTATAGACTAGGCAGTGGTTTGCTTGTGCGGCTTATAGCTTAAATGATTGGTTGTGACTGTAATGTGCCTGTGAGGCTTGCGGCCTAGGCATTTCAGTTGTTGAGTGGACTAGCCTGTGGTTCCTCTTTCTTTATAAGGAATATGCATTTGTGTTATCAATTACTGTTTAAAGTGTTATTAAATATAAATGTTATGAGCATGAAATGGTTTGGCTATTGGTGCTGCCAGTGAAACCCATTGGGGTTGAGGTGTCCGTGGTTACGGTGTTGTTTTGGGTATGTAAGACCTGGCTTCCCGGCTTTCTTTCTGGTGTCCTGGATGACTGGTTGCGTCGTGGGTGGCCGACGCGACAGTCATCTGTGTCGCGACAGGGAGGCCGTCGCGTTCTTGTGTCGCACCCTGGTTTGCCATCGCGTTCTTGTCGAGACCGTCAACGGGTCATGACAGTGGTTTTTAGGGTTCCGCTGTCCGGCGTCGTTCTGACGCCTGTCAGAGTGGCAGGCGTGTCAGTCCGGCTGTCGGGTTGTCGTAGCGCCCGTGGGGGGCGCATTCTTGTCGCGGTCGGCGGACCCGTCGCGTTAAGGTCCATAACGCGACGGGGCGGTCCGTCGCGTTCTGGGTGCCGGGCGCTTAAGGCGCAGGCCGGCTACCCTTCCCCTCTTTTCCCTCTTTCTCCCTTCTCCCTCTCCTCCGGCGGTGGGGAGGCTCCCCTCCGCGATCGAGCGTGGTGGAGGCCGGCGGCTCGTGCAGAGTGGCAGAGCGGCGTGCGTGGAGCAAGGAGGTGGTGGCCAAGCATCGTGAAGGGCCCCTCGTGGGTTCGGTTCTTCGTTTGAGGTAGGGATTGCTTCAACTCTTCTTGATCCGGGTGATCGGGAGCTCCTCGTGTTTAGTAGTTATTTCACTGCTTTCCCCATGCTCCCTCCCCCGTGTGCGCTTGTGTGCAGCTCGTGGGCGGCTCCGGGATTGAGGATCCCGGCGGTCTACCTCCCAGCTGATGTCGCGGCCGTGCGACGCGCCGCGACATCAGTAGAGGCGTCGCTCCAGTCGGGCCACCTTATCGCGGTGCACTGGGCGACCGCGATAAGGGTCGCTGTCGCGACCTGGATTCCCGTCGCGACAGGGTTGCTGTGGCGACACGCCACCCCGTTGCGTCAAGGCTATTGTCGTGGCACCCTTCCCTGTCGCGATGGCATCGTGATGGCCTGTGGGGGCGCGACAGTACCTGTGCTGCCTCGGGTGGTTTTCGTGGCCGGTTGTGTGTCGACGTGTGCCTCAGGGCAGGCCTTGCCCTTAGGACCTTCTGGAAGGGAACGCGGCAGTTGCCTCCCAGTGTTCAGCGACCGAAGGTGACACCCTCGTGGCCGTTTCCTGGCAGTGGTGCCAGGAGGGTCGCGTCCGCCTAACAATCGATTGACCGACGGTCAATCGATTGTTAGCAGAGCAACGGGCTTTCTGTACTTCTGTAGTGCTCCGAGGTTTTGGCTCGCTCGTGTGTGTTTGCTTGGCCGACAACCCTGTTGAGGGTTTGTACGTGCTTCTCGCCTGCTGGGCTTGTCGTGTGTTACAAGCCAGCAGTTCGGCGTGGTTTTGTTGTGCTGCCCCGCCTGTTCTCTGTTCGCCCGGTGCTTGGCACTTGAGGGCTTGTCCCGTTCAGAGGTTGTCTCCGTTGCCTGGGACCCCCATCCTCGGGAGCCTGTTGAGGGAGTACTCCGGGCTACGAGTGTGCTTGAGTTGGCAGCCCACATGAGCGGACTCTGAGCTGAGGGGAAAACGAGGTTGGACAGCGGCGCTGAGTCATTTGTAGAGCTCTCTTGTCTGGGTCTGGGACGCCGAGGGGTCGGAGTGCTTTCCTGCGCAGACCAGATAGTCCCGTGTCTCACTGCCTCTCTCTGCGTTGGTTCCGGAGCCACGTAGTGGTGTCAGGCGTGAGGCCGCAGCTTGGCCAGGCTGCGTTGTTGCGTGTGTTGTGTGTTCTGTGGCGGCTCTGTCTCGCCCTTGCGCGGGGCGAGGCAGGAGCTAGGCTAGCGAGCAGAGCGTGTGGACTGCGGGTCCCCCTCTTGGCTGCTAGTGGCGGTGGCTTGGTTGCTGTTGTTGTGACGGCATTTCCTGACAACGTTTCCAAGTGTTCCTCGTTGCCCGAGCTTGCACGACGGTTATAGCCTGGCCGTGCCTAGTTTCTGTGGGCGTCGTTGGTCTGGCCTTGGGTAGACCCGTGCTTCTGGTGGTTCCCTCTTCGGTGTTCTCTTGGTTCCGTGGTCCCGTTCTTGGGTGCCAGCCCGTGATGGCACCGGCGTATGTGGCTCCCCGACCTGGTGGCGTGTCCATGGTCCGGGGTGGTTCTGCTTGTAGGCCCTCGACCTTGTAGAGATTTGAGGTGGCCGTGCTTGCGGTGACACGTCGTTCTCACTGGTTGTTCCGTGGTCTCTCGTAGTGTGCTGAGCGCTGCTTCCGCTTTGTTCCCGACTCCGTTGGTTTTCACGGGAGTGTGTGTGCCACGACCTGGGTTGGTGGTCTTGGTGTTGCGATGTTCTCTTCCGCTGCTTAGTAGTACCCTGCTGTAGGTGTTACTCATTTACAGCTTCCTAGTGTAGTTTCCTGTTCTTGGAGTTCCTACTGCTCTCCGGTGAGTATGACTGGTAATCCCTACTGGGCCTTGTTCGCGAGGCTCACCCCCCTACTTCCTTCAGCTAGGGGCTCGTCATCGCGGGAGCTCGGTGTTGGACGGTTTTGCGCAGAGGCGTTTGTGGCGCCGTGTTGTTGTCAGCAGCAGTGAGAGCGAGCATTTGAGCTCTTGTAGCCGAGTGAGCTGAGAGTTGTGCTTTGCAAGTTCCCGGGGTATGCCCCTTAAGGACTGCACCTTTCTTCTGGTACCTGTGCTTTTGTTTGGGAGACGTTGTACAGGCTTTTGTATATTGTACAGATTGTTATAGTTATTGGAATTCAGTACATATCTCACTAGACTTGTTCATATACCCTTCCGGGTCTTCGGATCCATGGGTGGCGACGCGAACTTCGGGCCCTGGTGGGGGTCCGGAGGGTCGGGTCGTTTTAGTTGGTATCAGAGAGAGGGTCTACTGAGATTTGTAAGGGTTAATAACTATAGCTGTCCCAAAGAAGGGCTAGTGCGCTGCTGACACCGTCCGACTAGTGTTAGGCTTGTGCTTTCAAATGTTTTGCAGGTTGCGGCTTCCCTGCATGATTCGTGCGCGTGTTGCAGTTTGCAGTTGTTGCTGTGCCGCGTGCGTGACGAGTGTGGTCACTCGGCGTGTTCGTGCTGTAGCGGCGCGGTTGGCGCTGGACTCGCTGGCAGTGGTCTTCCCTGTGTGGAGGACGCTTGCGAGCCAGTTCAGGTGCGGTGCTCCTGGTCGTCTTCGGCACATTTGAGCGTGTGTGCGTCGCGAAGGATGAGAGAGCCTGAGTGTGTGTTGCCTTCACTGGTGCAGAGTTGTTGTCTGCGGAACCAGCCGAAGTGTCTTTGCCTTGTTGGCTGTCCCCTTGTTGTTGGGGTGTGTGTTGTCATTGTTGTGTTTGGCCTCGTGTGCCTGTGTGCCGTTGTGCGTTGTGCTCGGGACGCCGAGCTGAGCAGGTGCTTTGCGTGCCGTGTTGCACCGCCAGTTGAGCGCTGTGACTTGTCTGTGGTCGTTGTCAGCCTGGCGCTGACTGGTTGTGAACTCTAGTGAGGTGCTCCCGGAGTTCTTCTTTGTTGGTTCTGGCGGGAGTGAGGTTTCCCCAGAACTATGTTGTGCTCGTTTCTGGTTGCTGTTGCGTTGCCCTCTAGGCTGAGGTGCATCGCTTGGTTGCCCTGTGTTCTGGTGGAGGTTTCCCAGAACTATGTTGTTGTCCTGGTGAGTGTTTCCTCTCAAGATTGTTCCGCGCTCATTTCTGCTGTTGCAGTGCTACCTCAGAGTCTGAGGTGTGTTGTTGGTTTGGCTGGCGCATTCTGAAGGGTTTTCCCAAGCGGTGCCTTGGTGGTTCTGGTGGAGGTTCTCCCAGGACCGGCTTGTGTTGCTTCTGCAGTTCTGCTTGCTGCAGTGTTCTCTCTGATGGTTTGTGTTCTTTGATCGTGGGGTTGTGCATTCTGGTAAAGTTCTTCCTAGGATCGCCCTTTGGTGCTTCTGTGTGAGGTTCTTCCCAGGAGTGCTTCGTGTTTGTTTTGGGCCACCGTTGTGTTGCCTCTGCGATTTGAGGTGCTCCGTTTGGGTGGGCTGCATTCTGGTTAGGTTCTCCCAGGATGCTCTTGGTGCTTTTGGTGGAGGTTCTCCCCAAAGCTGTTTCGTGCTGTTTGGATGTTGCTGCTCTCTCGATGGAGATGAGTTGTCGTTGTTGCCGGTTGGACTGTCTGTGTTGCAGTCTGCCTGGGCGTTGTCGGTCAAGGCGTTGTGCGCTTGGCCGTGCGTCTGGCCACTGCGTTGGCCAGTTGGTCTTGTTAGTCGTTTCCAAGTGTTCTCGGCTGTGCCGGGGACTTTGTGTGTCCCCAGGGTGTGGGCTGTTTACCTCGTTTTTCGCACCCTGCGTGCTCTCGCAGATGGTGGTCTGGTGAGTGCCGTAGGTGTTTGGCTAGTTGTGCTTCTTATGGAAGCGTCGGTCTTGCATTGTGGCTTTCCCTCTCGCGCGTGGAAGAGACTCGTTGCGTGCGTGTCTCCTTCCTCTGCTTTTGTTGGGTTGCTCAAGGTGGATGCTCCACTGTGGTGTTGTGTCGCCGGGGTGCGCCTCGTTGCGACCTTCTGGTGGAGTTATCTTCCCTTGAGTTGTTTTTGGTTGAGCTGATTGCTCCCCTAGTGCCGGCGTTTCCTTGTGGCGTCGTGGGTCGGTGGACCTGTTTGTGCCGTTTGTCGTTGTGATGGTGTCTTGCTGCCTGCATGAGCAATTCGGGGCGTTGGGTCCCTGTTGGTTTGGTGCGAGGTAGCATTGTTTTCTTGTTGGGCCGCTCGTGTGAGCATTATTCCGCTGTGCATTGGTTTTTCGTGATTGGCTTGCTCGTGCAAGCATTGTTCCGTCGTATGCTCGGTGGTGCCTTGGCTTGTGCCTTGAAGGCTTTTCGCGTCGTCGTTTTCGTGTTGGCCTCTCTATCGGTCGCGATAGAGGTGGTGCTTCTTGCTCTTGCGCGCTAGGGAGACGTTGTGGTTTTCGCTCCCTGTGCGGCAGAGTCGGTGCTCCACGTTTTGTGTGCTTCTTGGAGCAAACGTAGTTGTTGCGCTCTTGAAGAAGTTGTCGGTTTTCTGTGCGTTTTCCGTTGTGAGTCTCGGTGGAGAGCCCCTTCGGCGGGCCCTGTGTTTTTTCGAGCAGTGGTGCAGTTGCGTGTGCTGCACCTTGAGCGTTTTTTCTTCGATGTTTGTGTTTTTTTGCCTCAAGGGCTAGGGCCAACGTGGCCTGTTGCGCTCTTTCAGGCTTGCAGTTCCTTGCGCATGGCTTTTGGTAGGTCTCGGGTGGAGAGTCCTTCCTGTTAGCCCGTGGCGTTGTTTCGGCCGCTGGTGCACCTGTGTTACACTTTGTTTACTTTTGGTGTTTGTGGTAGCACCACGTGCTCGTGCTCGAGCGTTTCAGTTTTGTGCCGTCTGGAGCCCTGGTACATTGTGTTGTACCCTGGTTAGCTCCCGTTGCTTGTGATAGCACCCTGTGTTGTGCCGTGTGTCTGTTCATGAGATTTGTGCGTTGTTTTTCACGACTTCGCTCGTGTTGGAGGTGTTGAGTTTTTTCCGCCTCTGGGACACTTGGTGCTGGCCTGTGCCTTGTGGTTGTGCCGTTACCGCTATGGGGTGACTGCTTTGCCTTGTCTAGGTAGCCCTATCGGTGGTACGCCAGGATTTAGTTGTAGCATGTGTCTCGGTTCTTCCTCCCGCGCTTACGTAGCGATTGTGTTTGATTGTGGTGCCCTGCTTCGGTTTGGGTCCCTCTGAGGTCGGCGTGTTGCCCCTCGACCTCTGCGGTTGTTTCAGTTCCCGTGTGGTTGCACGTCTTTTGGTGGTTGTCACGTCGGTACCCACGCTGAGCTCTGTGTGCGCGGGGCGGGTGTGCTGCCAACCCTTCGTTGGTTTTCCGTTGTGCGTGGTGTTGGTGAGTCTGGAAGCCGATGGCGGAGTCTCCCATCAGTTCGTCTGGTGACAGTGAGACCTGTTGGCTTGCTAGTACTCGACCATGTGGTTTGTCGACGTTGGGAGGTGTCCGGCTCCGGCTTCCCTCCAGTCGTCTTCCGTGTTTTCCTCGCGATGTGCCACGTTGTGGAGTGTGTGACTCCCGTTTCTATGGCTCCGCGTGCATTTGGTGTCCCTGTTGGGCCACGAGGAAGATCTGGGTGAACCTAGTGGTGACAGTGGATGCCGTTTTCGCGTGGTTGAGGTTTCTCCGCGTGTGTTTGCCGCCCTGTTGGACGCGAGGAAGGTCTGGGTGAGACCTAGTGGTGGCGATGGCGTTGTTCCATGGGTTGCAGATCCCCGCGAGCGTGTTGTCGCTCTGGTTCTATCTCTCGCGTGGCTTCTCGGTTGGGCTAGTGACCGATAATAGCGGTTGCTAGTAGCGTGAGGCCGTTCCCCTGAGACTTGTGGACGGTTCTCGGGCGATTCTTGCGTGTCGTTGGCAACTGCGTCCTCTTCGGGTCTTGGTGGCGACAGAGTGAGTTGCTAGTGGTTGGTCCCAACAGCGAGGTCTGTTGGTGACTTCGACCGTGTAGTTTTTCGGCTGGTGTTCCGCTGTTCGGGCGAATTTGGCGTCGCTCGGCACCGTGGGGTTGCCGTTCTGTCTGGGCGTTCCTCCGTATGGCTGGAGTGAGCCGTTGGTTCCTCGGCTCAGTGCCCCAGGTGTGTTGGAGCATGTTGTGAGCCATTGGGTTTTCGATTCTGTGCTTCCCGTGTGTTTGAGGCTCGTTGTGTGAGCCGTTGGTTTTCCGGCTTCGCGTGCCGCGCGTGTTTGGCTGGGCGATTGCTACCACGAGGAAGTCATGTTGAGACTTAGTGTCTTATTCGCTTTGGTCTTGTGTTGCTCCCCGTGATTTTTCGTGCCTCGGGATCTTCTGGGCTTGTCCCTATTTCGAGGACGAAATTTTTTTAGGGGGGTAGGATGTAAGACCCGGCTTCCCAGCTTTCTTTCCGGTCCTGGATGACTGGTGTCGCGTCGTGGGTGCCCGACATGACAGTCATCCGTGTCGCGAGCACCTTGGGTTGCTGTCGCGTTCTTGTCGAGACCGGTCAACGGGTCGCGACAGTGGTTTGTCGGGTTGCGCTGTCCGTCGTCTGACACCTGTCAGAGTGGCAGGCGGTCAGTCCGGCCTGTCTGTTGTCGCAGCGCCCGTGGGGGGCGCGTTCTTGTCACGGTCGGTGGACCTCGCGTTAAGGTCCGTAACGCGACGGGGCGTCCGTCACGTTCTGGGTGCCGGCGCTTAAGGCGCAGGCCGGCTACCCCTTCCCCTCTTTTCCCTCTTTCTCCCTTCTCCCTCTCCTCCGGCGGTGGGGAGGCTCCCCTTCGGCGATCGGGCGTGGTGGAGGCCGGCGGCTCGTGCAAAGTGGCGAGCGGCGTGCGTGGAGCGAGGGAGGTGGCTAACCGTCGTGAAGGCCCCTCCTGGGTTCGATTCTTCGTTTGAGGTAGGGATTGCTTGAACTCTTCTCGATCCAGGTGGATCGGGAGCTCCTCGTGGTTAGTAGTTAGTTTCACTGCTTTCCCCATGCTCCCCTCCCCCGTGTGCGCTTGTGTGTAGCTCGTGGGCAGCCCCGGGATTGAGGATCCCGGCGGTCTGCCTCCCAGCTGATGTCGCGGCCGTGCGACGCACCGCGACATCAGTAGAGGCGTCGCCCCGGTCGGGCGCGACCTTATCACGGTGCACTGGGAGACCGCGATAAGGGTCGCTGTCGCGACCTGGTTTCCCGTCGCGACAGGTTGCTGTCGCGACGCGCCGCCCCGTCGCGTCAAGGCTATTGTCGTGGCACTTCCCTGTCGTGATGGCATTGTGACGGCCTGTGGGGGCGCGACAGTACCTGTGCTGCCTCGGGTGGTTTTCGTGGCCGGTTTGTGTGTCGGCGTGTGCCCCAGGGCAGGCCTTGCCCTTAGGACCTTCTGGAAGGAACGCGGCAGGTTGCCTCCCGGCGTTCAGCGACCGAAGGTGACGCCTCGTAGCCGTGTCCTGGCAGTAGTGCTAGGAGGGTCGCGTCCGCCTAACAATCGATTGACCGCGGTCAATCGATTGTTAGCAGAGCGACGAGCTTTCTGTACTTCTGGTAGTGCTCCGAGGTTTTGGCTCGCTCGTGCGTGTTTGCTTGGCCGACAACCCTGTTGAGGGTTGTGCGTGCTTCTCGCCTGCTGGGCTTGTCGTGTGTTACAAGCCAGCAGTTCGACTGGTTTTTTGTTGTGCTGCCCCGCCTATTCTCTGTTCGCCCGGTGCTTGGCACTTGAGGGCTTGTCCCGTTCAGAGGTTGACTCCGTTGCCTGGGACCCCCCATCCTCAAGAGCCTGTTGAGGGAGTACTCCGGGCTACGAGTGTGCTCGAGTTGGCAGCCCACATGAGCGGACTCTGAGCTGAGGGGAAAATGAGGTTGGATAGCGGCGCTGAGTCGTTTGTAGAGCTCTCTTGTCTGGGTCTGGGACGCCGAGGGGTTCGGAGTGCTTTCCTGGCGCAGACCAGACAGTCCCTTGTCTCACTGCCTCTCTCTGCGTTGGTTCCGGAGCCACGTAGTGGTGTCAGGCGTGAGGCCGCAGCTTGGCCAGGCTGCGGTGTTGCGTGTTTTATGTGTTCTGTGGTGGCTCTGTCTCGCCCTTGCACGGGGGCGGAGGAAGGAGCTAGGCTAGCGAGCAGAGCGTGTGGACTGCGGGTCCTCCTCTTGGTTGCTAGCGGTGGTGGCTTGGTTGTTTTGTTGTGACGGCGTTTCTTAACAACGTTTCCAAGTGTTCCTCATTGCCTGAGCTTGCACGACGGTTATAGCCGGGCCGGCCTAGTTCCGTGGGCGTCGTTGGTCTGGCCTTGGGTAGACCCGTGCTTCTGGTGGTTCCCGCTTCGGTGTTCTCTCGGTTCCGTGGTCCCGTTCTGGGTGCCACCCGTGATGGCACCGGCGTGTGTGGCTCCCCGTCCTGGTGGCGTGTCCACGGTCCGGGGTGGTTCTGCTTGTAGGCCCTCGACCGTGTAGAGATCTGAGGTGGCTGTGCTTGCGGTGACACGTCGTTCTCACTTGGTTGTTCCGTGGTCTCGGTAGATGTGATGAGCGCTGCTTCCGCTTTGTGCCCGACTCCGTTGGTTTTTGCGGGAGTCGTGTGTGTGCCACGACCTGGGTTGGTGGTCGTGGTGTTGCGATGTTCTCTTCCGCTGCTTAGTAGTACCCTGCTGTAGGTGTTACTCGTTTTACAGCTTCCTAGTGTAGTTTCCTGTTCTCGGAGTTCCTGCTGCTCTGGCGGTGGAGGGACTGGTAATCCCTACTGGGCCTTGTTCGCGAGGCTCCCCCCCCTACTTCCTTCTGCTAGGGGCTCGTCGTCGCGGGAGCTCGGTGTCGGACGGGTTGCGCAGAGGCGGTTGTGGTGTCGTGTTGTTGTCAGCAGCAGTGAGAGCGAGCGTTGTGAGCTCTTGTAGTCGAGTGAGCTGAGAGTTGTGCTTTGCAAGTTCTCGGGGTATGCCCCTTAAGGACTGCACCTTTCTTCTGGTACCTGTGCTTTTGTTTGGGACACGTTTTACAGACTTTTGTATATTGTACAGATTGTTATAGTTATTGGAATTCAGTACATATCTCACTAGACTTATTCATATAACCCTTCGGGTCTTCGAATCCGTGGGTGGCGACGCGAACTTTGGGCCCTGGTGGGGGTCCGGAGGGTCGGGTCGTTACAGGGTAGCCCCTACTGAGCCAGTGACTTGTTGAGGCTCACTCCCCTACAGTTCTTTTCAGGGCTTGCCGAGTGTTTGGCTTGCAGCGGCGCTGTGTCAGACTTGTACCACCAGCAGTTGTGTAGTAGTTAGTGTTGTGTGAGTTTGTGCTCCCTCGGGTATGCCCACAGGTAGTTATGTTTTTTATTTGGACATGTATTATGTAATGGGACAGTTGTAAATTGTTATATGCAGTTAGCACATGTACTTTCTTGTGTCTTATACTGTTGTAGTTTGCTTTTATATTCTTACTACACTTGTGAGCTATCCCTTGCGAGACTTCGGTCCGTTTGCGGAGGCGGATCTGGATATGGAGCCTTAATGGGCATAAATAACCGGTCCGTCACAGTTGGTATCAGAGCATAGTCCAGTTAGAATATGAAAAGACAATAAGGTTGCAATGTCCCAATACATGAATTAATGTCCACTGCTGGTAGTAAGTCTGCGGTTTTGTGTTGGTTAAAGTGGTATTGTTTAAGTTTTTGTTCTGTAAATGTGTTTTTGAGTTGAGAATTTGGCAGTTGTTAGCAGTTGTTGAAAGTTGATGCGATTAGAGGTGGTATAATCTGTGTGATTATACCAGTGTGTTGTTATGATAGATCAGTTTAGTTGTTAAAGATTTGCAGTAAAGGAATTGAGGAGATTAATAAATTTGGATATGGAATTCAGTAAGAATACAGAGTTAGCAGAGATAGGTATATGGTAACGAGGTGATGAAGAACAGCTCAGGTGTGTCAAAAATGATTAATGTGCAAAGTATAGTTGAGAACCTCAGCGAAGGTATTGTGGCATTAGAGATCTGAGTCAGATGATATCAAGAAACAGTGTGAATGAGAATGTGATTAGTATTATGAAGAGTTTGGCATGATTAAGTAAAGCAGATCAGCTTTAAAAGAGGTACTGGTACATAAAAGAATAGTGATGATTAAGTGTACCTGAGATCGGAAATTTGAGAAAAGTGTTGTTATGAATAGTGATGGTAATATGAAGTTTGATATGAGGATTTGTATAAATATGTACAGAAAGGATCAGTGGAATAAAGAAGAGAGAAAAGAAGAATCAGTGTGCAAAGAGATTTTCTAAGAATTGCATAAGAGAAATATTTAGTTGATGAATGACAAGTTATGAGGAATTCTTCAGAAAAAGTTAGTAAGATGGTTGTGCTAAGATAAGAGCAGTGAAAGTTAGTAACTATGAGCAGTTTGAGGAAAATCAAAATTAAAGTGAAGTATGTTAGAATGAGTTCGAGGCAAATGAAATAGAATGGAAAGAAGTGCATTATGGAGAAGCAGTTAATAAATATTGAGTTGAGAAAAACAGCAAGGCAGATTGTAATATTTATGTTAATTGAAAAAAGAGCATTTAATGGAATGAGGAAAGCAGACAGAGCAAGTTGTTATATTTAAAGAAATTTGTATTTAAATTTGAGTTTTTGTATATTTTTAAAGAAGGATGATTAAATACCAGAAAGATTTATAGTATGAATGGTATAGCAAGATTAGCCAGGCAGCAGAATGAATGAGAGAAGTATTTTGCGGAAAAGATGTTATGATTAAAATGACTAGCAGTTATATAAAGAAGAAATATGGATCAGAGAAAGGAAGATTTAGCAAATGATGAAGTGAATAAAATTAGATGAGTTAGAAAATGTCAGTTAGAGTTTGCATATCGGTGCAAAGAAATGATTTAATTGAACAGAAGTGAACTATTATTAAGATATTTCAGGGTTTAATGCTGGAGTAGATTGATTAGTATATTCGGAAAGTTTATGCCCCAGAATTATGAGATTAGCCAGAGAATGTCAGTAAAGTAAGAAAGGTATATGAAGAGTGAAGCATGTTAATAGTGGTTTGGCAGGTTAGAAATTGCAATAATATTTTCAGCATGAATTAATTGAATGAGATGATTTGAGAAGCAGTTAAAGTTAGAAATGAATGCAGTTGAAGCCAGAAGAAAGTAATTGAAAGTAATTGTTCGGTGTGATCAGAGTGGCGCAGCGGAAGCGGAAACAAGAAAGATTTGATATTCACAGATTGTTCAAGGTTTGCTGGGATAAGAGAAAGTGTAAAGTTTTGCACAGTGGAATAAAGGAGCAGAGTTTATTATGGTTTTTAATCAGAGATGACTTAAACGGTATGAGCAAATAATATGAAAAGACAGGAAATTCAAAGATGGTGATTGGTTTTCTTTGAAGAAGTGACAATTGCGAATGTAAATGCAGATGAGGCAGAATAACAGCAAGCAATGATAAATAGAAAAAGAAAATGGCGGCATGAAAAATATTACAGTATAAGATATTCGAGAAAGGTGAAGTGGTCCCGAAAGAAATGTTGCAAACACAGTCGGAAAAATGTGAAAGTAGGTTCAGTCCAAGGAGATAAAGTGACATTCGCAAGGTAGAATCATCTACAATTGAAAGTAAGAAAAGGCAATAGAATTGACAGAACAGAGTAATTGTGAAATGAATTGAAAGAAAGGAAAAGAACAAAGCAAGGATGGAAATGGTTAGATGAATTGAAAGGCTGATGCAGAGAAAGAGTATCCTTCTTGTTCTGTATATGGTTTCATTTCTTTTTAGGTGATAATCCGGTTTGTTGTGATTTGTTTTATATGTCGAGGATGACATTTCTTTTTAGGTGATAATAATGTAACGTCTCTCGTTTTTCGGATCCCCGTGGATCCAGGTTTAGCGGGTTTGGTGGCCAATGTGAGGCCCATTAGTGTTGTGTGTTTCTTATTAGATCCTTACCGGGCTTGGTTATGGGTCTGTGTTGTGTTTCAGTATGCTGGACATCAACAGTGGGTTGGCATCCAGGTGGGTGACGTCGACTTTGTGTTGGCGGCCATGGGTTGCCGTAGACATGGTTTTAGCGTCCATCGGTGGTACGTCTACCGATGGTTCTAGTGTGTTCCATTATATGAACTTGGCGGCAATAGATGTGGACGCCTATATGTGGCGGTCTGGTTAACGGCCCAAGGGTTGACGTTAACCTGAGGCGGCTGTGTCTTTAAGGGCAACCGAGTCCTCTTCTTCTCCATTTTCTCTCCTTCTTCTCCCCCACCTTCCCCTAGTGCTGTTTCCCCTACTTCCGGCGGTTGACAGGAGTATGTGGGAAGGCTGTGTGCGTGGTGTGATGGAGCGGCGAACAGATGGGAACGACAGATTGGAGGGCGATGTTCGCGGGAAGCTCCTCGGGTTCTGTCGTGAATCGAGGTTCTATAGGAGTTTAATCGCGTTATTGAGGTAGGGACTGGACCCCTGGATTCCTCATGGTTGATTGGTTATGGTTTGTTTGTATAGATTGCATGTTAATTGAGTTTTTGGGATTAAGGGTTCTTCATGCCGGGGAATTGGGTGGTTTGATTGATCCAGACATTGGATCTTGTTTCTTCGGTTTAAGTTTAGCATACAATGGTAAGGGGAGGTGTTTCCCCTAACTTTCCTGTAGTTTGTGGGGCTAAGTTGCCATGTGACCGGCCTAGGACCGTTCTGCACGTTTTGTAGTTGTTAAGGGTCGAGGATATAAACGTCATCATCGGTTGACGCTGGATTCTTCAGCTGGAGATTAACGGCAAGATGCTTAGCCGTTGATCTTGAGTAAACGGCAGGGTGATGGTCGTTTACTTGGTGTTGACAGCAATGGATGCTGCCATTTACATACTTTAGACGGCAATCGATGTTGCCGCTAACATGTGCATGCGTCAGCACTGTCTATTTTACGTGTTTGTGTGTGCATGGCGATGACCGGTGTGAGCCAGTGCACTTGTTACGCTCTTGGAGCATACTGCTCATGTAATGGGCATGTTTTACGTGAATGTGTGATGTACGTAGTGGTTTAAGTATGTGTATATTGTCCATGTGTTGGACATCTTGTTTACGTAGATAATGTGTGATATATTCGTCGTGAGGTATTATACACATGATATCTACGAGGTTTGGATGCCATGTATATGGTTTGTGTGTTCATGGCATACCGTGCGTTATTGTGGTTAATAATTAGTGAGGTCAGTCTGCGTGTTGCGGTGATGAGGTTCCTATGATCCTTTAGGATCTCTTGTGAATTATCCTAGATGGATTATTAAGTGTGGTCGTGCTATTATATTTAGTGTGGCAGTGGAGGTCACGTGTGACCAATGACAAACTGCGGTGTTATCTTTAATATGGTTAGTGTATGTAGTTGTGCAAGTTAGCTTGTGAGTCACAGGGTGACTAGGACAAGCTATCCTTAATGGTAATTTGTGTATCGTGAACGATAATAGAAAGTGTTTATGTATATATTGTGGTTTGTGCTTGGCGAGTGTGGTGGTTCGGCGCCTATTCCGAATGCCTCTCTAGTCGGTACCCCAGGTTCTTTGTGAGCCAGGCACGTGTACTTGTTGTGCTCCGAGTTTTGTCCCGGTACGTGTGTTGTACCGTCGAGGTCTGTGTCGTCTGTCCTGGACACCCTCACTCTTTGTTTGAGTTGTACGTCCGGTGAGGGAAAGACGACAGTATGACAGTGACTTCTATACTTGTCTTTTAGTCACTTGTAGCGCGCTCGTATTAGGGGTACGGACACCAGTAGTCGACACTTGGTCCCCACTAGTCCTGTTTCCAGTGCCTCACTTTAGGGTGCTCCGGCCAGAGACCCTAGAGGTGCCAGGCATGGACCTGCAGCTGTGTGTCTGCAGGTGTGGTGTTGGTTGGTCTCCACAGTTGTTTGACTTGTTCTCGTGGAGCGGCAGTTGGACCTTTCGTCCGTGACTGTGAGTGCTGAGAGGTTGTTCTTGTGTTGTGTTGTCCGGGTTGGATATTGGCCTGATCAGCCAGTAGTCCGTTCCCGTTGGTGGCGTCATTCCTTTATGACTCGTGCTTTGCTACTTGTCGTGGTTCGTGAGTTTGTGACTCGTAGTCGAGGTTTGACTCGTTCGAGGTGTGCCCTGATGTTGGCACAGTTGTGACTGCGATTGTGGCTTGTGGTGTCCCGAGTGGTGGCACAGGTTCAGCTATAGATGGTGAGTATTGACTCACCACAAATGTGGTTTAGCTTGCTACGGTGTGCCTGTTACGGCACTGTTTCACTTGTGTTTCCGTGCTGGTGCCTTGTGGTAATAGGTACCTGTACCCTATGTGGGTAATGGTTTGTGGTGGTATGTCATACCAGTCTTTCTGTGTTGACGTGGAACTGTGTTTCGTGGAGGTCGTGTGGTGTGACCTTCCACTCAATGCGTTTTTACCTTCCTCGGGTAAACTACCGTATATGGTTTTCATGTGTGATGGATTGGCCCGCTGTAGTCGATCATGTTATTTGGTGTGTGTGTTTTCTGACATATTGTGATTTGGGGTATAAAGGACCAGCTTTTAGTTAGTAGTCCTGTTACCCACGTACTTGAGATTTGCCTGTGAAGCTTATAGCCTAGGCAGTGGTTTGCTTGTGCGGCTTATAGCTTAAATGATTGGTTGTGACTGTAATGTGCCTGTGAGGCTTGCGGCCTAGGCATTTCAGTTGTTGAGCGGACTAGCCTGTGGTTCCTCTTTCTTTATAAGGAATATGCATTTGTTTATCAATTATTGTTTAAAGTGTTATTTAAATATAAATGTTGTGAGCATGAAATGGTTTGGCTATTGGTGCTGCCAGTGAACCCCATGGGGTTGAGGTGTCCGTGGTTACGGTTTGTTTTGGGTATGTAAGACCCGGCTTCCCGGCTTTCTTTCCGGCGTCCTAGATGACTGTGTCCGTCGTGGGTGCCCGACACGACAGTCATCCATGTCGCGACAGGGAGGTCCATCGCGTTCTTGTCGCGCCCTGGGTTGCCGTCGCGTTCTTGTCGCGAACGGTCAACGAGTCGCGACAGTGGTTTGTCGGGTTGCGCTGTCCGGTCGTGTCTGACGCCTGTCAGAGTGGCAGGCATGTCAGTCTGGCCTGTCGGGTTTGTCGCGGCGCCCGTTGGGGGCGCGTTCTTGTCGCGTCCTGCGGACCCGTCGCGTTAAGGTCTTAACGCGACGGGGCGGGTCCGTCGCGTTCTGGGGCCGGGCACTTAAGGCGCAGGCCGGCTACCCCTTCCCCTCTTTTCCCTCTTTCTCCCTTCTCCCTCTCCTCCGGCGGTGGGGAGGCTCCTCTTTCTTTTTGGCATTGAAGGGATGCCTCCCTCTTTCTTTTTGAAGCTCCTCTGGCTTGACAACGCTGGTCGCTATGCTGGACCTTTTGATGGTGGCTTCCCCGTCAAAGGTTTGTAATGAATCTTCTCTTCAGCCAAATAGAGTGGCCTCTTCCTTCATGATACCCGTGGTATCTCCATCGTTGTCCCTTCGCGGAGGGGTCTAAAAAAAGGGGGGGGTTAAAGAAGCCTAAAGAAAGAGGAAATAAAAGGAAGAGCCGCAGGCAGTATCTTCCCAAGGAAGAAGCAAACCTGCTATGCCCGTGTAAAATTGGCTGAGAGGCCAGAAGGTGTGTGCACTTTGCTTGGCCCGAGAAGCCACCTCTCGGATTAGCCAACACACATCGTTAATCTGGCAACAGTCCTCTGCAAAGATGGCCAAATCATCCTGGCCAATCGAAGATAGGAAGTAGTAAAGGCTGAGGTAGTCCATGCCCCAGCCATCTGCATAGTGAAAGGACACGTGGAGCTCTTGCGCCAAGATTGCTTCATGATCCGCCTCCACGGTTAGGTTGTGGACATGCAGCAACACAAATAGCCATGATGTGTATTCATAGCGAGCGCGGCCTGAGTCCCCCTGTACTGGCAATGCCCGGTATGGATATTCTCTGTCCACTTCACCGTGCTGAAGCACAATAGTTGGAGCATCCTCCTCAATAGGTCATGGCTGTGCGACGGCCAGCCGATCCGAGCTGATGTTGCAGAGATGCTGAAGAGTGCGGGGGGGAAAGTGTTTCTGTCACCTGGGCATAACCAGGGAAGGAGGAGGATTCTTCTTCTTCGCAGCTTGCCTCGCCTTCAGATACTGATCAACAGCTTTTTGGTCACCGGAATTAAGGCGCAGTAAATGCTCCGGGTCAATGTCGAGAGCAAGCTTTGGTTGCAATCGCAGGAGCTTGCGTTCGGCGGCGCCCAACAGTCGGCCTTGCAACTCTATAAAAGCTGGTCCGGCATTCCACCACTTGATATAGTCGGGTGTAACCCAGGGAGTACGGCCTTGCATAGGCACCCGGAAGGTGGATGAATCAAAACGGTGGAAGAAATCCCACCATTTGAGCGCCCTGCTCCAGAAGCTGTGATCCCCCCACAGCTCGGCCAGACAGATCAAACTTGGCCGACGACGGAGGGATATGCTGATCATATCCGAAATTGCGGGCAAATCTGAATGGGTAATAGGGTTCTAAATAAATGACACCCCCGCCGGAACGTCAATACACTGGCCGGATTGATAGGGCCCAATCTATGAGCTCTGGTTCCAACATGGACCTGGCCAGTCTCTGATGGCTCAGCGGGTGTACAAAACTCTTCAATCACATTGTCGCAGCACTCCCGATAACGGTTCGCCAATGGGCTGCTATGGCTGGCCAGGTGCCAGAAATGAATGGTGCCGGAGAGTCGGTCGGGATACTTGTCAGCTTACCTCGAATCTCAAATAGCTGCTTGGAAATAGAATGTGGTTCTGCACTGGCAAATTTCAACATCCTTGGAAATAGTCGGGGTGACTAGAGAGACCTCGGGGCGAACTCCGGAAACAGACCGCAGGCCCAGACGCTGAGGAAATGCCAGGGCCCAATCACCGATGTTGTGCGGAACTGAGTGACGGCATAAGTCGCCGAGGGACCGGTACACCAAACAGAGTGCTGCAGAGCACAAGGACAACTTTATACCCCAAGCCATCTGACAGGCTGGGTAAATGACATCGGGGCGGAGAAATAGAGTCGTCGCCCACGGGCAAAGCAAAGGAGCAGATCCAATAGGCCAAATATGCCACACAATGGGTGTGTGGGTCAGCTCCAGTAGGGTTCAGACCCGGGAGGGCCTTTAAAAGAGAGTCAGGAATGGTCACCTTCTGGCGCCCGGTTCTTCTTAGCAGCAATCCCACCGGCACAGGCAAATCTCCATAGCGCTGTTCGTGGGAGAAGAAATAGGCCAGCCACATGTGCATGCTGACCTTGCTCCGCTCCCTCTTGTCCCTGCTCGGCCGTGTTGCGGGCAAGACTGAGCTGGCGATAAACTTTCATGAGGTACCTGTACGTGTACCCATGGAATACTGCTGCTCCCCGCAGGTCCTGTCCTTGATGATATCTGGGAGACAACACTCTTCATAGGGTTCTCCGTCAATAAGCAGACTGATAGTTGATGAAGGCTCCAAAGATCAAGTGATGTCTCTCCCTCAGCCGTGTAAAATGTGTTGAATTCGGGGACGAAGACCTCTGTGAATCTGCAACAGAGACCCTTGGATAAAGGGTACCGATACCGGGCTGCGCGAACACGCTGTGGTAAACCACACGGTCACCAAGAGTGGCGCGTAATGGTGGAGTATAAAATCAGCAGCTTCTACAACAAAAGTACGGAAATGGTGGGCATCTGTCGCCCGAATATCTCCAAACCAACCTGCCGCCAGCTGATGCTTGAAGCGGATTGCTAAACAGTCTAATAGGAAAAGGTTCATCTTATAGACCCACTGTGCTGGGCAAAGAAATAACCTAAAAGACGACCGCTCTTGGTTCACGCGGCCTGATGAGTTATCCCACCTCGCGGGAACGAAAGTGGGAGCATGTGTAAGCTTGTTGTCCGCGGGATCAAATCTCTCAAACCTAGAACAGAGGCCCGTCGCCGCGGCTCGCCGATCCGGTTAGATGGGCTCAGAACGGGAACGCAGGCAGCCAAGCTATCCTTTCAATCAAGATGGCTGCCTCCACCTCCTGGGTCAAAAAAGAATCATTCTTGCCGCCCGGGGCATAGGAGTGAAGAAACTGCAGCAGATGCTTGTCTTTGGGGTGATCAACTCAATAATCCTCGTCACGAGCAAAGGTAGGTGGTGTCGAGCTGATATCAAGCCTTGATACATCCATCGTATCAGCTTCGGTCGTATGAAGACTTTGCCATCATAGCAACCTTGTCATAGCCAGGAGTCAATCTCGGGAAGTCTGCCCATGATAGAAGCGGCACATCTTTCGAGGGCCCGCGCTGCGAGAAGAAGAGCTGGAGGCCATGGTTCCTGCCAAGAAAATTAAAGCCACATCAGCGGGCCAAATAGACACTCAAATCTGATAAAATTTCGGCAGCATTCCCCTTGTCACACGTGCAAGTGGGGGGGTTTCAGCGGGTTACTCGTCCACGCACTAAGGTGAGATGGGCCCAAACAGAGACATGCAAGCATGTCGAATAGCTCTCCGGGAACCGCTGTTACCTCGAGGACCAGCCGACGAGGAGTGAAGCGTCCCAGTGCCTGGCCGCAGTCAAAAGACCCGCTATTTAAAGTGCGTGTGCAGAAAGAGAAGCGGACAACGGGAGCCCCGCTGATCTAAAATGGACCCCCCACCAACAGAAGACAGAGAAGTAAAAGTCCTGGGACCTGATGTGCCCTCGCTGTTCCTAAGGGCTTGGGCCCTATGAAGCTATCTAAGAGCGACGCTACTCTCTCATGGCGTGCGAGTTAGGAGCTATTCCTAATTAGACCCGTCATTTGGAGTGGTACTGAGCGGACGAGGACCGCACACGGGTAGAAGCCCCGCCGATTCGAAGTGCTGCCCCACAGACGATAAGGACGAGAAGGTGAAACCTCAGACTGGGGATATTCCCCTTGCAGTCCCCTAGCGGTTAGTAGCCTGGGACCTACTTCGATCTCCCCGTTGCTTTAATTAAAAGGGGGGAGATCCCAATGGACTCAGACACACATGCAGATGCGTTTGGTACAATAGGCCCCATGGCCAAGGATATTCCCATGGCCTACCGGCCCCATGTAACCCCTTTGGCCCTGTTCACCAGTTGCAAACAAGAGTAAAAAAAGAAAAGGGGCATGCAAGCCCAGCTCCAACCCCCCCCCCCCCCCCACACCGTCTTCCCAGTTCTGGCCAGAGGCCCTCAGTGCGACCGGAACACCCTCCGGCGCCGCTTCAGAACATAAAAGAGCTACAAACTGGCCGACCCTTGGCCGTCGCTGCCAAAACCATTATCGACACTGCCAAGGAAGCGCAACAAAAAAAGCACATACAACAAACACAAACAAAATAGACAAAAGAGAACCCACAAGAGGCCGATCGCCGATCGTGCCCTACCCTTGTCTGTCGGTCCCATCGCGAGGAGCCTTGCCGCCCAAAAGCCCGACCATGAAGCCCACTGCGGCTGCCACCTCTTCTCGCGCCGCCGGGACAACCGCCTTAAGCGTACCTCGCCGCCAGAGGAGTCCGCACGCCGCTGTGCGCGGGATCCGGGAGTCTCTTCGCGGTCTGGGCACAACCTGGCCTTCGACGTCGTAGAACCTTAGAGCCACCGCCCCGGGGTTAAAGGCCCCAAAAGAACCCTCGCCGCCGCAGCTCCGCTCATGCTCCTTGCCGCCGTGCCACGCCTCGCGCCGCCGCACCTCGCCGCCGCGCCTGCTGGCCGTCGCCGCTGCACCTTCTCTCGCTGCTGGAGGGGGAAGGAGTGGAAGAGGACGAAGAGGGGGGAAGAGATGGAGCCCGCGCTTGCCGCGGAGGAGAGAGAAAAGGAGAGAGAGAGGCAGGCACCGCGCGCCTTTTGAGGCGGGATTTGAAAAGGGGAAAGGGCGTCTCGGCAAGCGCGAGACGCCGGTCGTGCTCCCAGGCAGTTCGCGCCCCAATGAGCCCGCGAACCGAGTCCACCCGGACCGCGCCGAATCGCCTTGCGCTGTCTGCGCCGTATCGACCGTGCGCCGATTCCACGGACCAACCAACCCCTCCCCAAAATTGCCCATCAAGAGCAACGCAAAATCTGTCAAGTGGATCATATCACCAAATGGAAGCAAGAGAATACAAACAGACAATTTGGCCATTAACCGGCAACAAGTCAACGACCTGCCGGCGTTAGTGTCGACAGCAAAGGACCAAGATTCACGCGGATGTCGCTTTGCGTGCCCCCTGCACCAACCCACGGGGTGGGGGCATTTGTGGACACCAAAATCGCTAAATGGGCCCCACCACCGGCCATTATCCTCCGCCACGATCCAAGCCCTTCATGGACTGTGCAAAAAAAGAATCAAAAGCCCATTGAAAGACCCCAAAGGCCCATGAGAAAATAAGCTTATCTCATCCCTAAAGTGGGGAGGTGAGGATAAGCTATTGCACTCTCTCTCCAAAGGGGAGTCCCATTTTGGGCAAAAAGGTGGTCTGCCACCCTACTGATTCAGGGGCCTGTTGGGGCGGTTTTGCAAGCTTCTCTTCGGAAAGGCTTGGAGAAGAAGAAAAAAAAGGGAGAGGGTTACAAAAAGAAAAAAGGGGAGAGAGAAGGTGGCTGGTCTCGGGGATGCCAGGCAAGCCACCAGTAGAAGAGAGGGAGGCTTCCCTGCGTTTCCTCCTTCAAGGCAGCCAGGAAGACCACCTCATCGTGAAAGCTGGCAAAGAAGAGGGGAAGTGGAAGAGAATTAGAAGAATGTGAGGAGAAGAAGAGAAGAAAAGAGAGAGAGAGGGATCCGCTCCTCCCTGTGGACAATCCGTTTCGCCTCCGCTGTGTCCCTGCTGTCAACTGTGGATGTCCTCCGGAGGCTCGCGGATGTCGATGGTCTCTCGTTGGCGATGAAGGGTCACTGGTTGACCTCGTTGACTCCCCGGTTGACTATGTTGACTGAGAAGGGAAAAAGAAAAACCAGAGATGAAAGGGGAGATTTGTGATCTCCAGGGCCTTACCTGTGCCCAAGGGAGTGTTTTGACCACGTTGTTGTAGCAGCCTCGCACAGCGACGGAGATGGGGCTTCAACTTCTCCTCCTTCGGCCGGCCAAAGGAAGAGAGCTCCACGGTCACGTTCACAGTGTTCCGCCACAAACAAAGCTCTATTAAACTAAAATGCAGTGTAGTAAATGTTCAAAACGAAGAGAGGAAAGCCTAAAAGACGAGTCTCGTACCGGTTGCGACTTGAGAAGCGGGGTGGCCAAATGTTATGACCACCCTTCTTCCCTCCGTTTTGGGGGAAACCCCTTTCTAGGTGTATAGGAAGGTGACCTAAGTGCCTAGAGTGAGTGGGAAGGTGTGTGCAACATGTAAATTAGCTAAAAAGTAAGTAAGAGAAAAGAGAGGGAAGGAGGTGTAGATCCTCGTTGTTGATGTTGTAGCTCCTTGCAAGGCTCCTCCAGCTCCAAAGCAACCCTCCTGGATGTCCCAAGTGTGGAGAGAGTGAAGAGGATGAGTGGTGGAAGGTTGGGTAAGATTTTCTCTCTCCTCTCTCAAAGCTTCAGCATATGGACGTCCAGCCTCTCCCACTTGGCTCAGAGGGCTCAAAGGGAGGTTATATAGACAGTGGGGCTCGGGGTTGAGAGCCTTGGATGCTCAAGTGTGAAGAAACACACTTGCACACTTGGCAATCCATGCATTAAAGGTCCAACCAATGGGGAGAGGCCAAGTAGGATTTTTTACTGGGTCAATGGGGTGCCTAGGTGGCCCATATACCCGTTGGGAACGGTCACATGCGTTGCATGGCCGAGAGAATGGTGCAAGTGGGCTGGATTCTCGGGTAGTTGCGCAGACCAGGTAAACCCTGTTGACGTCAAGAGATCCTGCCGCCAACCGCATGCAGACGTCCACGGATGTGGACGTCAACTTGGTCAGCGTCCAGGGGGATTGCCGCAACCAGTAGGGCGGCCATCGATGCTGCCGTCTACATGGTATCCGAGGCCGGTCAGCAAATGGTCAAATGAGGCTTAATGGGACAAAAGAGCTTGCGGGAGATGGGCCAAATCGCGCGTCTACAAATGCCCCTCCGAGACATCCGCCTTGCAAGGGAGCAGAGCAGACTGAAAGGTTGATGTCTCGGTAAACAAAGGACGCGGAGATTTAACGGAAAGGCCATCTCTGAGGATAGGAATTCTAGCAAACCAAACGAAAGAGTCAGGCTAGAAAAAGATGACGTATCGTCTGAGAGACAATAGGGGTAAGAAAAGGGGTGATCTACCTGTGTAACTACAGCTGCGACCCAATGGCAGGGTCCCTGGTTGGCCGTGTGTTAGATTGACTAGTTTCCGGTGTGTCTGAGTTAAAGGAGTTATAATATGACGGTTGAATCTGGAGGGTCTCATAACCGGAGCTCGTGGGCTCGCTAGCCTAATCAGGACGTCGATCCCGAATTTAGGAGGTCATGGAGGATAAGGAGTTGGTTGATCTCTCAAAGGATATTAAAAGATTCTAACTGGAATCACATGCTGGAAAGCCTGAAGTCCGGAATTAAGCTCGCGACTGGCGAAGGCTCAATGAACTCAATAAGGCTGGAATGATCATTTGTGAAAAGCACGGTGGGACAAGTGGAGAAGGGGGGAACAAAGACCCGACATCGAT
>CM024753.1:209806966-210179466 GCA_014218235.1 Colocasia esculenta
GAAATTGGCACCCTAGAATATGAGAATCAATAATATTTGGGCCTTAAGAAATTTAATTCAGCTAAAATTGTATTGTACTTCTTACTTTAATGCAATTTATTTACATGTATGTGTGAATTTAGTTTATTATTGTACTTGTTTATATGTATGATATTGTTTTTATTTTCTTTTCATATTTATGTGGTTTAATATTGCACTTGTTTATATGTATGCTTTAGTTTTTATTTTCTTTCTAACACTGCACACACTTCACGAGAGTGTGTTAAGCCCGTGTCAATGAACCTCCCGTTCAAGACTTTGAGATTGATGTGCACGAGTCTTATTTTCAAAGATGAGAACGTGTATATCTAACTCAAAGTCCTGAATTGTCCCGTTTTGGACAGTCTGTGAATGTTTGATCGCAGTTAGGTGGTCATTTACTATGTGCTTGTATTATTTGTTGAAAATTTCGGGTGTGTCTACTCACTCCTCTCTGATATACCTTTATTGATTTAGAATATTTTCTTAACCACTTATTGGTAAGTGTTTAAGAAAATATCTTAATCAATAAATATTTTTGGTATATTGGAGAGGTGTGGGGAGATGCTGCCGAAATTTTCAGCAAATAATACAATCACATAATAAATGGTCATCTGAGTGCGATCAATTATTCACAGATGGGTAAAAAGTGATAACCTAAATAATAAATCCTTCCTATTCATTTCGGTTGCGTCGAAGGATTGTGATTTAGAATTTTAAAGTTATTTGTCTATTGATATTGTTTGGGCGTAGGACATCAATGGCTTCAGACCGTTCATGGATGTATCGCAGAATAGTTGATCATGTGGTGCCCAGGAGTTTAGGGTCGGAGTTGAGAATTTCGTTCAGTTTGCATTGGGGAATCCAAATGCAGAAGTAGACATGCAAGGTGGAATCCGATGTCCTTGTATGATTTGTAAAAATTTGAAGTGGAATTCCCCATGGGAAGTTCAACGCCATTTATACAGAAAAAGGTTTGTTGAATGTTATATGAATTGGACATGTCATGGTGAGGACTTCTGGTCGCACGAGCCTAGTAATGTGGAAGGCACAAGTACTGTAACACCCCGACGCGGAATATCGGAGCGGGATTACAGTTATTAAATAGTACAGAGCGAGAAATAAATAACAGACCACTGCACAATTGGATAACACCAATTAAACTCCAATTTCATTACTAATCCAACAACCTCCATTTACATTCACTAATAACTCATTAACTGACTAATACATCAACGTATCAGAGCCAAAACTAGGGCTTAGAGTACTTTATTCCAAATCAAACTGTTACATCATGACTAACTGATTCACTAACTCATATCTATACTAACTGACTACTACTAGAAAACCTTGGTTGCTGGGAAGGGGTCACTCCTGAGCATCATCCTCAGTCCCGTTCTCGTGAGTGTGGTCATCGTCATACTCGCCTGAAACACATTAAATAAAAATGCAGGATGAGCGAATAACGCTCAGTAGGACTTAATATCTCATGTAAACAAGCAGGCTTTAAGTGTTTAACCTTTTATCATGCAGGATAACTAACAAGAACGAGCAAGTACGAGAACGATCAGGTATAGTCGAGCCAGTAATTAAGTTCATAAGACAAGAATACCTTCATAGGTAACAAGTACAAAAGATTTGGCCATATTTCAAGTTAACAAGTAATTGCACAGCAGTGCACAAGTCACGATAGCAAGTAAAGCAAGTAACATGCGTTTGGTCGATCATTTTATTAACCACAAGTCAAGTATCATGCGCAGGAATGTTTGTGAATTGTCTTAGATTAAATCTTGATAGTCATGCGTTTGGTGTATGCCATCACCTGATCATTAGACCCCCGCGAGTTAAAGCCTTTCGGGTGCTCCTCCAAGGATCAGATCGGGCCCTTTTATGTTGCCTAGCATAGTCATGTTTGTTATCTTAGAAAATCACAAGAATGGCCAAGAGAGTACCAAGAATAGATGAGAGTAGTAGATGAACTAGACGAGAGTGTAGAGAGAACGTGAACATATGAGAGTATCGAGATAGTAGATGAGATAGAGACATTTCCGTAAAAAGACGAGAAACATGCGATAGTAATGGTTGCACGGCACCAGGTCGGGTACCGGCAGTCTGGTAGAAGTCACAACTGCCCACTAGCCGTGTTATGAACACAGGCTAGATGGTCCAGCGTGATTGCAAGATAAGGAGAGAACACTAGGGCCATGGATCATACTGATCCCTAAGGTGTAACGGGTTTTAGGGTACAACCAGCTCGTCGGCTGAGGACGTGCGCCAAGCCAAGAAGACTTACGGAGGTCTTGACAAGGAGTCCCTAGTCCAGTCGAGAGTATTCCCGGTGGAGAGGGGTCCAAGTCAAGGGAAAGTGTAAAAACGGGTCCGTCGTGCCTCGAGTGCTCGAAGGCCGAGAGAAAACGGTAACGTAGATAAAATGCGCGAGTAAAAACGGAAACAATTGTGTTTAACAAAATAAGTAATTTAGTCATTTATTTCAATAATTTAAAGAATACATTATTGGATATTTATCAAGGTCAAAATGGCATTTATTATGTTGTGTGTGCGTAAGTGTAAGGAAATCTTGAGGATATGATAAGTCGTGAAAAATGTCATTTTAAATAATTAAATGTATATCCTTAAAACCATTTATTAATTTGCCAAGTCAATTTAACAATAACATGATTTAAACATGGCTAATTAAAGGGTATAAAGCATAATCATCAGGGCATATAAGCAAATTTCGGGTTCTGGCTATTTTCCTGTTAACGCGACAGAGGTACCCGTCGCGACTCCAAGTCGCGACAAGGCGGCTGGACGCGACAAGCGAACCGGAGTCGCGGCGGCTTAGGTCGCCGCGTTATTAACGCGACATGATAGAGGGGCGCGACTCGACTGGTATCGCGGCGGATCGCGCCGTCGCGATAGCAGGAGAGTCCGGCCCATTTTTTTTTCTTTTTTTCCAGGGCGAGTCATCTGTGATACATGGACGTTGTAAATTCCATATAAAATAGTACGGTGATCCAAAAAGCATGAAACCAGTTTTAAACGAAAGTAGACATGTATATCCATCAACATGTATGATTAATTTGAAAATAGACAAGGTTTAGACATTCATGGATCATGTAACTTTTAGGTGACCTAAACAGGTACAGTCAGGGTTCAACGAATTATTTAGAGATGTATACATGATGAAAAATTCTAAAACTAGTGGCGTTTGAAAGCTAACATGTAGTAGTATTTATGATAATTTTATCATAGAATGATGTCAAGTTTGCACGAGGTTAAAAAGGAAACAAGGAGGGTCGAGTGCACAGGTCTGATAGATATTCAAAGATTTTATTCTCCCTCATGGGAGATCGAAATCAAGCAAGACCAGAGGCGTTTGAAAGCTATTATATGGTAATATCAATGAGAATTTTATCATAGCATGGGAACAAGTACGTACAAGGTATTGGAGAAAACATGAGATTTGGGTTCATGGTGACAGCAGGACTTCTCGAATTAAATTCGCTCAAATGGGTGAACGAAATTTCACGAAACCATAGGGCTTTTGAAGAGGTACATGAGCTATACCTAGAGTAATTATTTCATGATTTTTTCTTAAGAGATTACCTACCTTTTTTGTGAAGTAAGAAAACCCTAGTTTAGATGATGAAAAATCTGAAAACCCTTCTTGTTCTAGCCTCCTCCTCCTTGCTCCTTTGTCTCCAGCCCTTCTCCTCTTTCTCAAGAGCTCTAGCCACGAAAATGGGTTGCTAAGGATGAGTTTTTTGATGTATATGGCCAACTATAAGAGTCCTAGTCATTATAAGAGTCCTCCTTTCCATTAAACTCTAAATTTCCTTCTTTATCTCCCACTTTCTCTTATTTATCCACCTAATATGGTTAGGGAGAGAACTAATTTCGTGGCCAAAGGGTTAGGGTGGTGTAAGGACTCTTATTTAAGATATATATGAGTTATTTAGCATTTATCTTAACCATTTCCTATTTATTTAATTAATTAGGTACGAATTTCACGTATTTACCTCTCATTCCATGATGGGCTAACCTATTTGGGCCCATTTCATTGGGTTTGGATTATTACAGTAACCCATTAATAATTTATCTTAATGGGTATTGCTTTAATTCCCTTTGTTTCTATTTATTTCCCTTTTATTCCAATTAAATTGGTTCATCTCATTTATTTAAATTTTATTTTATTTTATTTGGATTTTAAAAATGAAGGGTGCTACATCCTTCCCCTCTTAAAAAGAATTTGGTCCCCAAATTCATATAACCGTAAGAGGAAGAATGTCTTACTGAATAAATCCGGATAATTTCGTCGCATGGTTGCTTCGGGTTCCCATGTTGCCTCTTCAACTTCATGATTTCTCCACAGTATCTTAACCACGGGTATAGATCGATTCCGAAGCTGTTGAATCTTCTTGTCTAAGATCTTCACTGGCCTTTCTTCATAGGTCATATCTTTGTTCAGAGTAATGTCATCATAGCTGATCACATGTGAAGGATCGTACACATACTTCCTTAGCATTGACGTATGGAAAACATTTTGTACGGTAGAGAACTGGGGTGGTAGTGCCAGTCGATAAGCTACTTCGCCCACTCTATCTAACACTTCGAATGGACCTATGAATCTTGGTCTTACCTTGCCTTTCATCCCAAACCTTTGAAATCCTCGGGTCGGTGATACTTTCAGCATTACATGATCTCCAGTTTGAAACTCTAAGTCCCTTCTTCTTTTATCAGCATAGCTCTTCTGCCTGGACCGAGCTATCTTAATTCTGTCTCTGATAATTTGTATGTCTCTGCTAGTGCTCTGCACCATGTCTGGTCCCAGCCATTGCTTTTCACCTACTTCATTCCAACATATTGGCGATCTGCAACTCCTGCCATACAGTGCTTCAAATGGCGCCATCTTAATGCTGGCCCGATAGCTATTGTTGTAGGCAAATTCCATTAGAGACAGTTGTTCATTCCAATATCCCTCAAAGTCTATAGCACAGGCTCGCAACATGTCTTCCACTATCTGATTCGTCCTTTCAGTCTGTCCATCCGTCTGTGGGTGGAAAGCTGTGCTAAAGTTGAGTTTTGTGCTTAGGGCAGTCTGGAGTCTCTTCCAGAATCTATAAGTGAACCTAGGGTCACGATCTGAGACAATGGATACTGGAACTCCATGTAGTCTGACTATCTCTTTCACATATAATGCTGCTAACACATCCACACTCCAGGTGCTCTTAATGACAAGGAAGTGTGCGGACTTGGTTAAACGGTCCACAATAACCCATATAGCATCAAGTCCACTGCGGTTCGAGGTAAACCCATGATGAAATCCATGCCGATGCTTTCCCACTTCCATTCAGGTATGTCCAGGGTCTAAGTACACCCGCAGGACGACGATGTTCTGCTTTTACCTGCTGACAAGTGAGGCAGTGCGCTACATGCTCAGCTACCTCACGCTTCATGTTTGGCCACCAAAATGACCTCTTCTGTCTTGGTACATCTTGGTTGCACTTGGATGTATTGTGTACTTGGTCTTGTGGGCTTCATCCATCAGTTTCCTTTTCAGCTTTTCATTGTCAGGCACACATGTCCTGGCTTGGAATAATATCCTTCCATCCTCAGTGATGGAGAAATCTGGCTTGTCATCTATAGTTTCCTTTACTCGGATTAGAAACGGATCATTAGCCTGTTGCTCTCTGATCTCGACAAATATATCGGGTTGAGCTCTTAAGTTGGCAACTATCATCTTATCACTTCTCTTCTCGATGTTCAGATCTAGACTAGCGAACTGTTCTAACAATTGCATCTCGCCCATGACTAAACATGATAATGAAGCTACTGGCTTCCTACTAAGTGCATCAGCTACTGCATTACCTTTGCCTGGGTGATATTGAATATTGAAATCGAAATCCTTCAGATACTCCAGCCATCTCCTTTGGCGCATGTTGAGCTCCTTCTGAGAAAATAATACTTCAAGCTCTTGTGGTCGGAGTAGACAATGAATTGTTCCCCATATAGGTAATGCCTCCAGATCTTGAGTGCAAAAACCACAGCAGCTAGCTCTAAGTCATGGACAAGGTAGTTAACCTCATGTTGCTTCAATTGCCTTGATGAATAGGCTATCACTTTCTCATTCTGCATTAACACACAGCCTAAACCGATTCCAGATGCATCAGTGTAGACTGAGAATCCTGCTCGTTCGACTGGTAATGCGAGGACAGGTGCAGATGTCAACAATTGCTTGAGTGTCTGAAAGCTCTTCTCGCGCTCCTTGCTCCAGACATATGGGTTCTCCTTCCGCGTAAGACGCGTAAGAGGTACAGCTATCATGGAGAAGTCTTTTATGAACCGTCTGTAATATCCAGCCAGTCCAAGAAAGCTCCTGATTTCTGTGACATTGGTCGGCCTTTCCCAGTTCAACACAACCTCTACCTTGGAAGGGTCGACAGCGATACCATCCTTGGAAATGACATGGCCTAGGAACGACACCTCCTCGAGCCAGAATTCACACTTGCTCAATTTGGCGTAGAGTTGGTTGTCCTGCAAGATTTGCAGAGCGATCCTCAGATGCTCCTCGTGCTCTTCTTTGGTCTTGGAGTATATGAGAATATCATTAATGAATACCACGACGAACTTGTCGAGGTAGGGCCGGTAGATGCTGTTCATTAATTGCATAAAAGCTGCAGGAGCATTGGTTAGTCCAAAAGGCATGACTACAAATTCGTAATGATCGTACCTGCTCCTGAAAGCTGTCTTGTAGATATCTGCATCTTTAATCCTCATTTGATGATATCCCTATCTAAGGTCATCTTAGAAAAATACTTTGCTCCTGATATCTGATCAAACAACTCATCAACACGCGGCAGAGGGTACTTGTTCTTTATAGTGAGATTGTTCAACTGCCTGTAATCGATGCATAATCTCATGGATCCATCCTTCTTCTTGACAAACAGCACAGGTGCTCCCCAAGGAGAAGTACTTGGTCTAATATAACCCTTTTCCAGAAGTTCCATCAGTTGCTCTTTCAACTCTTTCAATTTGGCAGGGGACATCCTGTAGGGTTGGCGTGAAACCGATGCAGCTTCTGGTATGAGGTCAATTGAGAAATTTACATCTCTCTCAGGTGGAATGCCTGGTAGCTCATCGGGAAACACATCAGGGTATTCTTGCACTATATGGATGTCGATATCTTGGTTGCTTCTTCTTCTCAACTACGATGGCGGCAAGAAACGCCATACTCCCTTCCTTATCATGTTCTGTGCCTTATAGCAGAGACGAGACAAGTGTCGCTTGTGCCTACGTCCTGTGAAGGTCAGCTTAGGGAAATCACTAAAAGAAAATTTTCCTCTTCTACAATCTACGATAGCCCCATACGTGGATAGCCAATCGGCTCCCAGAATGACATCGTAGCCCTCCATGGGCATACAGATCAAGTCAGCTCTTAGATTGAGTTCACCTATCTTAACATCAGCCAATGGATAATATTTATTCAATTGAGCCTTTTCTCCTAATGGTGTTGTGACAGGTAACTCAAATGTCATAGATGCAGGTTTCTTATTTAAGGTATCAACAAATGCTTGTGATATGAACGAATGTGTTGCGCCAGTATCAAACAAAACAAAAGCTGATTGAGAAAAGACTAGTAGTGTACCTTCCACAACTCCACCTTCCTCGGTGGTCTCAACCTCTTGCAGGGCCTATAGTCTGCCTGCTTTCTTCTGTCCCATAGGACGCTTCTCCTTCTCTTGTTCCTTCAACACAGGGCACTCGGAAATGCGGTGATTGCGATTTCCGCAACGCAGGCAGGCACCTACTTTTCTCCAGCACTCAGCGGCAGTGTGACCAGGCTTGTCACAATGCTCACAGTTGGTCTTGTTGGTGTTTGGAGGAGTAGGTATCTTGGGCTTTCTTTCCTGGCTTGTCCCTCCAGTGATGTTGAACATACGCTTTTTGCCATTTATGGGCTTGCTGGAGGAACCGGATGCTGGTTCCTTCTTGACTAGTCTCCCCTTGATGCGATCAGTCAGATCGGTCACATCTTCTAGTAATTGAGCCTTTTTGACCATATCATCATATGTCTGAATGTCCATGGGTGCAAGTTGGGTGATATATGACGGCTTAAGCCCATTAAGAAATCGCCTCGCCTTCATTTTTTCTGTGCTAACAAGGTGGTTGGCATAGCGTGCCAATCGGGAGAATTGCGCTTCATATTCAGCGACAGTAAGGTGCCTCTGCTTCAATGCAGCAAATTCTGAGGCTTTTCTCTCCTGGACTCTTTCAGAGAAATACTTGGAGTTGAAATGCTCCTTGAATTCCTCCCAGGTAAACTGTGCATCTGCCCTGGTGGCTTCCACAGATTCCCACCACGCACGGGCGTCCCGTTCAAGCTGAAATGTTGCCAGTAGAAGCTTGTCCCCATCCGCGCACTGCATGACGCGAAAAACACGCTCTATCTCCTTAAGCCAATTTTCTGCCTCATCGGGATCAGTGGTCCCGCTGAATCGGGGTGGATTCAGATTGCGGAAATTCCTATGTAATTCTCCAGCTCCTCGGTTGTTGTTATTATTGTTGTTTGCTCCAGCAGCCTGAAGTAAAGCCTGAGTAAGCTGCTGGATAGTCTGCTGCATGTCACGGAGTTGAGCACGCTCCACTGCCATTGCTAGTATTTAAGTTCCTTCAAAAGAGAATTTTAAATGTAAGTCATTGAGTTTGCACTAAGTTTGTGCGTGTGTGAGTTCATTTTATCTCATTACCCTTGGTTCTACCCATCTCACATAGGTACGGAATTAGACTCTAAGTCAAGGCAAGTCAAACCTAGATCATCCTATACTTAAGAATAACCTAGGCTCTGATACCACAAAACTATAACGCCCCGACGCGGAATATCGGAGCGGGATTACAGTTATTAAATAGTACAGAGCGAGAAATAAATAACAGACCACTGCACAATTGGATAACACCAATTAAACTCCAATTTCATTACTAATCCAACAACCTCCATTTACATTCACTAATAACTCATTAACTGACTAATACATCAACGTATCAGAGCCAAAACTAGGGCCCAGAGTACTTTATTCCAAATCAAACTGTTACATCATGACTAACTGATTCACTAACTCATATCTATACTAACTGACTACTACTAGAAAGCCTTGGTTGCTGGGAAGGGGTCACTCCTGAGCATCATCCTCAGTCCCGTCCTCGTGAGTGTGGTCATCGTCATACTCGCCTGAAACACATTAAATAAAAATGCAGGATGAGCGAATAACGCTCAGTAGGACTTAATATCTCATGTAAACAAGCAGGCTTTAAGTGTTTAACCTTTTATCATGCAGGATAACTAACAGGAACGAGCAAGGATGAGAACGATCAGGTATAGTCGAGCCAGTAATTAAGTTCATAAGACAAGAATACCTTCATAGGTAACAAGTACAAAAGATTTGGCCATATTTCAAGTTAACAAGTAATTGCGCAGCAGTGCACAAGTCACGATAGCAAGTAAAGCAAGTAACATGCGTTTGGTCGATCATTTTATCAACCACAAGTCAAGTATCATGCGCAGGAATGTTTGTGAATTGTCTTAGATTAAATCTTGATAGTCATGCGTTTGGTGTATGCCATCACCTGATCATTAGACCCCCGCGAGTTAAAGCCTTTCGGGTGCTCCTCCCAAGGATCAGATCGGGCCCTTATTATGTTGCCTAGCATAGTCATGTTTGTTATCTTAGACAATCACAAGAATGGCCAAGAGAGTACCAAGAATAGATGAGAGTAGTAGATGAACTAGACGAGAGTGTAGAGAGAACGTGAACATATGAGAGTATCGAGATAGTAGATCAGATAGGGACATTTCCGTAAAAAAAACGAAAACACGCGATAGTAATGGTTGCACGGCACCAGGTCGGGTACCGGCAGTCTGGTAGAAGTCACAACTGCCCACTAGCCGTGCTATGAACACATGCTAGATGGTTCAGCGTGATTGCAAGATAAGGAGAGAACACTAGGGCCATGGATTGTACTGATCCCTAAGGTGTAACGGGTTTTAGGGTACAACCAGCTCGTCGGCTGAGGACGTGCGCCAAAGCCAAGAAGACTTACGGAGGTCTTTACAAGGAGTCCCTAGTCCAGTCGAGAGTATTCCCGGTGGAGAGGTGGTCCAAGTCAAGGGAAAGTGTGTAAAATCGGGTCCGTCGTGCCTCGAGTGCTCGAAGCCGAGGGAAAATGGTAACGGTAGATAAAATGCGCGAGTAAAAACGGAAACAATTGTGTTTACAAAATAGGGTAATTTAGTCATTTATTTCAATATTTAACGAATACATTATTGCATAATTTATCAAGGTCAAAATGGCATTTATTAATGTTGTGTGTGCGTAAGTGTAAGGAAATCTTGAGGATATGATAAGTCGTGAAAAATGTCATTTTAAATAATTAAATGTATATCCTTAAAGCCATTATTAATTTGCCAAGTCAATTTAACAATAACATGATTTAAACATGGCTAATTAAAGGGTATAAAGCATAATCATCAGGGCATATAAGCAAATTTCGGGTTCTGGCTATTTTCCTGTTAACGCGACAGAGTACCCGTCGCGACTCCAAGTCGCGACAATGCGGCTGGACGCGACAAGCGAACCGGAGTCGCGGCGGCTTAGGTCGCCGTGTTATTAACGCGACATGATAGAGGGGCGCGACTCGACTGGTATCACGGCGGATCGCGCCGTCGCGATAGCAGGAGATCCGGCCCATTTTTTTTTCTTTTTTTCCAGGGCGAGTCATCTGTGATACATGGACGTTGTAAATTCCATATAAAATAGTACGGTGATCCAAAAAGCATGAAACCAGTTTTAAACGAAAGTAGACATGTATATCTATCAACATGCATGATTAATTTGAAAATAGACAAGGTTTAGACATGCATTGATCATGTAACTTTTCGGTGACCTAAACAGGTACAGTCAGGGTTCAACGAATTATTTAGAGATGTATACATGATGAAAAATTCTGAAACCAGTGGTGTTTGAAAGCTAACATGTAGTAGTATTTATGATAATTTTATCATAGAATGATGTCAAGTTTGTACGAGGTTAAAAAGGAAACAAGGAGGGTCAAGTGCATAGGTCTGATAGATATTCAAAGATTTTATTCTCCCTCATGGGAGATCGAAATCAAGAAAGACCAGGGGTGTTTGAAAGCTATTACATGGTAGTATCAATGAGAATTTTATCATAGCATGGGAACAAGTACGTGCAAGGTATTGGAGAAAACATGAGATTTGGGTTCATGGTGACAGCAGGACTTCTCGAATTAAATTCGCTTAAATGGGTGAACGAAATTTCACGAAACCATAGGGCTTTTGAAGAGGTACATGAGCTATACCTAGGGTAATTATTTCATGATTTGTTCTTAAGAGATTACCTACCTTTTTCGTGAAGTAAGAAAACCCTAGTTTAGATGATGAAAAATCTGAAAACCCTTCTTGTTCTAGCCTCCTCCTCCTTGCTCCTTTGTCTCCAGCCCTTCTCCTCTTTCTCCAGAGCTCTAGCCACGAAAATGGGTTGCTAAGGATGAGTTTTTTGTGTATATGGCCAACTATAAGTCCTAGTCATTATAAAAGTCCTCCTTTCCATTAAACTCTAAATTTCCTTCTTTATCTCCCACTTTCTCTTATTTATCCACCTAATATGGCTAGGGAGAGAGCTAATTTCGTGGCCAAAGGGTTAGGGTGGTGTAAGGACTCTTATTTAAGATATATATGAGTTATTTAGCATTTATCTTAACCATTTCCTATTTATTTAATTAATTAGTACGAATTTCACCTATTTACCTCTCATTCCATGATGGGCTAACCCTATTTGGGCCCATTTCATTGGGTTTGGATTATTAGAGTAACCAATTAATAATTTAGTTTAATGGGTATTGCTTTAATTCCCTTTGTTTTTATTTATTTCCCTTTTATTCCAATTAAATTGGTTCATCTCATTTATTTAAATAAAAATTTTATTTTATTTGGATTTTAAAAATCAAGGGTGCTACAAGTACGTACGTGGATATGGTTGTAGATGCTGCTGGTCCGACATTCAGTGTACATGTGGATCCTGTATACGCTGAAGACGTGCCGAATAAGGGAGCCGAAAGATTCTATCAGTTACTTAAGGATGCTGATGAGCCATTGTGGGATGGTTGTCAAAAGCACACTCGATTGTCAGTGGTGTCACAGTTGTTGAACTTGAAATCTGAATTTCATATTTCTGAGAATTGCTTTGATCGTTTCCTCCTCATCATCAAGAGCATGTTACCTCCAGATGAAAAGCTGCCTCCAAATTTTTATCGTGCCAAGAAGATGGTGAATGATTTAGGACTTGGATATGTGAAAATAGATGCATGTCCTAATCATTGTATGTTGTTTGACAAAGAGAATGCAGATATGGTATCCTGTTCAGTTTGCCGTCATGATAGATTTAAACCTAAAAGAGGGGTCAATTATAGGGGAAAGGATATACCTTATGCGTCATTGCGATATTTCCCCCTTACACCCAGGCTGCAGCGGATGTATATGTCTTCAAAGACAGCTGGACATATGAGGTGGCATGCAGAAAGAGTACGTCGGGACATCGATATTATGACTCATCCTGCAGATGGCGAAGCTTGGATTCATTTCAACCATGTTTATCCTATCTTCTCAAGGGAGTCACGTAATGTGAGCTTGGTTTATGCACTGACGGATTCAATCCATTTGGAGGTTCAGTGGCTTCCTACTCCAGCTGGCCAGTGTTCGTGACATCATACAACCTTCCTCCGAGCATGTGCATGAAGCGAGAGAATTTATTCCTGTCCTTATTGATTCCTGGTCCGAAAAGTCCTACAAAAAATATAGACATCTATTTAAGACCGTTGATTGATGAATTGAAAATTATGGACTGATGTGGACTATAATGATTTTTCCTGCATATGGAATGCTATCTGGTGGGCACACATGGGAGGCAAGCATGTCCGTATTGTATGGATAATACCAAATCGTTTGTACTTAAACATGGTGGGAAGTCCTGCTGGTTTGATTGCCACCGTCAGTTTTTACCAGCTGATCACCCTTTCAGAACACAAAAAGATGCATTCCTAAAGAACAGAAAGGAACGAGATGAAGATATTCGAGAGGTTGTCCGGTCATCATATGGCAGCACGTGTTGAAAATTTGCCAGATCACACACACAGATGGGTAGTACCCGACACCTTTCAGGTTTTGGAGGAGCACAACTGGGTGAAGAAAAGCATTTTCTGGGAGCTACCTTATTGGTCGACTCTTCTTGTGCGGCACAATCTAGACGTGATGCATATCGAGAAAAATGTCTTTGATAATGTATTCAACACAGTTATGGATATCAAAGGTAAAACAAAGGACAATGTGAAAGCACGCTTGGACTTGTCCATGCTCTGTAAACGTCCAGAGTTAGAAATTGTTGAAGTAAATGGGAAATCAAGTAAACCAAAAGCAGTTTATGTGCTTGGAGGAGGATAAGTTAAGGAAGTGTGTTAGTGGCTGAAACAGCTGAGATTTCTGACGGTTATGTGTCAAATATTGCTCGTTCTGTCAACGTCAGTGAGGGTAAGATATATGGAATGAAGAGTCACGACTGCCATGTGTTCATGCAAAGGTTGCTACTATTGCATTTCGTGACATCTTGCCGAAGCCGCTATGGGGAGCGTTATCTGAGTTGAGTCGATTTTTCACGATTCTATCTGCATCAGAACTCAGGCTTCAGGATGTGCAAACTATCGAACAGAATGTGGTCACCATTGTATGCATGTTGGAGAAGATATTTCCACCTGGTTCTTCGATTCAATGGAGCATTTACTCGTACATCTACCATATGAAGCAAAGTTGGAGGGCCAGTACAATATAGATGGATGTATCCATTTGAGAGGTATATGCATGATTTAACTGTTTCCTTCTTACAATTGCACCTTACATAAGCGATAGATTTTCTAATTGTCTCTTACATTGTGGATGTAGGTGTATGCATGACCTCAAAATGAAAGTCTGAAATAAAGCAAAAGTGGAGGGTTCTATTGATGAGGCATACATTATGGAGGAAATCTCTAATTTTTTTGTCAATGTACTTTGAAGCAGACATTCAAACTCGTTGGACACAACCTCCACGTAATGATGATGGGGGGGGAATCTGTGGTTTCAAATCGACTCTCAATATTTACTCATCCTGGACGTGCCTTCGGACGTTCTTCAACTCGAATGCTGGATGACAGAGAGTTATGTGCCGCAGAGATATATATTCTTTTAAATTGTTCCGAGCTAGAATGTTATGTTGAGTAAGTACTAATATCACAATTTAAATTTATATGTAAGTTCTTTGCCTTTATTCTACCTATTAAATGTGGTCTGCTATTCATATTGCAGACAATTTGATTCAGAATTAATTCAAAGAAATCCACATCTCACTGATTTTGAGGTTGAAAAAGAACGAGAGAAGTCATTGGCCTTATGGCTAAGAAAACGCGTAAATGTACACCGTCAAAGAGTATTCAAAAAAATTCATTTCACTTTTTAACTATCCTTTTCTACACGCAGGTTGAAGAATGTTTAATTACTGATGAAAGAGTTCGTCAAGTAGCCTACGGCCCATCCAAAATTGCACAGAATTATGTGGGATTTATTGTTAATGGGTATAGGTTTCATACAAAAGACTATGGGCAGAATAAATCTACCATGAATAGTGGCGTATGTGTAAAAGGGAGTACATACAATGAAAGTGAGTATGACTACTATGGTATTGTAGAGGAGATCCTACAGTTGCAATATCTAGGACAAGACAATCATATATTCTTGTTCAAGTGTCATTGGTTTGATCCGAATTCCATTCGAAATGACACAACGCATGGGATTGTCGAGCTTAAGCATAAGTCAAAATTGAATACTTATGAGCCATTCATCTTAGCCACACAAGCCCAGCAAGTGTATTATACAAGCTATCCATCATCTACAAACAAAGAACGAAATGATTGGTGGGTAGTTTGCAGAGTTAAGTCAAAACTATTTTCTGATTATGAATTGGACATGACTGATCAGACACCTGTAGAGGTCAGTGCTGAATTCTTTCAAGAAGACTTTGTCGAAAATGTAGAGTTGACAACTCATATTGGAGAAGCTGAATCTGAAGCACCAATGTCCTTGTCTCACGGAAATGAGGTCGAAGAAGTCGATCTACGTGAGATGGAAGACAGTAGTGCTCGTCGTACAGATATTGAATGTGAAAGTTCTGATGAGGAAGATGAATATACCAGTGATGAATGTGAAGATGATGATGAAGATAGGGTTGAATTGAACATATCGTCATCATCTGAGGAGGAAATGGATATCAATTAAACAAGGGTAGAATTTTTTCACACTAGTAAAGTATATGTCAAGTAGCTCACTTTGAATATAAGCAATTGACTAGTACACATTATTATTTTATGTTCTCTATGAAGATATGGTGCATGGAGCTAGATCTGGTAGCAGTTCTTGGAGGGGCAGCAGTGGGAGGGCTTTGTTCGTCGCATCTGGTATGTATATTTTTCTAATGTAGTCATCTGTGTGTATTTTTCTTTGTGTATTATTTATGTGTACTTCTGTAGTGTTAATGCCATTCAAATTGTTACAGCTTCTGCTTCTCCTTCGGATGAACGGACACCTCCTCCCCCTGCAGGTATGTATATTTCAATTTTCAAGTATTTTTGTAGTGGCTCTATATACATATTATTAATGTTATTAGAATTGCTACAGTTGTTAGTCCTTCTGCTCCTCCTATCGTGCCCGCAGGTATGTATAATATTTGCAGATGTACTTTTATTGTGCATTCATCTTCCTCATTACTTATGTCTTCTATTCTAGTTACAGCTGTTGGTGCATCCTTCGAGTCTCCTCCTATAGCAGCTGGTATGTATATTTAAAGTTATACTTTCATGTACGCATTAATTCTGATGCCATTAAAATGTCACATGCTCAGGTCACTCTACACATTCTTCAGATGCACCATTAGGTTTGTATATTTAAATGTTAGGATATTTCTGTAGTCATTATTTAGTATTTTTGTACATTACTCATGTTGTTCTTCAAATTTTTCCATGTTCGGTGCCAGAGGATGCTGTGAGTCTGCAGGAGGGCGGAGGTAGTTTTTATGAGAGCACTCTGCGGGAGGTTTGGATTAATGGGTACGTAATCAACGTGTATGTATTTCTTACGGGCAATGAGGTGAATTTAGTTCATAATTTGACATTATGCAGTTACATCATTGCAGTGATAAAATAGAGCCTGCTCAAGCTTCTCAATTTATCACAAGAACATTACAAGCACACTTTCCTGGACCTATTCATAGATTCAATGATTTCCCGATGGAGGTCCAGGAGCACTTGTATCAGATGTTCATGGTATGTAATTTCGCATTGTAATTTAATTCTTATCGTATTCATACATGCAGTTAACTAACTCTTATGTATATAGAGCCAGCATCAATTCACGCGTCGTCCAGACGAGGCGCGGTCTCGATTTGTATGGACGATGACCACAAGATCAAATTTCAAGCATTTGATGTATAACGTGAGAAAAAATGCAGAGAAACATTCTCAGAGTGCAGACCCGACTCTTTGGAAGGAGCGGGCACCCAGTTGGATGAGGGGAGAATATTGAGAAACTCTTTGCGACATATTGAGAAACTCTTTACGACATCTGGGCTGTAGAGAAATGGCAACAGACATCCTCAATAATGAAAGTTAATTGGGCTGCCAATCCAGAAGCAAACATGCATAGTAGTGGGTTTGTCTCTTTTGCGACCCATCAGTCCAGATTGGTAAGTAATTTGTCCATTTCTGGTCTCTTTTATTTATAAAGGTACTCATTTATGTCATGTTTTTTCTGTGAAATAGGAGAAGGAGCTAAAAAGGCAGCCGACATTTTCGGAGGTGTTCGATAGAACACACAAGAAAAAAGGAACGGATGCATACATCAACGAGTATTTAGAAGATATTCACTATTTAATTTTTCACATTTAATATGAATATTAACTACTATCATTTTTTCTATTTTCTTGCAGGAGTCATACAGAGAACAAATGACGGAGAAGTATGCCGGGGAGGACGAGCAGCTGCCGTTAGATCATGAGGTATGGGTTGCGGCAGATGGGGCCCCAAAGAAAGGCCATGTGTATGGTTTTGGGCACAGCATCGACACGAGCCGGGTGTTATCTGGAGGATCCAGCTCAGGGTCACAGACCAGTGCATTCCACACAGGAGTTGGTACTCCAGGTACTTCTTCAGGACAGCTGATGGGCTTCATTGACAGTAGGATATCGGGGTTAGAGTCTCGTCTGGCGGATTCGATGGAGACTCGTCTTGCCCAGATGCAGATGCAGGTGACCGACGCACTACAGGCCCAGCTCTCCCAGACCCTCTCCCAAGTTATCGCCCAGGCCTTCTCACAGGCACCACCTCCTCCGCCACAGGCAGCACCTCCTCCACAGGCAAGTTATTTTAACTTTCATTTGGGTTGATCGACGCACAATTTTTTGTTAAGCAAGACCGTTTGGATTAAAAATGAAGAACTTAGGTAGGTTTCGGGGTTCAAAATTAGAAATACTCATCCGATTGGCCTCCGATTTTTTCCAGCACGGCCAGGGCGATGAATGTGACTTGTGGAAACTGACGAAGTTTAATTCGGACTCCCGGTTTGAGGTCGACGCCTCAAACTTACATTCGACAAATCAGTATAGATTAAAGATGAAGAACTTACGTTTAGGGGTTCAAAATTAGAAATACTCATCTGATTGGCCTCCAGTTTTTTCCAGCACGGCCATGGCGATGAATGTGACTTGTGGAAAGTGACGGAGTTCAATTCGGACTCCCGGTTTGAGGTCGACGCCTCAAACTTGCATTCGACAAGTCAGTTTAGATTAAAGATGAAGAATTTAGGTAGGTTTCGGGGTTCAAAATTAGAAATACTCATACGATTGGCCTCCGATTTTTTCCAGCACGGCCAGGGTGATGAATGTGACTTGTGGAAACTGATGGAGGTCAATTCGGACTCCCGGTTTGAGGTCGACGCCTCAAACTTGCATTCGACAAGTCAGTTTAGATTAAAGATGAAGAATTTAGGTAGGTTTCGGGGTTCAAAATTAGAAATACTCATCCGATTGGCCTCCGGTTTTTTCCAGCACGGCCAGGGCGATGAATGTGACTTGTGGAAACTGACGGAGCTCAATTCGGACTCCCGGTTTGAGGTCGACGTCTCAAACTTACATTTGACAAGTTAGTTTAGATTAAAAATGAAGAACTTACGTTTATGGGTTCAAAATTAGAAATACTCATCTGATTGGCCTCCGATTTTTTCCAGCACGGCCAGGGCGATGAATGTGACTTGTGGAAACTGACGGAGTTCAATTCGGACTCCTGGTTTGAGGTCGACGCCTCAAACTTGCATTCGACAAGTCAGTTTAGATTAAAGATGAAGAACTTACGTTTAGGGGTTCAAAATTAGAAATACTCATATGATTGGCCTCCAATTTTTTCCAGCACGGCCATGGCGATGAATGTGACTTGTGGAAAGTGACGGAGTTCAATTCGGACTCCCGGTTTGAGGTCGACGCCTCAAACTTGCATTCGACAAGTCAGTTTAGATTAAAGATGAAGAATTTAGGTAGGTTTCGGGGTTCAAAATTAGAATACTCATCTGATTGGCCTCCGATTTTTTCCAGCACGGCCAGGGCGATGAATGTGACTTGTGGAAACTGATGGAGTTCAATTCGGACTCTCGGTTTGAGGTCGACGCCTCAAACTTGCATTCGACAAGTCAGTTTAGATTAAAGATGAAGACTTTAGGTAGGTTTCGGGGTTTAAAATTAGAAATACTCATCCGATTGGCCTCCGGTTTTTTCCAGCACGACCAGGGCGATGAATGTGACTTGTGGAAACTGACGGAGCTCAATTCGGACTCCCGGTTTGAGGTCGACGTCTCAAACTTACATTTGACAAGTCAGTTTAGATTAAAAATGAAGAACTTACGTTTAGGGGTTCAAAATTAGAAATACTTATATGATTGGCCTCCGGTTTTTTCCAGCACGGCCAGGGCGATGAATGTGATTTGTGGAAACTGACGGAGTTCAATTCGGACTCCCGATTTTAGCTCGACGCCTCAAACTTGCATTCGACAAGTCAGTTTACATTAAAGATGAAGAATTTAGGTAGGTTTCGGGGTTCAAAATTAGAAATACTTATCTGATTGGCCTCCGGTTTTTTCCAGCACGGCAAGGGCGATGAATGTGACTTGTGGAAACTGACGGAGTTCAATTCGGACTCCCGGTTTGAGGTCGACGCCTCAAACTTGCATTCGACAAGTCAGTTTAGATTAAAGATGAAGAATTTAGGTAGGTTTCGGGGTTCAAAATTAGAAATACTCATCCGATTGGCCTCTGGTTTTTTCCAGTACGGCCAGGGCGATGAATGTGACTTGTGGAAACTGACGGAGCTCAATTCGGACTCCCGGTTGAGGTCGACGTCTCAAACTTACATTCGACAAGTCAGTTTAGATTAAAAATGAAGAACTTACGTTTAGGGGTTCAAAAGTAGAAATACTCATCTGATTGGCCTCCGGTTTTTTCCAGCATGGCCACAGCGATGAATGTGACTTGTGGAAACTGACGGAGTTCAATTCGGACTCCCGATTTTAGCTCGACGCCTCAAACTTGCATTCGACAAGTCAGTTTACATTAAAGATGAAGAATTTAGGTAGGTTTCGGGGTTCAAAATTAGAAATACTCATCTGATTGGCCTCCGGTTTTTTCCAGCACGGCCAGGGCGATGAATGTGACTTGTGGAAACTGACGGAGTTCAATTCGGACTCCGGTTTGAGGTCGACGCCTCAAACTTGCATTCGACAAGTCAGTTTAGATAAAGATGAAGAATTTAGGTAGGTTTCGGGGTTCAAAATTAGAAATACTCATCCGATTGGCCTCCAGTTTTTTTCAGCACGGCCAGGGCGATGAATGTGACTTGTGGAAACTGACGGAGTTCAATTCGGACTCCCGGTTTGAGGTCGACGCCTCAAACTTGCATTCGACAAGTCAGTTTACATTAAAGATGAAGAACTTACGTTTAGGGGTTCAAAATTAGAAATACTCATCTGATTGGCCTCCAGTTTTTTCCAGCACGGCCACGGCGATGAATGTGACTTGTGGAAACTGACGGAGTTCAATTCGGACTCCCGGTTTGAGGTCGACGCCTCAAACTTGCATTCGACAAGTCAGTTTAGATTAAAGATGAAGAATTTAGGTAGGTTTCGGGGTTCAAAATTAGAATACTCATCCGATTGGCCTCCGATTTTTTCCAGCACGGCCAGGGCGATGAATGTGACTTGTGGAAACTGATGGAGTTCAATTCGGACTCTCGGTTTGAGGTCGACGCCTCAAACTTGCATTCGACAAGTCAGTTAGATTAAAGATGAAGTCTTTAGGTAGGTTTCGGGGTTTAAAATTAGAAATACTCATCCGATTGGCCTCCGGTTTTTTCCAGCACGACCAGGGCGATGAATGTGACTTGTGGAAACTGACGGAGCTCAATTCGGACTCCCGGTTTGAGGTCGACGTCTCAAACTTACATTCGACAAGTCAGTTTAGATTAAAAATGAAGAACTTACGTTTAGGGGTTCAGAATTAGAAATACTCATCTGATTGGCCTCCGATTTTTTCCAGCACGGCCACGACGATGAATGTGACTTGTGGAAACTGACGGAGTTCAATTCAGACTCCCGGTTTTAGCTCGATGTCTCAAATTTACAATCAACAAGTCAGTTTACATTAAAAATGATTAACTTACGTTTAAGGGTTTAAAATTAGAAATACTCATCCGATTGGCCTCTGAATTTTTTGTAAATTTAAATATTTTATTGTTTCTAATAATATTCAATTTTAACTTATTATTGTTATATATGTATTGTAGGTTCTTCAGCGAGTGGCGTGGGAGGAGACGAGCACGAGGACGAGGAGGATGATTCATAATTTCCATTTCACTATTATTCTTATTGTTATTGACATTTGTATTGTTGTTGTGGATAGTTTATTATTATGATGTTGTGTATATTTTTATTGTTCATGTGGACTTTATATTATTATTGTGGACTTTATATTATTGTTTTGTTGTGGACATTTTTATTTTATTATTGTGTTGTGGATATTTTTATTATTGTTGTTTGTGGTCATTTACTGTGTTGTATTGTGGATATCTATTATTGTTGTGGACGTTGTTTTATTTACACAGGTTATTTTGCTAAAAATTTACAAATTAAAAAAAAAATACAAAACAGAGACCGATTAGTGACTGAAAAAATCAGTCACAATTCGGTCCCTGATATAGCGACCGAATTGAGACCGAAATTATTCGGTCTCAAATAGAGACCGAATGCATCGGTCTCTATTCGGTCCCTAAATTGGGGACCGAATTGTGACTGATTTGATCGGTCTCTATTAGTGACCGATTTATTTCGGTCTCAATTCGGTCGCTATATCAAGGACCGAATTGTGACTGATGCATTCGGTCTCTATTTGAGACCGAATAATTTCGGTCTCAATTCGGTCGCTATATCAGAGACCGAATTGTGATTGATTTTTTCGGTCTCTGATGTGCACTTTTAGCGACTGAAGTGCTTCGGTGACTATTCGATCACTAATTAGTGACCGAATAGTGACCGAACTATTTCGGTCACAGATTTGTGACCAGAAATTGTTCACCGACAAGTTCGGTCTCTATTTAGTCGCTATTCGGTCTCTGAACTGTTTAGAGACCGAATAACTATTCCCATTTTTTCTTGTAGTGATGACCTCCCTCAGATTTTATCTATGAGAGGAGCCTTGTCACCATTCAAGACCGACCTCCTCACCTCGACCTTAACTCGAGATGAGTATGTTGCCATTACTATTCCCAGAAGTCGACCATGAATACCGATGTCTCAGACTTGGAGCATGTAGTAGTCACCCACGTCAATTTTAAAATCTAACATTTATATTTCTTAATCCAAGTTTTTAATTTCTAAATCGGATACAATTTGCGCGTACACCACCTCTCGATCATGTGCACCGAGGCAGTGAAAACCTATGGATCATGGGAGGCAGCAAGGCTGAGGCGGTAACTTTATTACGTGATCAGTACGATAGATGCAATTATACATCCCTACACACAGGCCGGTTGCGGACAAAAAGAACACAGTCCGTACTGGACCTCTCGCTAACTTATTAGCAGGAGATGCCCATGCTTTGTTGATCGAGACATATATGAGAACCCCGGCCGCGATGGTGTGGGGAAAAGCATTAATACAGCAGCGACTCATAGTAGAGGAGGATGTAAAGATCAAGATCAAGAGAGAGAGAGCATTGCCATAGGTGCAGGGGTGATGCTTAATTAGAGTGGGCTAGCTGCTTTCTTCTCGCAGCTACTAGCTAGCTAGTCGCTGTTCGGAGATGTGGAGGAGAGATCTGAGAGCAGCTTCTGGATTCCTCGGATTATCTCCTCTTGAAAAGCTCGGTTCTCCATCTCACGTGCGTACGACTCGAAGAACTCCTTGTTCTCTTTCGCCAGCTCCTTCCACACTGCAGCGAGGAGACGAAGCCCCGAGAGAGAGACGATATAGTGTCAGACGAGAGAAGTTAACTCTGCCCATGCTCCTATATGCGTACCTATACGCACGAATAGTACTTTCCAGTACTGCACCAAGAAGAGGTGATCGGGTGGGGTGGGGGGATTGGAAACGAGGGCGAACCAGTGGAAGTAATAACGGGGTCGATGTTGGCATGCTTAGAGAGGGCCTCCACGCACTCCTCTTTGTTCAGATGGAGGAGGAGACACTTCTCGATCAAGTGCTGCACCTACACACAACCACGAAGAATTAAACCACTCAAGAACAACCGCAACATTAACGACGCTGGGCATCAAGGATCCATATGTACATACCTATATATATATTTGTCACACATATATATATATATATAATATCTTTGTTATATAAATGCACACAGTTACCATGCGTATGTAGGAGGCAGTGGTGTGATGATCTCCCATGGCATGCAGTGCTAGAGAAGCCCCACACTGGCTAGATCTGTCGATCGAAGGAAAAAGTAACAGGCGAAATCTGCAAACCAGAATGAGCTATAACAAGGGAGGAGGAACGCCAACGAACGCGCGCAGTGGGTGAGAGAGAGAGAGAGAGAGAGAGAGAGAGAGAGAGAGATAAAACACGAGTTTTGCAAGTGAGTGTGAGGGGATATATACTTATATAAATTAAGCTTGTGTTTAAAGCCGGAATAAGCATACGCGTCCGAGTTCTCTACCACATGGAAGCTCCAAGCTGATTGGAAGAGAAGAGATGAGGAAGGTACGTACGTGTGGATATGGAGAGGCCTTAGCCCTGATCAGCCATATGGTAATAATAACAAGGCTAATTATAACCTAGCTATATGGCACTGGCCGTAGTCCGGGACATGCCATGCACTCGCCACGTGAAGCGTGGGGTCCGATGGGCAGGAACAGCATCCAACACGCAGCACCCCCCGCGCAACAGCCAACCGCGCGCGCGTGGCGACTCCGGGGCTTCGCTCTTCTTTCCCTCCTTATCCAGCCCGCCGGTACTGACGCTCAAAGGCACCGTTTGGAAACGGAGTTGGGAAGATATTTTGAGTGTAAAATCTCTGATAACTCTACAATCGCTCTTTAAATGTTATAAGATGTCGTCGATTTTCGTGTGCGTGGCGATTTTGAGAGAAGAGAGATATAGAGAGACGAAAATGCAGAAGTATTTTTGCGGAAGTGGCTCGGGTGCCGTTTTTGTGAAATTCCCGATAAAAATGTCGCGGCTGTGGACATGGTACGAAGGTGATTGACGTCTGCATTTTTTTCTTTTTAACAGTCCAGCCGCAATGACAGGGCGCGACACGGACGACGAGGTGAAATCTCGTCGCCCGTACACTAAGCCCCCGAAATTGATTTTTGTCGATTTTGGCTTCCGCCAAAGCCATGCCAAACGGTGCCAAAGACTCGGGTGTGCTTAGCTCACCGGCGAGACTTACCGAATGAAGTGTAAGGGCACGTGTAAGGTATTAGCACTCGAAAAAAATTTTGCAACACAATTTAGTAACATATTAAAATGACATTACTAATAAAACATATGCACATCAACAATCGTTGGGAGGAAATTAAAAACACCTTATAATGAGAGAGTTGTGGTGCATTTTAATTGGTGTTCCGGCCCCAATCTCTTGCCCATGGAGAGGCACCAACCGTCGGGAGCACCTCGTCGGATGTCCCTTCGATCTCCAGTCTACCTTGTTCCTAGTTCATCTCGACATGCATCCAGGTAGAGTGGCAAACTATCGAACTCCGATTACATATAATTATATGTTTAGCATACTTATTATCGAACATTCTAGTTTCCAAGTCTTGTGTCAGGTTAAATCAACTCATAATTAAACTCTTTTGTTGACAAGATCAAATTATCATTACACAAATTTGGAGTTACATATATGTGGAGATTATCGTCTTTCACTTTAACTTAATTAGTGTCAATCGAGTCATGAACGATATGATAGCCCTCCACATTTTACGTCACATAATATTATTTAAAAGGGAGACATTAATTAACTGAGAGGGCCTCCAAAACTAGCTAATTCCTTCACTTAAATTAATGAAACCAATGAACAACGTTAGCCACCACCAGTCGCACTGCCTCCCCCCCTTACGGAAGGAAGGGCCATCACAAGTCTGTCAACGTTCATATCATCGTATTGTTGAATGGCAGTGCTCGGTATATATATATGTTCCTTCGGCTTCTTCCACATTCCAACCCTTGTTCTTGGCATATTACGGCAGTGGAGCTGTCCAAAAACCTTATAGTACCTTTTGGGTTAATTTGTCTTGTTCCTTAATTCCTTCTTTTCATCAGACTTTCCCTTTCTCGTTAGGACTAAGTTGTTATCCTCATCTCTCTTCTTTTCTCTCCAACCCCCTCTTTTGGCGTCTTGTGGGCATTGGGCTGTCAAAGTAGCTTTCGTGCTGGTTAGGCCCACATTACTTGGCCCATCTAATCTTCACCACCCACGTCCCTTTTGGGGAGCCACTCCACGTGGCCCCATGCCACTAGGCCCATTTAATTCACGAGAAAGGTTTAGTGCACTCAAGTGTAATATGATCAGACACTAAGTCCATGTGATATCTAACAATTAGATTGTCACTTTATCACTCCCCATATGAGGGATGCCACATAAATTTAGTGTCTAATCATATTGTACTTAAGTGTAATATAAAAGTACACTAAGTCTTTCTCTTAATTCACTTAATAATTTTAGGTAAACTAATTAAAAGTTAATAATTCATTGTAGTATTTCTTCCTCGAAAATTGGAAACTTGTCCAGCCTAAATCATGAGAGCAACTTCTTTTTCCAAGGTAGAAGGTTTTTAAGCAGTACAATCTCTATGTAGTGAAAATTGATATCATCAATGAGAAATATGTTTTCTCAACTCTTCATCATTTTGTTGCACGACAGAACTGCGGCAGGAATCGCCGTGAACGTTATTAGGCCAAGCGTGGGGCTCACTTTTTCAGTATATAAAGTTATTTATCTTATTTATCATATTTAATTAGTTATTTGTCACCCGTAGTATATATTAAGAATAACTAACTAAGGTGAGACAAAATAACTTTTATAAGTTAAAATTATTTGTCAACTTTAACCTATTATTTATCACTTACGCAAGTGCACTTGTGCACGACATAGTAGCCTACTTGGTGCTATGTTAGACGTCATGTGGGTTGGTAGACAGAGGCGGGTGATAGTGGGCGGCGATTGACATCAAACAACGACAGACAGTGGTGGATGATGGTAGGTAGCAATTTTTAATTTAAAGTCACTATTTTAGAGTTCAAAACATCATTTATGAGTCTAAAGTGACTGTTAAAAATCAAATCAATAGTTTTACACTTTAAGAGAAGTATTTTTGAGTCCAAAAATAATATTTGTGAGACCAAATTTATTACTATAAAGTTCAATAAAATTTTTTTAAATGCAATGGCTTACATTTTTTAGTTTAAAAAAAGGCCAATCAATATTTCAAACCCTAAGAGTAATACTTTAAAATCTAAAGTATGTATTTTTAAGCCCAAACTTTTAATTTCTAAACCCAATGCAACTTGTTCGGCGGGCGTCGCCATCTCCAGTCAATCATTGGGGGGTGCCTCCATGAAATCTATCATGACACCACGCAGGTTGTCAGATCACTACACAAGGGCACTTGCTTAAGTGCATTAATTTTTTTTTCCTAACAATAAGGGATGACAAATAATGATTTTAAGGTGACAAATAACTTTATGGACAATGATGTAGAGTACCGAATGCTCATTGAGATAATGTAAGAATATTTTAGAAGTATTAAATGATTCTATTGGGTGGGCTGATAGCCACTTTTCAATAAACTATTTGTCTCTCTTATTTAATTATTAAATTATCTATAATTTATTATTTGTCACTCTTAATTTTGAGAGTCACCATGATATAAGAATATTTAACAAGCATCTAATACTCCTGTTGGGTCACACACCAATGGTTCTTGTTAGATGGGTAATTTTTAGTGAAATATTAATTAGAGGGTAAAAAAATGATGTGAATTGCTTGATAAGCAATTTTTGTTTTGAGAGAGAGAGAGAGAGAGAGAGAGAGAGAGAGAGAGAGAGAGAGAGAGAGAGAGAGAGAGAGAGAGAGAGAGAGATTGTATACTTTCAACTAATAAGAATATTTATGAAACAATTCACGTCACTTTTTTGAGCGCGGATCCTCTCGGCCCCCCGCAGGAGGGGGGGCCGGTCAGTACAAGACGGTGGGGGTTTTTTTTTTCAGATACCCCCTGTGTAAAACACCAAAAAGGGGATTGTTTGAGGGGTGAAATGAAAAAAACTCCCCCACCTTTTGTCCTGACTGGCCCTCCCTCCTGCGGGGGCCGTAGAGGATCCGCACTCCACTTTTTTTGTCCTCCTTAGAGGCCATTAAATATCTCTCGCTCTTTTTTTAATCTTAATTTGTACATGTGTAATTAATATTTCTCATTTTTTTCATCTTTTTGTACTAAAAAATAAAAATATGATTTATTATTACTATTATCATTTTTTTTTCAGTGTGTTCGAGTGGGGACGGGAGATGAGGTAGCGTGTTGTCGGAGACACATCGTTCTCACCCTCATTCGAGCGAGGTGAGGCAGAAGGTACTGCTGATTGCTCCCCATTCGCTGTTTCGACGTCATAAAAGCTGCACTACGGAATACACGACAAAAGGGTTGGGCCCAGGCCCAATGGGCCCCCTTTATGGGTGGGGGATCACTTTTGATGTTGTGACTTGTGGGGTATTAATAATTGCTGCTCACATTATCATGTGTCACAAGTGCCAAAACCCTCTAGCCAGCTCACATGAAAGAATAAGATTTGTGGGGATACAAATCTTCATTAGATTGATCATGTAAAAAAAAATCTTATATCCTCTTGTTCTTCTTTAATGTGGGCAGGCTCATTCGTCCGGATGTGAACTAATAACATGAGAATGTTTAAGGTAATCCATACATGGTATGCATAAATGGTGAGCAATCATATAGTATTATACATCAAATTTAACAGAGAGTTTCTTATCTTTCAAGTTTCGTCATTGCATTTAGATAACTGCACACTTGTTACATCCGATCATATTCAAATGTACCTACACATCGGCAAATATTGATTAAAAGGGATTATACTGCCACCACGATATAACCTAAGAAGGGTCTTAATTATTACTTATTCCAAATTCATACGATACATTTTAGATCAGCATCGTTAAGATTTTTCTTCTGCCACTGCGTTATGTATTGATGCTTATTTCTCAAGTTTCAAATTAGTGGAGACCTGAAACACATATATGGTGTGGTTAAGGGGCTATCTTACTTGGCGAATTTTGTATTATCTAGTCTATCAATTATCAAAAGTTTGACTATATAGGGTGAAAGCGGAGATTAATTAACATGCAATTATGAAATAGCTGACACTATTTAGATTTTACCACTGGTGATGGGAAAGCCCTCCTCATATAGAAACTACTGCTTAATTGTACATGTTGCATCGCTTCATGTCAATCGATGCAATAGACAGGATATTTAGGGATAGCCTATCCCTATATAGGCTAACCATGAACTTAAGCAATCTCACTTTGGCATCTTTCTTTTTCCTATCCCCCTTAACTGGGGTTACCTATTTATCCCCCTTATGGAGGGATAGATCAATCTAAGGATACCTTTAGTTATCCTTGATTATCCTATATATATATATATAATATATATATAGTCTATATATCCAAATCAAAATAGCTTTTTTAACCATGCATGGGCATCCCTGCCAAAGTGGTTAAACACTAACGTGGGCCGTTTGCCAAGCCCACTATTGTTGAATGGTCAGACACCATCCTTGTCATATCCATCTCCATGGAATTGCGGGTCCACACAGCATACTTGCAACCTTTGGTGGAGTGCTGAGGGCAAAGCGCCACCAGTGGAACCAACGAGATCACCCACCCACATCATTTGATTCATTTCAATTGCTGCACAAGTAAACTTAACATGACACAGAGATGTTTGATCACTCTCATTTCCCAAACACAGCTATAAATTAGATACAGTTAGAGAGGAGATCTGATAAAAAAGACCAGTTTGTTTGTTGATGCACCAGTGACATTATAAACTCGATAAAAAAAAGAGCTTAGTTAATTGCTTGCTTTAATACCTTCTGATGCTCACATGAGCCAGATATGTCATCAACAAAACTGATCTATCAGCTATATCTGTGCGGTTGGTGAGAATTATATAGGATAGTAAATGTTCAGACAAATGATGTGATCAGTTCAACTAGATCGATCGATCCCTCTCTTTTCTGTTAAATGCATGCTGTTTCATGAACTATTTAGGTGACCAACTCAATCGTGTTATAGCTGATCTCTGTAATCACAAAGGCAAGCTATATACTTATTACCCATGCATACATCATCTGATCAGTCTTGTCGGTTGGCCATCGAAAGCCTGCAACATCTACCAGCTAGACAGTGGAAGGTCGAATGAAATGTCCAGTTCGCTAGCAATTGACAGGTAGTGGTTAATTAGGACATGGAGGATGTGTGCCTTACGAAGAGAAGATCCGTTTGTGTATGCTGTGTTTATGGCTCGTATAATATAGAGGGCACCAAATGCATGTCTGGCGCAGTGTAGAGAGGGTTCTGCGTAGGTTATAACCTTACGTACGTACCCCTTTCTTTCTCAATTAAAAGAATATACAGATGTGTGTATTTTGAATCTTGATTATATATATATATATTATATATATATATATATTATATATATATATATATATATATATTATATATATATATATATATATATGTTCTCGAGCATCCACATACTTTCTAGTATATTCACATATTTGAAAAGCATATATATATCGTTCAAAGTTAGAACGGTATATGAGACACTTTTCAGACAGATATTTCTTTAAAGAAAGAAAAAAAAACAATGGGTGATCGAGCTCTTGTGCGTTGACATCTTGATGCACCAGTTCGCTAGGAATAGTGAAATTATAAGTCTACCCTCATGTTAGAATTCGCTTGTGGATGTTCCTGCGTGTATAACCATTGATCATGCAGCTGCATGCAGCAACTATTTTGAAATATCCGCAGGTTTTTTTGACATTTCATATACATATACACACACAAATCCCTACTTGTGGTGGGATATGAATCGTGATTACCCCCCTCAATCACGAACTCCATGCAAAAGTTCCTACTTGGACCTGAACTAATTATAGGATTGTTTGGAGTCCAATTCATATCATCCTTATAATTATAGGGCACTATTTTTTTTTTGTCAACGAAGACAATTGCTATAGATTAAGGAGCAGAATATATAAGTCGGTGTACTAAAATCTATATGCCTGCATGGGATAGAATCTTCTTTGACCAAGCCAGCTGGAAGGCATCTAGCTCTGCGGGAGGCCAGGAACGATCGATGTTACATGGGGGAAAAGGTGGGTACCCCTGGGTAACCCAGGGTAAATCTTATCTCAAACTTTTGGGGTGGGGGGGGGGGGGGCAGCTAATCCAGAGGTACCTTTGGGTAATTCAGATTAGGGTAACTCTATCTCACCTCAAAAAATGAGGTAGGTAATTTTTTTAATTTTTTTTTAAAAATTAGTATTAAATTTTAAATATTATTTTATTATATATTTTTAAAAATTATCTCATTTTTTATTAAAAATGAGATAGAATATTTTTTAAGTTAAGGACCCTAATTAAACTACCTATGAATAATTTAACCTTGTGCCAAAATAAAACGTACGTACGTCCGGGGGAGGTGATCAGGGAGGGGACGAATTAATGCACAAACGTGGACCTCCGACCAGGGCATCTGCCCGCGTGAGGGGATCGATCGAGGACGAGACAGCTAGCTAGCAGTGTTCATCGGACAACGGCTGGTGACCTAGCTAGCTAGCTAGCTCGCATATATAATTATCGTACAATGGATTTAAACGGCCAATCAGCACTCGTGATCAGTCGCTGCCAGTCGGCGCGGGACGATTTCGTGGAAGACAGATGAGATTCGTCTGCGGCACAACTTGCCTCAACTCGTAATTCGATGTCCAAATATCTGGCCATTTGATTAGCTAGATTATTGCATTTCTCATCTCTCTTCCTCATAATTCTCCTCTTAATTACGTTTCAGTTGTCTCCTATATCTTCCCATATATGTTCTCTATCTCTATCTCTCTGCGTGTAATTTATGCAGTGTTCGGTATAAATATATAGAAGAACTAGCTAGGTCACTTTAAGTTTGCGTCTACTGTAGCACTAGATAGACACGACCTCAATTCATGATAAGGTACGAGTGTGCTTTGCTGATCAGTGGGGTACGTCCAATTAAGCTGAACTACAGCACGAAGAATTCGTTGTCGGCTGATGTGAAATGGCTGGTTAAGGTTAATTCTTTGCAGCATCGATCTATCAGGGTTTCTGGCCTTTTGTTTTCATTCGTCTATTCGAGAATCAATCTATCACGAGGTTTCAGGAAAAATCTAGAATATAACCCACAGGCTAGCTTAACTGACACATGCTGCAGCAGATGCAGAAGAAAGCAAATTAATGAAACTTTACTGGTGATGGAACGTATCATGCCCCAATTGTGGAGTCCACCATGGCCGCGCAGTGCACGTATAATCTCAAAGTTGTCTGAATGCAGGGGCGGACGCAAGATGAATCAATAGGGGGGGGGGGCGAAGTAAGACAATATGAAAATAAAATATAAGGGAATCGATTTGAAAATTTTAAAGAAAATTTAATACAAAAAATAAAAAAATAAAGAGAGCCAAAATGTGGGGGGGGGGGGGGGGGGGCGTTGCCACCCCCACCATAAACGTGGGTCCGGAATATATATATTTAACTCCGATCTAGCAGGATCATTTTGAAACATATTTCGTGTTAAATTAGTTATTTTTTCTCTGTGTTATATAGATATATAAGTTTCATGATCATTTTTCTAGACCGCACAAGATTTGTTGCTTAAATATAGAAATTCCTCAACCTCATTTATTCAGAACTAATCTCCCCAAACTTCCTTAATTTTCACCCTTTTGAATGATTAACATATGCTCTCGCATTTAACATTACCTTCAACTAAACTAACCCAGAACTTGCGCATGATCAACTTGACCAATAAATATATGGCCATTTTAGCCGCCTCTTCCAAGTTTTTGAACAAAATCTTTCTCTTCTATTTTAAAAAGAGAAACAGTTTTATAACACTATTTAATAACATCATCATTAAAATTATATCACATCAATAATTGAAATAAAAAAATAAAAAATATCTCATAATAATGAAATTGTGATGTATTTTAATTAATGTGTTATTTTAATGTATTATCAAATAGTGTTATTAAACTACTTTCTTTTTTAAAAATTTCCTCCCTCGCCCTTCTTGCTCTCTTCTCCACTTCTTCCTTCTGCTCCTGCTCGTGGAGAGGAACCATGCAAGGAAGGAGAGGGGAGAGGTCTGTTTCTACCATCGATCTAGCCGCTTCCTCTCTCTCTAGATTTCTCTCTCGTTTTCATGGCGGATGGATCGTATCCAATTAAGTGAAGCGCGCAACATCCTGGAAGCCCTGGCGATGAGCACCTATCCGTACGTACGTGCGAACATGAACGTAGTAAATCTTGAGCACAGAACGAGTTACTACAAGTGATTATTTCCACATTTGGTTGCATACGACAATTGATCGTTGTGGAACCGTACGTCCTTTCTGTAAAGAATTAGACAGGAAGAAGATGGAAGGAGGGCAGTGCAATGCGCAGCTACGTAGCTCAGAGATGGTATATACATTTATTATTTATATGAAAAGAGTCCAAAAAAAGCAATGCATGCAGCCGCCGACAGTGGCATCGGATGCGTCTCCTGCCACCGCTGCTTTCATATGTCTTGTCTTCCATCATCATCTTGCCATGTACACGTACAGTTTGAACACTGAGGCGAGATTTTTTTTTCCTTTTTCTGGTTGTTATTAGCCTATGACATGTCTTACCTCATCTGCAGTTAAATCATATCCTGCATCCACAGGAAACCTACCTGATATGTGATGCGTCCGATCCGTCCGGAACTGATCAAAAGGGGGACGACCAATGGCCCGCTGCAGGCTCTTGGGCAGCTGATGCGAGACGGGAAACGAGTTCTCTAGATTTCATCTTCCAGTTTTCGCAAGACAGGCAATGTCGGCGACCTTTTCAGGGCAACTAGGAAGGGAGAAGAAACATGGGTTCGGATCACATAGGATTCCTCACTCCTCCATCTTCTCTCTCAGTGATTGACACATAAATTTTATTTAGTAAAATTATTTCAATAAATAAAATATATTTATAGATTTATTTTAAAAATTTAGTAAGATCACGTGACCTCACTGAGTTGTATGTGAGTCTGTTTATGCTCTCCCTAACTAACAGGGTAGAATGTTGGATAGGGGGCTGTTGGACACGTGCTATGAATCGAGTTCATTGCAGTTATTGGATTCGGTTCAAAGGGTCTATTATTTCTCTAGTCTAGCAAAGAATTAATATATATTTATTGTAAAAAGAGTTCAGATTGTAAAAAAATAATTTTATTAGTGTAAATTTTTGATAAATATTATTATGGTACTTTTCGGCTGATAGTATTATTTTCCAACAATCTGATAGTCCCCTTTGCGCTTGATCTAATGGCACGAGAGGGCGCATCCCAACCCTAACCACTAGAGAGAAGTCAAAGGGGGAGGGAGAAGTATCGAATGTTGTTACTTTCTCTCACCCTTGGCCTCTTTCAAAAGAATTTGAATTACATGTAAAAGTCACAAGTGTCAAACAAGACATAGTCTCACCTCTCTCTCTCTCTCTCCACTCTTTGCTTATCTATTCAAAGCTCTTGTCCTTCTCCTCATATTGATTTGGTTGTCGGAGGGTTGACTCTGTAAACACCTCCAATAACACCCTTCCAGCTCAAATCGGCTTCATCACAATCTATCTCATTTTATTGTAAGACCTTTACATTATAATATTAGAAGTAGTGAAATTAAATATGTACTTATAAATAAGATCTATTTCTCTTTTCTCATGAGAACTCTTTTCCCATAAGAGAACACCATAGACATATTTAATACCTCTTGGGAGACATATACCGAAAATTAATGTATCTTCATTGATGTCGTCTATGAAAAACGGAACAAAGATATACGCCATGTCTGAAAGTTTTGTCGAAACAAGACCCTCACACTGTTATCCTCGTCAGAAGATTATGTAGAGATATATTTAGTCTCACTTAAGAAGTAAAAATACATATATATTTATAAACACTACAAGAAACTAGGGCACTAGCGACAATTTATTAGTGACGGCTGAAAAGAGTCGTCGCGAATATCACTTATTAGCGACGGCTTTCAGAACAATTGTCGCTACTAAATCTTAAAGGTGACGGATGTGCACAACTGTCGCTACTAATTATTATTAGCGATGGCTATGTCATGGACGTCGTTATTAACAACTTATTAGCGACGGCCATGACATAGGTGTCGCTAAGTACGGAGCATTAGGGATGATTTTTTCACCATCGTCGCTAAAGATGCATGCACATTTTACAAAAAATAATAATTTAATTTTAGCGATAATTGTTTTACAGCCGTCGCTATTAACAACTTATTAGCGACGACCATGGCATACGTGTCGCTAATTACGTAGCATTAGGGATGGTTTTTTCACCATCGTCGCTAAAGATGCATGCACATTTTACAAAAATAATAAAATTTAATTTTAGCGATGGTTGTTTTACATCCGTCGCTATTAACAACTTAGTAGCGACGATTCATATACATATGTCGCTAATAAATCATCATTAGCGACGGCTTAGTCACACTCGTCGTTAAGCATATATGCATATTTTCAATAGCATAGACGAAAATAGTTGTAGCGATGACTATGTCATTGCCGTCGCCAATAAATCACCATTAGCGATGGCTTTTCCACAGTCCATCGCTAAATGTATATGTACATTTTACAATAATACAGAAATATTATTTTTTAGCGATGGCGATATCATAACCGTCGCTATTAATAATATATTAGAGACGCCCATGACACACATGTCGCTAATAAGTATTGTGTCATTTATTAGCGTCGGCTATGGCACACTCGTCACAAATAGGTCGTTATTAGTGATGGCTTATTTATCGTCGTTGCTATTTTTTGGTTGAATAAAAAATTAGTTGTAGCGACGATTTAGATATAGCTGTCGCTATTATCATTGGCGACGGCTCAAAGAAATATCAAATCTGTCGCTTTTAGTTAATCTTTTTATTAGCGACGGTTCTGGCCGTCGCTATTATGTATTGGTGATGACTATTCTTATCAAGAGTGACAATTTAAGGTCGTCGCTAGTACTAAAAAAGATGATCGATTTAATATATAAAAATAGGCCTATATTTCAAAAAATTTATGATACAATTATTATGGACATGGCCTTTTCTTTGTTATGTGGTAATAGTAGATAAATAATTAATTTATGTTTAATTTAACTATACTTTCAAATGTAGATAATCTTCTATTTCTTAATATGACTATATATGACTATGCAAGTCATCCTCATATATAAGGAATGATCTCATTTCACTCTCTACTTTCATTCTTATGAGATTTTATTTTTGTTATAATTTATATTAATAATTAATAATATTTTAATAATTTTTTATATTCAACCTAAATATTTTTATATTGTGAAACTAATTAGCCATGAATAAAACTTGCAAAAGTAGAGGATTGATAAGAACAAAGCAAGCTAAACATTTATAGAGGGAGGCATAGAAAGAGATATTTAACTTGATAAGATAGCAAAGTCACCTGAAAGTTCAGATAAACAATCTATCACTATAAAAGGGGTGTAGGCTGTGGGCCTTATTGGACCCTTAATGAGCTTTCTTATGGAATAGTGACTGTTGACGTCAATAGTGGGTTGACGTCAAGGTAGTTGACGTCAACTGTGGGCTAGACGGCAAGGGTGCTGCCGTCTACGTTCTGAGTCTTGACGTCAATCGATGTTGACGTCTACCAAAAATTTCAGAGTCTTCCTGTTCATGAACTTGATGGTAATCGCTGTTGACGCCAAGTTTTGTCGGTGCAAGTTGACGGCCACATATGTTGACGTCAACCTACCTGACCTGTGTTTTTATGAGGGACCCGAGGCCCCTTCTTCCTCACTTCCTCTCCTTCCCACCACCTTCACCCCTCTTCTTCTCCACTTCTTTCGGCGGACGACGGGAGCCGTGGGGAGGCTGTGGTGCTCGTGGCAACGGCGGATCGGGCGAGAAACGAAGGTTTGAAGGATCGTCCTCTTGGAGAGCTGCGAGATTTGCGATTCTTTTGGGAGTTTTTATTGCGTGTTGAGGTAGGGACTCTGGCTCGTGACTCCCCATTGTTGCAATGTCATGTTTGTTGTGTGTGATTTGTGTGGAAATCGTGATTTTGGGGAGGGTTTCTCCATGCTGGGTTTCCCACAGGTAGGTCCCAGCAGGCTGAGCCTTTTTCTGTTGTGAGAGGTGTTGACACGCGGTGTCTGACTTCAGGCGCGGTGTGCTGGACGTTGAGAGCGTCTCCGTCTATACTTGTACCGAGTTTTACCGTGCTTGTGTTGTGTTGTGATGTGTTTTCCCAGATGTCGAGGTGAAGGCTCCGTCTGGATGACTGGCGTTGAACTATTCTGCCGGTGAGCCTAGACGTCGAGTGAACTCCATCCTGTGCACGCGTGCCCTTTGTGGTGGTTACGAGCCGATTTCTGTGGGGCCCCTTCTCCACCATTCGAGTCCGGCGTAGGGGAAAACTGGTCGAGGACCAGACGCGAGGGAGAGCGTCTGAGTGTGCACACGTGGCTAGGGTTGTAGGACTCTATGGTGTCGAGACGCCAAGCCATAGGCCCTAGCTGGTCCTACCTTGTGTGTGTGTGCGCTTGTGTGGTGTGTGTGCTTGTTGTACTGTTGAGCCTGCGAGGTTCCAGTTTCTTGGCGCACTCCTGCGAGGAGTTGCGTACCACGCCACCGGTTTTTGTGTGTTGTGCAGTGTGTTTACTTACTGTTGCTTTACTTTCTGCACTATTTTTTAGTACTGTTACCAACGAGGGTTAGTGTTCTTACTAGGTCTCTTCTTGAGACTCACTCCCTTCCTTTTCAAGTGGGTCGTCGTCGGCTCCAAGTGCTGAGGAGTCTGGTCACTCCGATGCTGGTCCTGCTTAGCTACTATGAGTAGTACTTAGTTTATGTACTCACTGTACTCTTTACTTTTGTTGGATCTGTTCTGAGTTGTATTATTCTGATATATTATATAGTAGAATGTTCAAAAAATTTGTGGTACGCACATTTTTGTATATGTTCTTCTCAGGCGTTCTCTTTTACCCTTTCGAGTTTTGACTCGTGGGTGGCGGGTCAAGATTCGGGTTACTGGTTAGTAACTAGTAATTTGAATCCTAGGTCGTTACAAGGGGGGACACTCAATGCTCACAGGTAAGCACACTCTATCCGGACTAACCTCTCTGTCTCAAATTGACTTGAATGTCAGAGTATTTACTTGCCGAAACTTTTCGGTGGTTCTACAGGTCACCAGCCCGGAGCTAATTCATCTTGTCGATTGTGCAAGTTTCTTTTGGTCTCGTCGGCCCAAGCCGACAACTACTAAGCAACTGCAACATATATTCTAATAATAAATTATTAAAGTTGTTACAAGATAAATAATTAATAATACCTATAAAAATTAAAATTAGTATATTCATCCTAATTAATAACATATTCATAGTTGTTATCATAATAAATGACTAAAACTTGATACATATGGTTAAAAAGTTAGTAATACTTACAAATTTAATACTTATAATAAAATAATTTTTAATACTTATAATAAAATAATTTTTAATACTTATAAAAGTTTTTACAAAATAAATAAATTTTAATACTTATACTAAAATAAAATAAGTATGCTTTTTCCTAATTTATAATTTTAATCATTATGATAATAAATGACTAAAAATGAAATAGTTAATTATACTTACAAATGTGTCGCATATAGTAATTAAAATAGTTATAATATAACTAAAAGTCATAAGTTAGAACACTATCTAACACTAAAACTTATGTTAAGTTGTAGGGATAAAAAATAGATGCATTCATGGAGAGAGGCTGAGAAAGGATTTTTTTTTTAGGGGCAATCCAGACATTTAACATGACTCGGATATAGGTAACTGAAAATAAACGTGCCCATAATGATAGTGGTGGTCATCTCCTTCGGATAAAGGTAATGTTAAGTTGTAGCATTAAATAATACGTACAATATAGATAAATATATAATAAGAGACATAATATTATGATCTCATTTTATATGATAAATATGATATATATAAAATAATAATTTAAATTATGTATTGATATGATAAATAATATATCTGATTGTTATTTAATTTTATTATAAGATGTTAAATTATAATATTTATATCTTTTGCCTCTCCACAAGAATGAAAAGTAAAAAAAAGAGGCGGTTTAGCTTTTGTCATACGATTTTGCCTTTTACATTTTTTTCCCCAATTTTCCCCCCAAAACCCTAGAAGCGTCTTCCCTCCTCCTCGCCACGTTCCTCCCTGTTCTCACGCTCTGCGAGCTTTCCCCGCCACGCCGGCCATTGCAGTTGGCTGCCCGGCTAACGTCGCCGCCCATCGCACAAGGGGCTGCCCCGCCTCTGTTGTCGCCCATCGCGCACAGGGCTGCCCGACGACTGTCGCCGCCGCCCATCATTTGCACGCGGCTGCCTCGCCTCAGCCGCCGCCCATCGCTCGGGGCTGCCGTGACTCCGCCGCCTCTCATCGCACCGTGTTGCTTCTTGCGACGGTAAGCGCTCGCTCTCACTCAAAGGGAAGGTGGCGTCTGACCCCACACTCACGCACCCAAGTTGGGGTCTCTCTCTCTCTCTCTCACACACACACACACACAAAAGGGGAAGGTCTGACCCCACAGACACACACCCGAGTTGGTCTCTCTCTCTCTCTCAAAAGGGGAAGGTCTGACCCCACAGACACGCACCCAAGTTGGTCTCTCTCTCTCTCTCTCAAAAGGGGAAGGTGGGATCGTCTGACCCCACAGACACGCACCCAAGTTGGGGTGGGAAGGTGGTCTCTGGGCGTGTGTGTCAGGGGTCATATGCCCAAGTTGAAGGTGGTCCCTCCACCTTTGTTCAAACACTGTGGGAGGATCAGGGCAGTGGGGCCGCATAACGGGGAGGAAAGCATTGAGGTGGGATATACTTGGATAAACCTTCTCTTATACATTCATGCCATATTCCCTCTCCAAAAAAAAAAAATCTGAGTCCGAAGTCAGATTTCTTGTACTTTAAATATTTTCCCATTTTTCCGGAACAACATCATTATCCTGAAATGATTTTGAAGCTATTTTGTTTTAATATTTACATGTGTATTTTGTGTATGGACGTTATTGTTTGAACAGGTTGTAATGGCTACATTAGATAAAAGTTGGATGGATATACCGAATAGATTAGATGTCAGATATTGTAATGGATGTAGAGAATTTTTACAGTGGGCTTTCCATGATGACAATATAAGATTTAGACATGGAAACAATAAAGAGTTCATTCAGTGTCCATGCAAGAAATGCCATAATACAACATTATTGACAAAAGATGATGTTATGGTTCATTTAGTTTGTCATGGGATGTGGTTACGTTATAGAAGATGGTTATCTCATGGGGAACAACAAGAGATGCAAGAAAGTATCACGAGAAACATTCCAGAAGATGAAACACAATGTTTTATGATGTTGAGGCACATAGTGAAAGTCATGTTGATTCAATTATGGACATGCTAGATGATTTGAAAGAAGGTACTACTACCACTGCGCATAGCGAGGATGAGCCTAATGCAGAGGCACAAAAATTTTATAAGATGTTGATAGATGCAGAAACACCTATTTATGCTCAGTGTTCAAATATGTCTAAGCTTAAATTTTTGTTTAGATTATTGCACATTAAATCTATGAATCATGTGACAAATAGATGCATGAATATGTTACTTAAGCTTTTCAAGGAAGTGTTGCCAAGTGATGCTTTTGTACCTGACAGCTGGTATGAAGTCAAGAAAATCATCAAACAGTTAGGATTGAGTTATGAAAAGATTGATGCTTGTAAGAATGATTGTATATTATTTTGGAAAGAAAATAAAGATAAAAATCAATGCCCACAATGTAATGCTCCTAGATATAGAGTCAGTGCATCAAAAGGAGGTAAACAGGTGTCACAAAAAGTGTTGCATTATTTTCCCCTGAAAGATAGGTTGCAGCGCTTGTTTATGTGTTCAAAAACAGCTCAATGGATGAGGTGGCATGAAAAGTCTCGATCCCATGTAAAAAATGGTGAAATGCGACATCCTGCAGATTCTCCTACATGGAAAAACTTTGATCATCTACACCCAGATTTTGCTATAGATGCTCGTAATGTTCGATTAGGTTTGGCTAGTGATGGTTTCAACCCATTTGGAAATATGAGTTCGACATATAGTACATGGCCTGTGATGTTAATGATTTATAATTTGCCACCTTGGATGTGTATGAAGTCCTCTTACATGATGATGTCACTACTCATCCCTGGACCAAAGCAGCCTGGAAATGATATTGATGTGTACTTGCAACCTTTGGTGGAGGAGTTAAGTGATTTATGGTCTGTTGGAACGGAACATATGATGTCTCAAATAAACAAATTTTCAAATGCGAGCTGCGTTGCTTTGGACTATAAATGACTTTCCTGGCTATGCTAACTTGTCAGGATGGAGTACTAAGGGACGCCTTGCTTGTCCTACATGTAATGAAATGACATATTCCTTGAGACTTAAGAATAGCAGGAAGCATTGTTACTTGGGTCATCGTCATTTTTTGCCAATAAGACATAGATGGAGACGGCATGAGTACAACCACAGGTTTGATGGAAAAAATGGTACAGGATTAAGGCCAAGAATTTTGACTGGCTACGAGTTGTGGAGGCAACAACAGGAAATGAATGAAGTGCCATTCGGTAAATGTTTTAAGAAAAGATTGGAGGATCTGCGAAAGGATTTGAAGAGGAACAAGAATTGGAAGAAAAAGAGTATTTTTTTCAGATTATTACCATATTGGAGTTCTCTTGTCATCAGACATAATTTGGATGTCATGCATATAGAAAAGAATGTATGTGATAATATTCTTGACATATTTAATATTTCTGGAAACTCAAAGAACCATTTAAACTCAAGAAAGGATTTAGAAGATATGGGAATACGTCCAGAGTTGCATCCTCATAAGCATTCTGAAAAATTGCCAAATGCTATCTACACATTAAGCAAGGATCAACAGCGAAGAATATGTGAGTTTATAAAATCAGTCAGGGTTCCAGATGGCTATTCATCTAACATATCTAGATGTGTCAATATAGCAGAACTGAAGATCACTGGTTTAAAAAGTCATGATTGCCATGTATTAATGCAAGTGTTACTTCCGTTGGCACTTCGTGGGATTGTTCCCAAAGATGTAGTTGATCCAATTATGGAACTCAGTCGATATTTTAAGATCATATGTTCAAAAGTTCAAGATGACCAAATGCTTTCACAGTGGGAGAATGACATTGCAATAATATTGTGTAAATTAGAGCAAATTTTTCCACCGGACTTTTTTGATATTATGGTTCATTTAGTAGTTCATTTAGCATATGAAACAAGGATGGCGGGACCAGTTCAGTATCGATGGATGTATCCTATTGAAAGATATTTAAAAAAATTAAAAGATTATGTGGGCAATAAAGCTCGTCCAGAAGGTTCAATTGTGCAAGGATATCTCATGGAGGAGTGTACGACATTTCTTTCAATGTACATGGATGATGTCAATGACCAACGGGAGAGAAACTATGATGGTGGCCCATATGATAATGTTGAAGGACAATTGTCAATCTTCAGTACTGTTGGTCGCCCATATTCTGGTAGAAGAGTCGCTCATATATTGCCACCTACACTAAAAGAATCTGCACATATCTATGTGCTGAATCAAGTTGAAGATATTGATCCATTCCGAAGAGAACATGAAGAGGCTCTTGTAAGTGGAACAAATGTGGATAAAAATTTTGTTACATGGTTCAAGCAGCGTGTTCAACAATTGAAAGAAACAATGATCCTCGTTGGACTTTGGATATTGAAGCATTGTCATCAGGGCCATAACATTTGCATACTCTTACTCTGGTTATATTGTAAATGGATTTAGATTTCGTAAAAAGTCAGATGATCTTACAAAGTCCACTCAAGCTTCTGGAGTAATTGTGAATGCTGAACTTCAATCTGGATGTGATGGTTATTATGGTCAAATAATTAATATTGTTGAAATATGGTTTGATACAGAACGACATGTTGTGTTATTTGAGTGTGAATGGTGGGATGTGTATAACAAGAACAAAGGCTTCAAAATTGATGAACATGGCATTCTTAGTCTTAATACTTGCCGTAAATTGCAAACCAATGAACCATTTGCACTTGCATGTCAAGTAGAGCAAGTTTTCTATGTCCAAGATAACACTACAGCAGGTTGGATAATACCTTTAAAGTCGCCACCTCGAAATTATTATAACATACCAGATGAAGTAACCGGTGATGAAGAGGATGCTTATCAAGAAGGTTTGGTTGATGTTCCTATATTGTTATATTCAGCTGATATGGATATTGGACTAGATGGATTTGTTGGTACTGGAAGAATAGAAGTTGATGTTGAGCCAACTGAAGATACTTAAAATTGATTTCAGGTAAGTTTTTTATTTTTATTCTTTGATGCATGATTATTCGTATTTTGTGTTAACTAATGAATTTGTAGAATTGAACAGATGTCTCAAGTGAGTAAGATTCACACTTTTATGTGAAAAGCCACAATCCTGTGAAAAGTCTCATATATGTGAAAAGCCACAATCCTGTCAGGAAAGGAACAAAACACAATATCCTGTTCACAGAAGTCTTTGCCATTCACACTTTTAACAAACTTAATATTCTTAAGATCTACCTAGTCCTCTCCTTTCCACTTCTGCAGGAGCTACAAGAGATACCATGTGGACAAAGGCAATGGAAGAAGAGATGAGGGCACTTGAGATGAATGGTACTTATAAAGTTGAGTCCTTCAACAGAGACAAAAGTTAGTTGGGTCTGAGTGTGAATATACTATCAAGTACAAGTCTAATAGTACAGCAGTGGAGTGTCCCCCCACCCCCCACCCTTTTTCCATGAGATCCTCTGCCACAGTGGCAGTGGTTCACAGGAACAAATAAAACCCAGCCCACAAAGGCTAGATATTGGTGGTTGCCTTCCTAACCCTCTACCTGCACCATGGACCAAAGTTCATTGCTCAGCACAGGAATATTGAACAACACTTGTGGCAAAAGGGTTTAGGCAAGCCCATGATGTTGACCATTGAGAGACCTTTGAACTTAAGGTAAAGCACAAGTCAATAAGAGTTATTCTGTCACTGTCCTAACCTCTTGAAAGCTATGCCAGCTTGATGTTAACAAAGCATTTCTAAAGTAACTTGCATGAGAAAGTTGTTTTGATTTGTCCCTTAGCCAAAATGGGGCCATTCTGGACACCTCCTTATGTTCAAGACAACTTATGTGTTATCATGTAAACAGTCACAAACATGAGATGCACAGTGCAGAAACATAACCATAGGCTTTGACACGAACTAGAGAGCTGAGAAACAGAAACAGGAAGAAGAGAAATGAAAAGACACAGGGCAGGCACAAATAATGGCCTCGTAGCAACAATCTCTCAGGCAATCATTAACTTTTTACATTATATGAAGACCAATCAGATGCAAGTAAACTGCAGAAGAAACAAAACAGATGCAAGGAACCAAAACAAAACCCAGACACACAAAGCGAACAACAACCCATGGACAATTATGTTCTACAAATTTAACATATATGTAAACTGCCTTTAATCGTTAAAGTCAATCCATGATGTTAAATTAAGTATGATCTAGCGTAGCAATAGTCAATACAAAACAAGTGCTATGAACAGGGATTTGTTGGTACTGGAAGAATAGAAGTTGATGTTGAGCCAACTGAAGATACTTAAAATTGATTTCAGGTAAGTTTTTTATTTTTATTCTTTGATGCATGATTATTTGTATTTTGTGTTAACTAATGAATTGGTAGAATTGAACAGATGTCTCAAGTGAGTAAGATTCGTCGAGTCCTTTCTGCATCAGCTTTTCCAGAAATGCCTACCTCCCAATCACAACTGCCTACCTCCCACCCAGCAACCTCCCAACCACAACTTCCTATCTCTCAGTTACCTGGAGGACATACCTCCCAATCACAGTCAGCTAACTACCAGCCACAACCACCTTCTTCCTTGCTACGCCCACCTTCATCTCGATCTCGACCAGCTAGCTCCCAACCCCATCCAGCTAGCTCCCAGCCACATCTTACTAGCTCCCCCCAAACCCCAGGTAGTGCTTCTTCTAATGCTCCAGGTAAAAACATATTGTTTTAATTTTTTTTTATGTATAGACTGAACATGTGACCATATTTGTTTTGGTTCTTCTGATCAGGTCCAATAAGAAGAGGGAGGGGTCCTGCCAAGGCTAATCGTGTAACGAACCTATCAAGAGGACAGACAATGCCAGTTAATTTGATCCATGGATGTGCACTTGGAGCTAATGGCCAGAGCTTCACAACATTTTTGGGGGTTTTGAATAGGATTCATTGTCCTCTTTGGCAACAGGATTACCTCAAACTTCCAGATGATATAAAAGAGAATATCCTCAGAGATCTTGTGGTAATATAATTTTTCTGAATACTTATCTTGATATTTTCCACCTTATTTGTAATGACATTTATACTTTGCGCATGCAGCAAAATTTTCAAATTGAGCGGTCTCCCTCCGTTGACAACTCAATTATAAGACACATGGGAGACATGCAAAGGAAATATAGAAGTTATTTGAAGAAAGGAGTAAGTTAAATTGTTGAAGTATATATATTCTTTGTATTTGAAAGATTAAGTTATATGATTAGCTAGTTGTGGTTGCCAATAAACATAAGAATGCCTTGCAGTTGTGGTTTTTAGCAAGTTTTATGTAGTGTTTTTTATATTCTCTAATCAGTGATGTCAAGAGTTGAAGATTTCCAATATTCTTGCATTAATCTTGGCACCTTTTTTAGAAGATAAAATCTACAAAAGTATACAGTATAGTTCCATGCCATTCACGTGGTAGCTGCCATGCACTACCAAGGTTTGTGTTAGAATCGTTCATGAGTGTGAAACCTTAAGATGGCAAGTTAAGTATATCTGTATATGAGAGATGACAGCTGTGTAGTGAATGAAATCAGATCATGAGATCTTCACTAGATTAGGATCTTTTTTTTTTTGCTTCCTTTGCAAGGTTGGACATTTAGAAGGAGAAAATTGAACTACCAAAAAAGATTGTCATCTGGGTTACCATGACAATGCATGGGAAGCAGTGGCCATGCCCATGATATGACAGAAACCTTTCGCAATAAGAATATTTGGTCAGGGGTCCAATCAGTTGTGGTCAATACTATTTGGGAAGGGGGTCTGCCATGAATGGGCAAAAATTACTAAGGCCAGTTTTGATAAATAATTAAACAATTTCTGGTTATTTTATCCAGGGATTAATGTTTAACCTAAAAAACTCTTCATTTTATTTTGGTCTAAAAAATATGATCTTGGATAAGAATCCAGGTTAGTTATCCAAATTTTTTGGCTTGGTTAGGTTCTCCCATCTTACAGACACTTCCATACATATCTTTTTGTGCTTGCTTCTTCACATTGCAGTGATGGAAGATGATGGATAAACATGCATCCTTCCATTGTTTGGTACAGTCTTCTGTCGCATAGAAATGATCACACAAGCTCCCATGCATATATACACCTTCAAAGTGACTACCACATGTGTGACCGGAAAAACGTGTTCATGTACTTCTACTGTGTGAAAATAACTTCTTGATATGGAAGTTTTCTACAGTAATAAATTTCCTTCTGAAAACCCTCATGATGTTTAGCATGATACAAAAGAAATCTTTGTCCTTCTTATAGAATTATTTGTTCATGTATGAAATATCTTCTTTTGAGTTAGAAATGTGATTGGGGATTTCCATTTCTCAAAATAGATGAGAAGGAAATATCTGTTGTAACACTTACATCTACTTTTTATGTAACTTATAAATTTATATATGTGTTTTAGTTTTTACTGGGAGATCTTTTGATGATGCACTTATAAATGGACCTTCTCACATAAATGTTGATCAATGGCAAAATGTGTGAGATATGGAATCAAGAAGAACATCAGGTAAGATATTTTACATAGTGTTTGTCATTACTGTTAATCTGATTCTGGTATATAACATTTTTTTATACAGAAAATTTCTGAAAAGAATAAGGCCAATAGAGCAAATTTGACAATGCCTTATAGAAGAGGGCGTACAAGTATTCATCAATTAAGTGATGACTTTGTAAGTATCATTATTTATTTCTTCATAATGATTATATACATCATTCTTGATTAGAGAATTTTATTTTTATTTAAACAGCAAAAAACTCATGGTCGAGAGGCTACACGGCCCGATATCTTTCAAATGTCTCAAACAAGGTTGCAACCTGATGGGAGTGTCTTTTGGACAAATGAGCAAAGTAAAGAGAAGATGGTAAATAAATAATTAGCATATCTTATGTTTCTTTGTTCTATATATCTATTTATTTTTTTGTTGACAGTGTGTGTTATTTTTTCTTAAAACAGGATCAAATGGTTATGTTGATGTCTCCAACAGAGGGTTCTGATGTGCCAGGTCCTATTTTATCGCCAGATGAGGCTTTTGTCCAAGTAATGGGGCAGGATAAACCTGGACATATTCGGTGTGGAGGACGAGGAGAGACTCTTCGTTCGTGGTATGGTACTTCAGAGAGAGGCAGTGGCAGCTCACGGAGACACAGTGATGAACAAGCCCAAAAAATTCAAAAATTAGAGTTTGAGCTTTCTTCAATGAAGAAACAAATGGATGAAATGTCTATTATTATTAAAAATATGCATGTGACGAGATCTCCCACTATACCACATGTTGAGAATGAAGGACCAAATGATGAGAACAGAGAGGATGTATCTGGTGATCTATGTGGATGATTATTGTATGTGTTTTAAAGACCAGTTGTTTGAAATATAGGCATTATGGATTTTGTATCTAATCTTTTATGCATGTATGGATTTCTTTATTGGTGTATCCTTACTAAATTTTACTTATGATTGTTTAATATTTTTGGGTTTTATGAATGATTTGTATGTAGATCATATTTGGAAAAAATATATATTATTAAGCAGGTTGTATATAATTTTATTTTTATTTTATAGATAATTTTTGTTATTGTCAAAAATTATTGGCGACGGCCGGAGAACCGTCACTAATTAAAGATGATGGATGTAGAATTGTTGTTAATTATTGGCGACGGCTGTATAATCGTCTCTAATAATTATTATTTGTCATTATTTTTTAACTGACAATAACAAAAATATTGCTAAAAGTTATTAGGAAATTGCAGTCGATAATTATAATTGTCACTATTTATTATTGGCGACGGCTCGATAATTGTCGCCAAAAAATATTGGTGACGATTTTTAAGCCGTCGCTAATTTCTTTGCCATTATCGATATTTATATTTAAAGAGCTGTCGCAAATAATATTTGATTATTTTTTGCATTCTCACAAAATGTATTAGCGACGGGTTATACCGTCGTCACTAATATATTTATTTTTATATGAATTTCATAAAATATATATTAACGACGGTGTTTAGTCGTCGCAAATAATGTTACTTAGTCGTCGCTAATAACAAATTATTAACGACGACTGTTGGTATGCGTCGCTAAAACATTAGCGACGGGCTTTTTTGCGACAACATTAGCGACGGGTTACGGCCGTCGCCAAAAACATTAGCGACGCCTTTTTTATTATTAGCGACGAAATTTAACCATCGCTAGTGCTATTTGTTCTTGTAGTAAAACAAGATCTATTCCTCTCCTTCCAAGGCCCTTTTCCCATAAAAAAGATAAAAACTCCACACAGGGACTATTTTTTAGGGGGCACACTTAATTTCACACGCATCACACTTCTCTTTTTCTTTTTTATCACGAGCTTGTACTATGTATATATCTTTTATCATATGATTGTGAAAAGCGCGAGTAAATTAACTTCAACAATCCTACCATCCGATTTTCAAATCAGAGGACGATATCCGAAGGGAGTGGCTTAATTTCGATGTAACATGGCACGCTGTCAAGCCCTCTTTCAACATTTCTCAGACCATCTTGACCTCTTATCATGTGAACAGTACTAATAGGACAGTACGCGGTCTAAACAAAACCTCCGAACAAAATTGTTGAGTTGAAACATTAATTAATTGTCCTTGTTTAGGTATGAAAATGGAATGAGACCAGGTTATTATACGATAGTGTCACGCCTTATAGTTCTTATGATCACCTCTCAACGTGAGAGATTATATTAATTAACATCGCGGAAGAAGAGGTCTGTGCTCCATATCGTATGTGAATCTCCAGCGTCAGACATGCTGTAGAGGATATCCTAGAACGAACACAATTTCTCCGCTCTTCATCAGCATATATATATAGATGTCGGAACAAGTAACGGACGTGGTTATGAACTCTGGTCACCTCAAAGAAACCAGAGAAAACGAAGCGAAAAGTTTAAAGCTGTTGAACCTGTCATCAATGTGAAAAGGCACTTGGTAAGCCCCAATACGTACATACGGTGGCGTACGCGCGAGTCTTTGAAATCTTTCATTATATATAGCTTGTGTACATGTTGTTACGTGGGATGCCTGGCCTGGATTAGGACTTTTCCTTTCTACTGCTCGATCGATCAGGATCTTGTTGGTACGGTTTGATAGGTGCTAAATGGTGTTTAACACAGGGTGGTAGCTAGCTAGTTAAACATCGTTTGAGATTAAATCTGTTTGGTTATCCGGCTTTAACCTGGGATAACTTGACGGCCGGATACCGATATATGTTGATTTGAAAGGATAGACTACAGTACTAGCTAACCGGCGCCTTATTCTAACTATTTGTAATTACCCGCTCTATTAAATCAGAAATTGATGAATTAATCCTGATTAAGCAATCCTAGGATTGCTTACCCAAAGTTATCTTGGCAATCGCGAATCGGCCTGGCCCGTTAAGCACTAATTAATGCACTGAATTAACGGGTTCCCAAGATATATATCACATCCTTCATCTGGCCTGTTGTCAATGTTCTTCGTCGACGTCCCATTAAACTCTTCCCTGTTTAATTTGTTTCTGTTAATCCACGCAATGTCTGGTTGTCATGCATGTGAATTAATTTTCTCCGTTTAATGTATATTGTATAATTCATGGCGTAAACTGGGCCAGTCGACTATACGCCTGCAATGAGATCGATCTGGACGACGCCGACTGGGCTACGATCCCACGTCACGTCTACGTATCATGCATGGTAACGTAAACAAAGGTCCACAAAATCGCCAATCATTGCTTCTTCTTATCCGTATGACTATTTCTCCGGATCATGTACCGTGGGCACAAAGGTGATCAGAAGTTTGTGATCGAGCGCGACGCAGAAGATCATAAGAAGATAAGAAGATAGGAGGAAGAAGAGAACGGAGAAATGTTGGAATACATGTCGTACTCAGGCACAGAACGGGAAGCAGGAGGAGCAAAACGAATATCTCTGGGGAAATCCTCTGTCGTCGTCCCCTCAAAACCTTCTTTCTTTAGCTGATCCTTTAGCTGTTTTGTTTGCATGCACAGAGTTTTGGCTTTTGTACCATGGAAGAAGAAGGGGGGGGGGGGAGAGAACCTACACACCCTTGCCACCTCTTACATGCACGGAAAAGCTGGCATGTCGACTACATGTTAGAAAGGATGGCAAAATCACCAGTGAGCCAAATTCCCTTGGATATATAAAAGGATATATAATCGTCCCCAGTGGAAAGAAATGGACGTTTTTCACAATCGTTATCCTTGCAGTCATGGGGAGAAATTCCTGCTCCTTTCCGTATATCCTGCATGCGAATTTGATCTTGATCTCTGATCTCTATCTACCTGCATGCATGGGTGCACTGCCAGTTTGATGTGGGCCGTACGTAGACGGTGACTCTGAGAGGTATTTCCCAGCTAGGGTCTTCACTTATCTTGGATTTCATGGACCTGGTGATGCTTAATTATAGCCAGCCTTTCTACACCAGAGGGCTTAAAACAATTCTGGTCTGGAGCTATAATGATATTTCTGCTTGGCTCTACCTCTTCTCTAGCCACACCAGCAGCAAGTCACCAGATGAGAGCAGTAGTTTCTACTCTGTGCTTAGGGAGCTAGTTTTGTTTGTCTTAGTGTTGATATATGATAGGCTACATAATCACAAATAGGTGAAAGTGAGTAACCCTACTTGAGGCCTCTGCATGGTCTAAACCATTGTCTTTTGGTATACCCTATTTGTTAAGAATTACGATGCTGATAGAAGAGAGACATGCTTGGATCCTTTACCTTCATCTCGAGTGATATTTTGCTTCCCAAATTGAGTGATCAAGGCACTATTCCATTCTACGTTCTTTTCATTGACCTTTCCATTTTTTGTTTTTGTTTTTCTTCGATTGCATGTAATTGTGTTGGATCTCCTCATCTACCAATAAATTGTTAATGAAGGTGTGGGAGGGAGTTTGTGAGAGTTCTTGTAGTTGGGGATTTATTAATTTTTCTGAGGTGAGGTGATGTTTACACCTGTTTTGGCTAATGGGCCTCGAATGGATTGCGGCCCAGAAAGACCAAGACCAACAAGCATCCGCGGCAAACAACAATGGCATGCATTGTAAATTTATCAAATATGAGGGGTCTATCTTCGGCTCTGGCTTTTGCCATGTCAGCCCTCAAAGAATGGCCCTTAAAAAGGCCCTTTTCCCATGCAGAAGAGAGGGGGGAACGGAGAGTAGCAGCAAGAAAAGGGAGGCTTCTGGCGGCTCTGGGTTCTTCTGGGCAAGCAGAAGGAAGAACCGGAAGAAGAGGAGGGCGACTACTGCGGGGTTTCTTGAAGCAGGGGCTGGGGAGATCCTTCGGGAAGAAGAAAGAAAAGGAGAGAGTGAGTGAGTGTCCACAGAGAGAGATTGGGCAAAAGAGAGAAACCGGGGTTTTCTTCGGGTTCCCCCATTCCATTGTACTCATTTCTCTAAATTTATAGAATTTCTCCTCTGATTAAGTTGAATTTGGCAATTTGTTTGATTCCGGTTCAGTGTTTTCTCTCCGATTCCCATCTGACGTTTCTTCTTATCTTCCCCTTGTTCTTACTGGTTATGAATGTCTTGCTTGTTGACCATTTTAGCATTAATGAATAGTTTTCATGCCGGGTTAGGATGCCTCCATATCCTCTTATCCGGTGTATTTAAACAATTGGCGTGACGAGCTTGGAATCCCCTCCCCCCAGTCTTTTACATCGCCGACCTATTGAGGATAGCTTTGTGATCGTCCCCTTCTATTTTAGTGATTCTTATTTTAAGATATGATCATATTTTAGTGATTCTAAATTAATGGAATAATAATTAATAAATTGTCAAAACAATATACAATTAAAAAAAAAAAAGATAAATCAAATCATATAAAACAAACTTAATTGTTGCAACTTTAGATCAAATCTAAAAGAAATACAACATGATAACTTCATATCAAAGAGATAATAATCGAGGGAGATCACAAATCAAATAACAAATGAAAATATGAATAATTTCAATCAAATCCTACAATACCAAAATAAATGCAACAAAAAGATAACAGCTTCAAAATAAACCAAAGTTAAATAAATAAAAAAAATCAATCAATCAAATAAAGCAACCCTAAACCAAAGAAATCAAATCAAATAATTTCGGGTTAAGCTCCTGACTCGGAACAAAAAAAATTCAAATAAGTTTCAAACTCAAATAAGTTAGAAAAAAATTGAAATCAAATAAAGCTCCACATCAAATTGAACAATCAAATTTAAATTAAATCAAAAGACCAACAGACAAAAGGACAATCCAATAAAAGATCGAGCACAATAGAAATTGTAAAGGATCAAAAGAAAATAAGTCAAATCAATTAATTTAGCCCTCTTAATAATTCTGAAATAACAACAAAAATGCGTCAAGTGTTATATTCTGGTCGTCTCACTTTAGGCGCAACTAGATTTACATTTCTGCACATATCTTTTATCGGATGTTTCCATCAAAGGCCACAAGACTCTTTATTCTGACGATTAATCAAGGGTTTTCCCTCTTAGAGTGATGTAATTAACGTCGTTGCGCTTAGGCAACGGCGGGATCTTGGTCCCGACCCGATCACCACTTTCGTTTGACGAAGTCAGACAGCGCGCAAACAGACCTAAAGTCCTTCGACTCTCGGAGGCAGAACTTGTTGTCGCTTCAGCGATGGCACGCCTGCGCTCCGCAATTACGGATTCATCTTTCGTTATAGTGACTTGCTTAGCACTAAACGGGACTTGAATTCGTAATATGCGGGAACATACATGAGAACATGATAATAATTTTACTTTTAAAATATTGTGATGGGTCTATGAAAAATCCATTTCCACAGGTGATCAGTGAGGTACGCAAATTTCTTCACATCTAATGAAATTCCCTTCATCGCACGCACATGGAGTTAGGGTAATCTTTAAGCTACGTAAATCTATATGTTCTTACTTTATGTGATTAGTGTTTCTTCCCTCTAACTTTTCTTCTTGTCGTGCGAATCGTCATCTAGAGGCATCGCTCTATCTATTAGATCGAGTGGTCATACATGTCATAGAGTTGCTATATATATATGTTTGTAAGATTTTTATCAGATGTGGTTTACTGCAATTTGGATCCCCAAGCGATCCCTTCTCCACTTTTACGGATTGCAAAGTCTTCTCTCTCTCTCACTCTCTCTCATGTGCGGGAGGGATGTGAAAGGAACAGGACTATACGGTACGTATCTCGATCATCCTGCGGGATCGAGTTGAGAAGGCGACAGAACCCCGTCTCTCGTGGCCTTGGGTCTCCCATTCTGAAGGACCTCACGTTGGGATTGGAAGGCGACTGCATTGGGCCAAGGGCGGCCGAGACCTCTCCCCTGTTGTCCTCTTGAGCGTACGAAGGGGAGGTGAAATGAGTCAGGGTCTTCTGTCTCAAACGAAGGGTAATAATTGGCTCATTCATCTATAGCATGGCAAGGAGACCTAGGTTCTAATTCTCTACAGGCCACGTAAAACTTTGGATGGTGTGCTCTCCCTACCCTTCCTCCGCCTCTTCTCCAGCTTCTTTGTGGATTTTGCAACAAAGTTTGCTGATTCATGTTTGTTTTCCCCTGCATGCGAACAAGTGACAAATAAATTTTAGCAGTCTTCTAGGTTTTTTTTTTTAAAATATAATTAGGTGATTAACAATCTAAAAATTTAAATTTATAAAATAACACCAGCTAAAGTATTGATGCAACTGTTAAAAAAAGATAAAATATATAAATTAGTCACGCGCGTTGAAGAATTGACTAACTTTATACTTCGATATTATAACTTAAAAATACTTTATTTGAGAAATTGAGAGAGCCGATTCTCTCGTTTGAGTGATGAAAGAATCTAGAGATGAATTGTCTCAAATATAGTCGGCCAATGAAGGATCAATTACAGTAAATAAATAAATTCTTCAATGTGGACACACAAAAAAAAAGATGCAGTGGACTTGACCCCTTAACAGTCCACTAAAAACCCTCTTAAATAGGTCCAAGGAAAACCCATCATCATATGCCCAAGACTCCCATGTTAGGGGGTGAGCCTAGGGGACTGATCACCCCTCTCCACCACCACAAAAACTGTCAAAAAGCTGGCTGGGAAGGTGGCTGCGGCAGAGGGAGTTGGGGCCTTTTGGAGATTTTTCTAGAAGGCTTGGAGGTCAAGAAAAGGGAGGGCTGTCTTCTTCTCCACCAAGAACCAGCAGCAAAGAAGAGGAGAGGCCCTGTGTTTCTGCACCAAGAAGTCCTCCCCGTGAAAGATTTCTGCAAAAAGAGAGCAAAAGAGAGAAGAGAAAGGTGAGGAGGGAAAGAGAGAGAAAGGGAGAGAGAGAGACCAAGCATCCCTCTTCTTCCCCTTTTGTTTTTTTTTTTTCTTTTCTTGGTCTTGTCCCATCATGGTAGGGAGAGGGTGAGAAGCAACACGTTGGGTTTCCTCTCTTCTTTGCTTTCTTTGAGATTTATGTACCACCTCCCTTCTTTAACAAGAGAGCACCCTTTTGCATGCTTATCCTCATTTCTTCTTGATGTGATGGATCATCTTCTTGCATTTAATGCATAGCATGTTCCCCTTTGCATGTAAGTTTTTTTTTATAAGCTTTCTTTCTTTGCATGGGTAGAAGGCACCGGAGTATGGAGAGGTCACTTGTTGCATAGTGTGCCTCCCCATCCCAAAAGGCCATACATGGAGTCATTGTACCCTGCATACCTCAATAAATGAGGTCATGGGAGTATAGAACCCCATATCTTCTTCAAGGCATGCGTACCATGCCCTTTCCTTCCTCCAATAGACTATTTCCTCACTGTTTTGGCCTTGCAAAATGATGTTTTATCACTGCTCAAACAGCCCCATTAAAGATCTTTCTTGGGTCAATACATACCTCTTTATGCTAGTCAAGAGGTTGAACAAATAATGCTCATGCTTTCTTGCTTAGCCCCTCCATGAAACAAGCCAAAGACCCCATTTTAAGCCCAGAAATCACCCATCGCCATGAGCATGGCTGCTGCAAGGGAGAGGCGCCTGTCACTGTTTGTGCAAGTGGCCACCTGCGCCGATTCGGCCTAGAACCAGTCCTGGCCTGGTCTGCCGGACTAAGGAAGGCTGCGCTGATTCAGCGGCCAGTGGCTCCCGTTTGGTGAAGTTACATGAGAAAACATCATTGCTCAATGTGGCATCAACCAAGTAATAGCCAAATAGATCGATATGAGACCCATCCTTACCCCCGGATTGGACGATGCAATGTCTATGTCCGGACGGGTGGGTTCATATGTTGTTCGTCCGCCCGTGGGTTTGCTTGGTCTTGACATTGTCTGGATCTCCATTGGCATGCCTTAGGGACTGACGTCATGTGCCATCGGAGCAATGCCGGTCTTCGACATACACTCCTTCCTTTGGTGCCATCTCCGTATACGGTGGATGCGTACCGCGCTTTCCCCCCATCAACCACGATGAGGGGAAATGCTGCCAAATTTTTTCCGCGAAGGTTGAATCGGCGCGAGACTCCTAAAAGAGATCATCAAGGGTTGATTGACTCAGTGGGGTTGTGTCGGCTGTTCGTGAGCTGCGCCGGATCGAATGTGCCCCGGCTGCCATGTGACCACCAAACGGTCAAGCAGCGCCGAATCGTGAACAAAATCTCATTTTAAATGTTTCAAAAAGAGCCAAATAACAAACTGAAACTTTTATGATAAAAGAAACAAAAAGCCAAATCGACTACCCCACGTTTTAAATGCCTCAAAAAGAGTTAAAGATCAAGTTGAACTTTTTCAAGTAGTAAAGGACAAAAGGCCATCTCATGTTTTTCTAAAAGAAATAAAAGATCACCTCATGTTTTACCATAGGGTAAAAGACTAAATCGAAATTGTTTTCAACAAAAGACCAAATTGAACTTCTTTTTTCTAAATGACAAAAGATCATATCGTGCTAGCTTTGCAAAAGAACAAAAGACCAAATTGGACTTCTTCCAAGAAAATAAAAAAAAGAAATCACCTCATGTTTTGTAAAGGACAAGAGATTCAAATTAAGATTATTTTCGGCAAATGATCAAATAGACCATTTCATGACTTGTCTATCTCAAATGGACCCAACGGACCAAATTGAAATTTTTATGATAAAAGAGACAAATGAATAAATAGGCAAAGAGATCCAGTAGTCGACCAAGTAAGAGATCAAATGAGTCCGAATAGGCGTTCGTTTCGCTTAATAGTACCTTGACTCCAATTTAAATTGCGTTTCGCACCTCTATTGGATGTCTCCGCTTTAGGTCAGAGGGAGGTAATTAACGTTGTTGCGCTTAGGTAACAACGGGATTTTGGTCTAGGACCCGACACTCACTTTCGTTTGACGAAGTCAAACGGTGCGCACAATAGACCTAAAGCCCTCCGAATCTCGGAGGCAAACCACCTTGTTGTCACTATGGTGACTGGCACGCCCGCGCTGTACGAATTGTAGATTCATCTCACGTCGCCATTGCTCGTGTAGCATTCGACGAGACTTGGATTCGCAATACGCATACATCCATGAGAAAAAGAGGACCATGATAAATAGATTTTAAAATATTTAAAAATTCCATTTCCACATTCAATGACCTATTTATATATTTTTATCTTTTTTTGAACGGCAGTTGCGCCAATCCGTCTGCTGATGTGACTTTTGATAGTCAAACGGTAAAATAATTTAAATGTTTAAACTTTTAATTATATGTTAAATTAATTATAGATCTATATCAGAAGGGATATTAATTTTTAATCTCTATTTTATTAAGATCTGGACAAATAATCTTTAACTAACGTTTTCTATTCTGATTATGAGTGATTGTTATTTTAAAATTTATCGTTTTAGAGATTGATTGATAAAATTTATAATAAAAAATATACTTGAGACTTTTTTTGTTGGCAGAGATCAGAAAATAAATCCCTTCTCAAATAAGAACGTATAATTAATTTATCCTTAATTATATGTTATTTTTTTAAAAAAAAAATCCAATCGTCTTTTATCCTCTTCATTGTGAAACCAGTACTCTCATGCAGAAAGACAAATTTTTCTTTACCCCTGCAGACTGTTGAAGCCATAGGCGGATCTAACGTATAACTAGTGGAGTGTTTGGACTCCACTAAAATTTTAAAATCTTATTAAGTAGTTTAAATTTTCCTATTAAATTAATTTGGTTAAAAGTTTTCTTTTAAAAGAAATGATCCTACTGAATTAATAGACTGATTTCAGTAAATAAAATTTATAAATCCGTCGCTAAACTTGAAGCCACCTTCCGAGTAAAAGAACTTTTACCCGCCCGTACGAGTGGGGCTAAGAAGCTGGCGCCCCGCTCGCCCTCAACCTTCGATCAGATCCTGTCCGTTCCCCGTGGGGAGCAGAAAAGGACGCGAACGCCGGCCAGAGCTCAGCGAGTGCCCAGTCCAGTACGGGAATCCTTTTGAAAGCATGCCGCTATACGGTGCGCTTACGGCATGGGAGAGTATAGTTATACGGGGAGATCGATCTAGAGAGTAACAAGGCAAAGTAGGAGCTCCACACACACACCTCAACACGTACGAGACCTTGCGCAGCAGCAGTGGTTGAAGGAATTTCCCAGCGTCAGCATCGATCGAGAGCGCGCGGCCCACCGGGACGGACAAGGGAACCTCCAAAAGCATAGGACCGGTGCCCACCAACCTATGCTCTACTCTACTCTCTCTCTCTCTCTCTCTCTCTCCATCGCGTTTCAGTCTTTCAGAAGGAGCTAGCTAGCACAGATCGCCGGGAGGGGCGCAGCTCGCTGGGGGCGTCGACAGAACAGGACATTGCTACTGTTACTCGCTGGCGTGCGGCGGCACAGCCGAGCGCCACGGAACGTTCGCGACTGCCCCGACTTCTCTGTGCGGCTGACCGGTGGTGGGCCACGGCGGCGGCCCGACTTCACGTGAAGAGAAGCGTCTCCTTTCCCGCTCCTGAGAGTGTGCGGGTCCTCTCGCGGATCTTCCTCATCTCCTCTGCTCCAATGAGCTGCGAGCGGCCACGTGAAGTAATTTTCTTTTCTGTTCTTTTTATCACACACGTCTCTCCTCCGTCCTCTTACCTTCTTGGCCACCCCCCAACTCTGCGGGGATCACCAGTTCCCAATCGATTCTATTAAGTACCGGCACTCCTTAGCTCTGATCTTGCACCCCCACATCCAAAGCCGGGAGCAATACTATTTCTTCTCTTCGCTCTGGTCCTCGTGGCCGTCCACTACTGATCTCTTCTGGTTTTCTCGTGTAGAGATCAGAGTAACATATTGTTAGATCTGGTCTGCTCATCTTCTTCTGGTACTTTACGGAGATATATGTATATATTATAGGTGCTGATCGAAGACCTTTCTCTACATATATATCATGGGAGAAGCCATTAGTGCTTCCTACATCCGCATGGTAATTAATATGTATCCGTTATGTTTGGAAAAAGGAGAGAACAGGGTGCATCGACTAGCTAGGCCACTTTCATAAGTCTTCCAAGTACTAATCTGTTGCGGTTCTTCATGTCGCGTATGACGTTATGTTTAGGTGCAGCACTTGATCGAGAAGTGCATCATCTTCCATATGAGCAAAGAGGAGTGCATGGAGGCCCTCTCTAAGCATGCCAACATCGACCCGGTTATCACTTCTACTGGTTCGCCCCCTTCTTTTACGACAACTGATCCCCCTGTATGCGCTCACAGTTCCTTTTTCTTGCATGCAATAGAAGCACACACGTAATTATATGTAAGATCGAGCACAATAAGATCGTGTGCCTGCTCTTAATTCGTTTGTTTCTGTGTCCTTGTTATAATGAATTTAATAAGGCTTGGGCACGCACGCTCCTTCTTGTTGAATACTGATCTTCGCAGGAAAGTTTCCCCTCATCGATGACTAATTGGGCTTCTGCATGCTCTAGTTTGGGTGGAACTCGCGAAGGAGAACAGAGCGTTCTTCGAGTCGTACGCGCGTGAAATGGAGGAGCGAGCTTCCCTGGCCGATGCAATGGAAAGGATCCAGAAGATGCTCTCAGATTTCGCCTCAAAACCTTCCGGCAGCTAAGAAAGCGAAGGCGCGCGACGTCGTCCGTAACCCCGTCATCAACATCTTAGCAGGCAATGGAATCTTAATATATACTGGCTAATTTCTACCAACTAACTAGCTCTCTCTCTCTCTCTCTCTCTCTCTGTGTGTGTGTACATATGTACATGTGTGTGTCCTCTCACCGACCAGTCGTGTTCTGCTGCTTGCTGATGGGGGCGGGGTGTACAGTACTCTTGGGGCCTTCTAGGCCTAGTTTGATTGATGGTTAAACTACCCATGGGTAGTTTAAGCATGGGTTGCTTAACCACAAACTTACCCAAATTTGCTTTGACAACTTACCCCCTCTAACCATGGGTAACTTGGTTAGATTACCCACTTTCTTTTTTTTTTAGTCAACTTAACACTTTGACCCAAGTTATCTTTCTTTTGTAATTAAGAAATATAAAAATATTACATATACATAGTTAAAATAATATTTACAATTTAATAAATATTTTTTAAAAATTTTTAGAAAAAAAAAAAAAAGCTACCCACTGGGTAGCGCTGCCCCACCTCTTGAGGTGGGGCAGCACTACCCATGGGTAACCTGCAAAAAGCAAGTTACCCATGGGCAACCTTACCCCCCTCCCCAAACCATGGGAGGGGGTTTACCCATGGGTAACTCCAAGTTACCCATGGGTAACCCCCTCCCAAACTGGCCCCTACTGTCGCGGGCAGTGTCTATGATCAGGCTGTTCGATCACAGGGAACCCTTCTGTACATAATGACGTACGTGTACATACATCGATGAGCTACTCCGCTCTTGATGAAATCTGATTCCAAGCGCCATGGAGTACGTTGTTGTTCCCCAGTACTAGTTATATCATATCGACAGTACTAATCCTTCTAGTATTATCTGTTTATATGCATGTGTTACCTATTAATGGAGTACTACCTTCTTGTTCTCTCTATGAGATGGGGGCCCAATCCAGCTGTGCTATATACAACCCCTGTGATCGATCGGGTGATAGCGACCGTTGCGTGCTCTCCCTGCGGAAACCTACACGTATGTATTCAGTGTCCGCTTCCATGATCCAGCTGCTTGTGATTATAACATAAACAAGAGATCCTGCGGCTTGGGATATTTGACTCCGACTATTGAGAAAATGGCCGATGATTTGTCTGTCATCTTGCTGACAGGAAGCATCCCCCTCCCTATAATAATAGCGCGCTCGATCGACATAGAGAATCTCGCAGCATGCGCGGGTAGTCTTTATGTCAGTGTTGGAAAAAGAGACGTGGCACAGAGAGAGAGAGATCGACGTATTGGAGCTATTCTCCTCTATACGTGTTGTGTTTACATATGGCTTGCGGCTTCTGAACTATAACCATGGTTAGTTGGTTACTATCTCATAAAGTAGACCCGATGACATCCACATATAAGAACCACTAACAAATAAGACTCTAGGGAGATCTTAGAACATGGAGACATCATCATTTCCTTCCGATCGGAAAATTTCTGATGTGAACTTTCTTATGGTACTGTTAAGTTTCTGTAAAGCCATGGGGAGGAGATCGATCGGGACAGATCTCTCCCCTATGGATCTGTGTGTTGATCATCCTCTTCCCATACGTATGCTCTCTCTCTCTCTCTATATATATATATATAGACACCCACATCTCTTAATTTCTTGTTGGTAGAGAGTACTACTTCAGAGTTACATCCCTCGAGTACCATGTCTGAAAGGAGCATTATATTATACATGGCCCAGGGAATTAGGTATTCTTACAATTATCTCCATCTGCATTAAACTATACACGTAATTGTAGAGCATTCACAACCGTTACCCCCAAATAGTCCGTACGTCCGACCATGATCGTCCAAGGAGAGCTAATTAATTAATGTGAACCGTGGAAACATTGAAACAAAATTTTCTTTTGTTGAATAACCCACTAGCGTCTATCAAGGAGTGATTTAGCTAGTGGTAGTAATTCACATATATTAGCAAGAGTTTAGGAGTTCAACTCCCACCGGTCTCAGATTGAAGAGGAATTTTTTTGAAATTTTTTTAAAGATGATGTTAAAGATTTAATTCTCATTGATTGATGTAATAGATTAATATTTCAATAAATAATTTGTTTTTTAAAATCCAGTGGCAGAAAGCCACTTGAATCCCCTCCCCCACCCTTGCTTGCTGCACTTGTACAAATGCACTAAGTTATGGACTTGTGAGGTATTCTTATTGGTCATGGGTATAAGTATTAATTCTCGTATATTTTTGCGCCCTGGACCATATACATCTGCATTAATTGGTGGGTTATCTCGTCTCAACAACGGCCTCTCTCTGCTTTCTCGTCTCAACATTTGCGCGCATATAATGACCACAAAACTATCAAATATTCTGGCATAAGGCTAAATTAAGGTGGTTTTGGAATAGGAACAAGACTATATATATTTAGTTTGTGATCTTATTTGACCTCCACATTTTTAAAATGTGGGGACATAAGATCTTTCATATTCCACTGCTTGATTACCTCTTAAAGCTCTTATGTGAAAGTATAATAGACGATCGAGATAGAATAGATATAATTTAGAAATATGCATGCATATAATTATCCCTTGATTAATTAAATCTGTCGTGTCTCCCCAAGCGAATTTGATCACCGGAATGCGTATGGCTGGGTGGGTGTCGAAAAATATAAGCACCCAGCAAGATAAATAATAATTAAACACATCGTCGACACAGGAGGAAATGTAGGGAAACAGATCAACACAGAAACTTTACAACATACGTAAGTGATCGACATGAAGATTTGCAATTGCATGATGAAAGTCTGAGAACAGAAAGATGACGATGAAGTACTTATTACGAGGTGGCAAGTTGCACTACTTAACCCCAAGTACTTGAAACGTACGTCTGCATGTTGTCGAAAGTGAATCTTGCGTCCGAGCTCTGCCCCCTCAAGTTAAACGAGATACGGCCATACAGGAATCTCTGAACGCCGGTAATTAAAAGCGAGCTAGCTAGGTTACACAACGACTAGAAGAACAATACTTGATTAATTAAATCTGAGAACGACAGTGGAAAAGGATAACTTCTTGCAACATCATGCACAAGTGCTCTTGCATATATATATATGATGGTGCGGCCCTGCCGCACTTCAGTGGGCTCCGTTGATTCGTCATCTAACAATGCTGTACAACGCGCGCAACACAAATTTTCTTTTTGGGGGGTCTTTGGATCGTGGTAGCGTCGCACCCAACGGTTCTATATATAGTGTGGAGGCCTTTGCTTGCTTGGGTCGGAGCTTGGTGGACCTACACTTGAAGAAAAAAGGAAGAACGCTGATGGCGGACGAAGATCCTGCAAAACCAAGAAGGATCAGGGGGGCCCGGTGAAGACCGGAGAAAACCCTCCGATGCCTACGTCAGTGAGAGGCTTGAAAGGTAGGGAGTTTTCGTGTGTAAGCGTGAGAGAGAATGTACCTCTGCATGGCACTATACCTATGCCTTTTATAGGCATGGACGCTGAGGTGGACGGCCGTAACGCCTCTGGATCATGCCTGGAAGGGTGCGTCGATTGGTGCGCACAACGTGGGGTTATACATCCGTATGCCCGTTGGGGTACTTGGCAGTTAATGTACTTTTGGATCGTGGGGCGCGTGGCTTGCGGCAGTTACAACTGCCGTGAGGATGTGAAGGGCTGCTCGAAAGCTTTTGGCAAAGGTCACCGAGCAGATAACCCATAAGGGAGGTTGAACCCGCTGTTCGGTAACCGCCACGGCTGTTCGGTGTGCTGGAACCGACAGTCTCCTTGGCAGGCGAAGTCCTGCTCCGGACAGGTCGTGGACGACTGGATTCTTGCTCGGCGGGCGGTGGCCCATTCCGAATCAACGGAGTTGTTCGGAGACATGCCGCTGGGGGGCTTGGTGAAGCCCGATCACGGGGGTCACGCTTTGAAGGCCCCTAAACGGTCCTTATAAGGACGTGGCGCCCAGAAGAAGGGCCACGCCTATTGACGGGACCTTAGAGTGCCGTAATGGGCTATGATGGGCCTAGGTGGCCAGATTTGGCCACCACACTTGCCCCCCACGCCCTCGAGTGGCTTGGACACATGGGCACTTCGAGGGCGTCATTTCTGCATTTAATGCGATGGCCCGTTGCAGGGAGCCATGTGGTGCTGTCGCCTGGAGCCCCGTCGAATGGCTAACCCATCATGATGGGTGCGAGGTCGTGTCGAGCTAGGAGCGTCGCGCTTTGCGCTCGAACGGCTGCCAGCGGTGCGATGGAGGAAGAATTTTCGAAAACTGGAAGGAGAGGCGTTTTAGGGTCCGCTTCGAATTTTGCACCCATCCTTCTTTATAAGAAAAGGAGGGGGCGAAGGCGGGAGTCACGCCTTCGAAAACCCTTCCAGTATCCAGCCATCGAGCTTTCTTGCCTCCCAAGCTTCCTTCCTCCTTCGCTTGAGAGCTTTCGTGCCCCTTTTAGGTTTTCGATCGCCTTCTTCCTCGCACTTCCTCCTGTTTGCTGTTCTCCTCCACGTCTTACAACGATGACAGGAAAAGGGAAGGCGGTCACGGTTTCCGGAGTGAACGGAGTCACCGTTGCGACGTCTAGCGGGCCTCGATGCCGCCATTACAGTGGGCTCCGCGAGCGCTTTCGGATTGGTGATGAGTACGAGATTATTAATGCAAAGGAAGGTGAATCGTTCATGGTGAACAAACCAGGTTGTCTCCCCCTCTCTTTGGATCACATAGAGGCAGGATTCCGGCTACCGCTGCCGGAAGTGGCGAAGGCGCTACTGAACTGCTGGGGCGTCTCGCCGATACAGCTGACGCCTAATACATGGAGGTACATTTGTATCTTCAGTGTCATATGTAAGATTAAGGAGATCTGGGGTTCAGCGGACGTATTCCGAGCTCACTTCAAGCTTTCTGCTTCTCGGCCGTCAGAAGCGAATATCTACTACGCCAAGCACCGAACAGGTTGGATGGACAGGTTGTTCTTCGTGCACCGACGGGATGGTGCAGAGTGGGGATTCCCCACTGTCGTCCACTCGGCACAGAGGATGGCGACCGAACTAGGGATCGTCGTGGTGAGCGACGAGTCAGAACGCCCTTCCAGAGAAGAGGCAAGGGGCTCCACCTATTCGGAGGGAAGGGCGCGTTCTGACGCCTCAGGCACTGGGTGCCGCATTCGGTGCTGCCGACCAAGCTGCGGAAGCTTCTTTTCGGAGGAACGATGGAGCTGCTGAGTCTTTTGCTCGAGGGGAGGAGAACCTTCCGCTCATCGAAGTGGCGGACACCCCGGGAGGAGTAGCAGGCATAGCAACCGCCATTACCGAAGAGGTTGCTCTGAAAGGCACCAGCGCGACGGAGGTTTCCCCCATTGTAGGGGTGTCGGCGGCAGGTGCAGTGGCCCCGGTGTCTCATGTGACGCCGTCCAAAGGGCAGGAGATGATCCCTGCCGCGGGGGCCACCGAGGAGATGGCCATGGTAGCAGGGGCCATTGAAGGAGTCGCAGCCATGATAGGAGCGGACACAGCGGGGCAGGCCTGCCCCCCATGCCCCCCACCGAGGTGGTTGCTAGTGTACTGCAACCACCAAGGTAACTGATGTTGCCGGGGGGGGGGCAGTGGAGGTTGGTGGCGGACTTCGGGCTGAAGAATCCGACGAGTTCTGGTAAGAGGATCGTCCACGAGCCATGGCTGCATCGTTCCCACAGATGGCGCCAAATGTGTGGAGGCCTTTGCTTGCTTGGGCGGAGCCTGGTGGACCTACACTTGAGGGAAAAAGGGAGAACGCTGATGGCGGACGTAGATCCTGCAAAACCAAGAACGATCAGGGGGGCCCGGTGAAGACCGGGGAAAACCCTCCGATGCCTAAGTCAGTGAGAGGCTTGAAAGGCAGGGAGTTTTCGTGTGTAAGCGTGAGAGAGAATGTACCTCTGCATGGCACTATACCTATGCCTTTTATAGGCATGGACGCTGAGGTGGACGGCCGTAACGCCTCTGGATCATGCCTGGAAGGGCGCGTCGATTGGTGCGCACAACGGGGGGTTATACACCCGTACGCCCGTTGGGGTGCTTGGCAGTTAATGCACTTTTGGATCGTGGGGCACGTGGCCTGCGGCAGTTACAACTGCCGTGAGGATGAGAAGGGCTGCTCGGAAGCCTTTGGCGGAGGTCACCGAGCAAATAACCCGTAAGGGAGGTTGAACCCGCTGTTCAGTAACCGCCACGGCTGTTCGGTGAGCTGGAACTGGTAGCTTGCTTGGCAGGCGAAGTCCTGCTCCGGACAGGTCGTGGACGCCTGGACTCTTGCTTGGCGGGCAGAGGCCCATTCCGAATCAGCGGAGTTGTTCGGAGACATGCCGCTGGGGGGCTTGGTGAAGCCCGATCACGGGGATCACGCTTTGAAGGCCCCTAAACGGTCTTTATAAGGACGTGGCGCCCAGAAGAAGGGCCACGCCTATTGACAGGATCTTAGAGTGCCGTAATGGGCTATGATGGACCTAGGTGGCCAGATTTGGCCACCACATATAGATAGAGAGAGAAAGAGAGATGCTAAGGTACGGCAGTGTATCTGTCGTACTCCAACTGTTATTGTTGGATGGAGATCTAATGGTAGTAAAACAAAAACAAAAAAAATCAGCGCCCACCTACAGCCTGTGCACAGTGCACGTTGCTGTTAGATGGAGATCCACGGCAACGATTGAAGTGTAGCGGAACCGCACCACCGCACTATATATATATATATATATATATATATATATATATATAAAGAAATTAATGAACAGACGTCATGCTGCTCACCAACGTGTGTCCATTTCACAGTGTGTGTATACACGTGTGACTCTCGTATCTGAATATATAGTGTCTAATCCTAACAGGAATATATAATCCCCCACTTACCGCAAGATGAATGATGGAACAAGGAAAGATATAAAGTTTCTGCCCTCTGCTCCACATTACACGTACATTTCCTTTCACCCAAGAAAAATCAAAGATGTGGAAATATTAAAAATCCTCCCTAGAAAAATGGAAACTTTTCGCACTACAAGAAGGAGTTGATTTATCAACTTCTATATGTCAGCGGCTTTAAAAATCCGCTGACAAAAGATATTTATGTCAATAAGTAGAGAAGGCCGTTGACAAACGTTACATAACTTACATATTTGTCAACGGCTTAATAAAGCCGTTGACAAATAAAATTTTCGTCAGCGGCTTTTATCCACTCGTTGACAAATATTTATAATTATAATTTATATTTTAATATATCTGATTAATATATTATTTTTAAATGATATTTTCATATTTATTATTAATGTCAGCGGCTAGACTAGCCGCTGACATATATTTCCCCCTTTTTTTTTACCACCCCCGCCGCCCCAAACATTTCCCACTGCGATCCGCGGCCCCAAACCTTTTCCCACTGCAATCTCCACCCCCACGCGGCGATCTCCACTGCAGCTCGCGACTCCGGCGACGATCTCCGCCCCCCCCTGTGCCGCCTCTGCACCGGCGGCCTCCTCTCGTTCTCCAATCGCCCCCGCATCGGCCGCCTCCTCCTCCGGCGAGGGATCCCGTCCCCTTCGCGCCGGCCGCCTCCTCCGGTGCGGGATCCAGTCCCCTTCGCGTCGACCTCCTCCGGCTAGCTCCAAGCTGATCTCTCTCTCTCTCTCTCTCTCTCGGCCCTCTTCCTGCGATGGCGGATCTGTAGGCCCTCTTCCTGTCTCCTCCACCTCCGGTTTGATCTTCTAGGCTTCGATCTGCAGACTTCAGTGTGCTTCACTAATATCTTGTGATTTTTAGTGGCTGATGAAAAAGATCTATCAAATATTATTTGTAATTTCTCTCTTATACAAGTCTGCTTACCATTAGTAACGTAATAGTTCTTATTTAAGACATTAAAGGCAGGTTATATTACCGTTCATCGAGTTTTCATTGCTCATCTTTTGAAGACATTCAAATTCTTTCCATTGCATGGGTTTTCTATCCTCTTTCCTCTTGTGATTTTGTCTCTTTTCAATCCAGAGGACTTTTAAGGGTTGTTTCAAGCCTGGTCTCTCAGGCATTGATTGGTGAAGTTCAGGGGCCTGATAAGGGCCATGCTTAGCTGTAGAGGAATTTATCATTATCCCTTAGATGCCTGTGCATATGGTTGCATATTCTTCATATTGTTGGATATAGGTGAACACTTACAAGTAGAGATGAGATTAACTGGAGAAGGCTTTACAGTTAATGCTCATGTTTTGAAGTCAAATTGTATTTTAGAAATCTAAGACTGGTTAGCATTTCTCTGATGACTGAGTTTAATGTACGTATGCACCTTATTTTCTATTTCATCTATCTGTAGAAATGTCCTTGATTAGAGTTCTGTTCGCTATGAGGTACAAGGACTCAGTTTGTCATATTGCCATCTGCATCATTTCAATGACATATATTAGTTTTGAGTTAGTATTATCAGCAGTCAAATAATTTGGGTTACCCCCCCCCCCCTCCATGTTGCAGGTGTGTCTGAGATTTATTGACACAGAGCAATTTCAAAGGTGAGTGATGGTATTGTTAGATTGTCCATCAATTTGTCTATTTACATTTCGTGTTCCAGAGCCACATGTTAACTGTAATCTTCTTGGTCCTGCTCTAATATTCTATTCCACATTTCAGGCTACGAGATCTAAAGCAGCTTGGTGAGCTTTGGTAACTTTTTTGAGGTTCATGATACTATGTGCGCAACCAGATGTACAATGGATATTTCATTTTTCAAGTGTTTTTTCTCTGTATATAACTATATTTTGTTTTTGCTATGCGTTCATGTAGTTATCTGAATTTTGTGGATTAAACCTAGAAGATCTGAATTTTGATCAACACCCACATTTCATTGTGGATTGAGTTCTGCAATTCTTGCGAAGTCAAATACCAGGTGGACATTATAGGATTTCTTGTTTCTGCCTTACAGATCTCCAAGAGCAAATATCAGACCGCGACAATTTTTTGCCGGTATGACCTCAAAAAGAGTGTTTGCACTGTTATAAACATGAAACCATAGGACAATCATACAGATGTTATTTAATGTCTCCCATTCTTGTTTAGGGCAGCCATTGGAGTTCGCATATTAATGGATGTCTCTGACTTTCATTATGATTAGTTAATAGTTGAAAGTTTTTTTCAGTGGTGGCTAATGCACCTTCCATTGGTTCTGCATAGTTCTTTGTCTTCAACCGATGGACAATCATACAGATGTTGTTTAATGTCTCCCATTCTTGTTTAGGGCAGTCATTGGAGTTCGCATATTAATGGATGTCTCTGACTTTCATTATGATTAGTTAATAGTTGAAAGTTTTTTTCAGTGGTGGCTAATGCACCTTCCATTGGTTCTACATAGTTCTTTGTCTTCAACCGAGTAATTGTTGTATAAGTAAGGACCATGGACAAATATATACCACAATCTATCGTAACTAAGAAACTTCTGCATTGTCTAGGTCTTACATACATGGTCTATCCAGGAGCTGTGCACACTCGATTTGAACACTCCCTAGGGGTATATTGGCTTGCCAGTGAAGCTATGCGGTGTCTCCAAGATTACCAGGTGTAGGAACTGTTAAACCAAAAGTCATCATCCCCAAGAAAAAGCATTCTGTTGTTTCTATGTCAGTAGTTTTATAAATGTTGATATGTGAGTGCCACATTTGCAGAGTTTAGAGCTTGACATTGATCACTTTGACCGCCAGACGGTGAAACTAGCTAGTTCTTTTGTCCTCTCGCTAGTTCTTTGCCTTGTTATTTAAATTGTTAACTTGCTTTTCATGATATTTTTAGGTTTGTTGCATGATGTTGATCATGGGCCGTTCAGTCACCTTTTCGAGAATGCATTTCTTCCTCAGGTCCTTAGGGAAACTAAATGGTTATTTCCAACTTTCTTGTTGCTCTGATTGTAGGAGTTATCATGATATAATAGTGAGGAAGAGTACTATTTAGTCTCTCACTTGAACATGGCACTGAAAATAAACCTTCAAGTTCTTTACTTTGCTAAAAGTTCTTTTTGCTAAAAATGCATCTCAAGTTCTGTCTGAAAGATTACTTATAAATGGAGGATAATCATAACAGTACTCTTCAACTATGCCATAGAAAGTTGTCCAAGTACTGTTAACAAAGTTTAAGATTCCACTATCTCCCCCACCCCCTTTATTGGTAATGTGATCTTATAACAATTTGTCTTAGTTTAAAGAAAGTTATTTCTGAGGCTGTTGGAACTAGTGTTAATCTAACAAGTATCCAAATAGTCACTTGTGTGTATTTGTTTGACTTTGCATTGTGTTTATTGATTTGTGTATCTTGTCTGTTTGATTTTCTTTGGGTCTCGTGAGCATATGTCAGGGAGCAAAGTTATTGATTGTGTACCTTGTCTGTTTGATTTTCTTTAGGTCTCATGAGCATATGTTAGGGAGGTTGATTGATTATATTGTTGACGAGCATCATATTGACATTGACTGTGACATCCTCCAAAGAGTGAAAGTAAGATGCTTTTTTCCACATTTCTGAACTAGATATTAGATAAAGATTGTAGGATCAAATTCTTGTATATTATGTAAGTAGTTATATGCACATTTCAAAACAAAATTGTAAGTAGTTATATGCAAGTACAGGTGCTAACTAATTTGGAGCTTGGGGAGTGCAATTACTGTAGTGCTGCTTTTATTATTCTTGCACATTGTGAATTCATGAGTCTATTCTATCTGTATTGTTCAGCCTCGCCATATATTAGTTCAAGTTTTGTCATACTACCAGTTTTATTAAATAAACAGAGGTACTACAAACAAGGAGCAGGGGTTCCTTTCACAGCAAAGTCAAACAAGAATAAATAGTCTACTATAGCAGATTGAACTACCCATCTGTTAAAATGTACCATTGACAGACTTTGATCTTATATGAATTGATGTGGATTTAGTATATTTGTTTTCTTGTTGTGTGTGAATTTAGGTATTTTTGTACAAATAAAAAAATAGAATTTTTAAAAGAATTTATATAAAAAAATTTTGTACAAGCATTTGTCAGCGGCTGAAGTCCGCTGACAAAAAATATGATTATTTGTCAGCGGCTATCAGGGCTGCTAACAAAAAAAATATGATTATTTGTCAGCGGCTATTAGGGCCGCTGACATAAAATTTTTTTGCCAGCAGGTATAAGCCGTTGACATAAATTTTTTTTGTCAGCGACTTAAAGCCGCTGACATAATTTTTTTTTGTCAGCGACTTAAAGCCGCTGACATAATTTTTTTTTGTCAGCGGCCCTCTCTTATGTTGACATGATAAGTCGACGACAAAAATGTCGACGGCTTTGTCTACGAACTGTGGCTGTTGACATATGTTTTTGTCAACGAATTTTTTGCTTTTGTCAACGGCCTTTAGCCGCTGACATATGTCTTTTGTCTTGTAGTGTCGTACGCCTCTCACATGAATGGAAGATTAGTTTAGAAAGACATATAATAAAGACCGATCGATACAACCTTCTCGATCGTAAGACCAACTACAGAGAGGATCCCAGTTGGGTCGATCGGTTAGAACTCTTGCTTAAAAGTAGGAGGTCCCAAGGTCGATTCCTGAGGGGGGGGATTATCTGATTTACATGTAATTCTCGAGATGTGTAAATTCGACGTTTTTTCGGTCAAGTGGGGTAAGGGCAATACGGGTATACGGAAAGTAGGAGCTGCCAAGTCTTGACCTTAGAGTTCATGAACACCAATCCCTGGGCCCACAAAATCGTACGGGGTGGGATTTCCTCGTTATCAAAAAAAAAAAAAAAAAAGACCAACTACAGCCAGCTAGCCTTCGTTCAACGGCAAAGCCCAGTAAAAGAAGGGTGGGATTATTTGAGTACTTGCTGGTGCTTATTCGTTGTCGTGCACCGCTACCGGAGCAATGCCACTCATGAAGAGCTTATAATGCCGTAGCTGCGGAATCTGATCGACGGCGGGGAACCACGAGATATCTTGTTAAGGAGGGGTATAAAGCTAACCCAGGTTAGTCTAAGAAAATAGTCATTTTTCTTAGGAAAATGGTTTAATAACATCGTTTGGTAACACATTAAAATAACACACCAATCAAAGTACATCACAATCTCATTATTTATGAGTTATTTTTAACTTTTTTATTTTAATTACTGATGTGGCACAATTTTAACGGTGATGTTACCAAATGATGTTATCAAATAGCGTTTCAAAATTGTTTCTATTTTTCTTAAGTGACAGGTGGAATACTAGGCGTAGGATTTGGGGAACCAAAGTTGCCTGTCCGGTCCCATAGTTATTTTCTAGGTTAGTACATACCAGATTAAGATAACTTTGAGGTATATATATATATATATATATATATATATATATGTACTAAAGTGACCAAAGACAGGTGATCGTTAATTTCTGGGCATGGTTAGTCTGTGCTACCAAATTAAGTGGCCCGGCAGCATATCTCCAGATTTTCTCGGCCGGTATCTTATTTTGGAGATCTGGTTTTAGACATTGTCTTCAAGATTTGTGTTGGGGAGTCTCAAATAGTATTTTCATAATTCTCTGAAAGTTGTGATTCTTAGATTTTCGGTATAGATCAACTTTTTTATTGATCATGCATGTCGTGGTGGGCACTTCAGTTATGGGTCTAGTCGATGGTAGGCCCGGCTTTGTTTTGTTTCTGAAAGTGACTGTATTAATTGTAGCTCATGCTAAACGAACTATATACATATGTAGAAATGAAATTAGATCCAGACATTTTTTGACGGTGAAATTAATTAGATCCAGACAAGATGAGAGGATAGGATAATGGGTGCATGGCGGAGGCACCAGTGGTACTGTTTAATTCTTTGAGATGGAGTTAATTTAACCGACCTCAAAATTGACTCTCATGTTTCCCATTCAGGTACGTACTCTTAAGGTGACAGTGATCTGACTGGCCGACAACTTATAGTGTATCGTAATAAAACATGTGGTGGCCAAATCTGGCCACCTAGGTCATGATGGCCCACTACGGTCCTCGCGTGTCCTGTCAGCTGACGTGGCCCCATCCCAACGGGCCACATCCCTTCCAAGATGATGTGAAGATCTCCTAGATACCGCCGCCTTGATCGGATGCTGTTAAGCCTCGTGGCGGCATGACCCCGAGCAGGTCATCTGTCCTTCCGCGACCGAACAACCGCGGAAGGCTTCCGAACAGGAACAGTAACCCTGCTGCGCGGAGCAACCTTCAATATCACCGAACAGCATGTTCGACCCCAATATGGGCCACCTGCTCGGAAGGCGTGTCCAACGGGTGCCGCGCAGGCTCTCTGGCTTACGGAGCGGTCGTAACCGTCCCAGGCCACGTCCTCCATCATCAAGAGGCACGAACTGCCTGGCAGCCCAACGGGCACCAACGCGCATAACTCCTCCAGTTATGCGCGCCCATCATGGCGCCTTTTCAGGCACGTTTTACCAACGTTACGCACGTTGGCCCTGGCACCGATGCCTATAAAAATACAGGTACAGTACTATGCAATGGTACGTTCTCTTCCTCACGCGAACACGCTCTCATACTCCGAAACCCCCTGCCCCGCAAGTTCCTTACTGACTTAGGCATCGAAGGGTCACCGGGCCCCCCTGATCCTCTTCTGGTTTTGCAGGTCTTCGTCCTCACCAGCGATCGTCTTCCCTATTCTTTCTAGTGGAGGCCCGTTTGGCTCAGGCCCAAACAGGATCATACCACCACATTTGGCGCCGTCTGTGGGAAACGACGCTGCCATGGCTCGAGGACGATCCTCATACCAGAACGTAGGAAGCAGGGCGACGAGGTCTCGCCAGTCGCGGGGGGATTCCCGTCGCCGATCCCCCCTGGTGACGTCGCCGTCGCCGCTGCCGGTGCAAACCACGACGTTCCAGCACCACCGGTTGCCGCACCTGCAACTGCCCTCGAGGTAGCAGAGCTTCGGGGGCAAATGCAGCAGTTGACGGGCGTCTGCCTCGCCCTACAGGCCCAGTTGGCGGGAGCAGCGGCCCCGGCGGTTTCCCTGCCGCGCGAGCGGCAGGCGGAATCGTCGCATCGCCGCTCCCGCGTCCCCCCGGTGCCTCAGGAGCAGCAAGCGGAGTCGCCGCGCCGGTCCCTTCGGGCCCCGTCGGAGGAGCGGGCACCAGAGCGCCGCGGACGTTCGCCTCGCCGCTCTATTGTCTCCCCCCGTCCGCCGCGATCAGTCGTGGGAGGCAACTCCCACGCCTCTGGACTAGGGGGCCCCGCCAACTCCGAGCAGGAGCTCGCCAGGCGCCTCAAGCGCGTGGTCGACCTGGAGCGCCGTGTGGACGCGATGGTCCAGCGCGCGGAGGGGAAAGCTCCAGCGGAGGATGACTTGGACTTCCGCTCCCCTGTCAGCAGGGAGATCTTGGAGGCCCAAGTCTCCTCCAAGCTCCCTCTACCCACCATCGCTCCCTACGACGGCACCACCGACCCGGCCGACCACATCCACGGCTTCGAGTCGTACATGGTGTTCCACGGAGCATCAGATGCGGCTAAGTGCAGGGCCTTCCCTGCAACACTCAAAGAGACCGCCAGGGCATGGTTTGAAACCCTCCCTGCGGGTTCCATCACCTCCTTCCGCCAACTGAAGAAGTCCTTCAGGGACAACTTTCTTGGCGGGAGGTCGCAGCCGCGAACGGCGGCTTCTCTTCTGGCTGTGCGCCAGAAGAAAGGCGAGGCACTCTGGGACTTCGTCAAGAGGTTCCAAACAGAGGCGCTTCGAATCTCGCGCCTGGACGTCCCTCTGGCAACCAGTGCCCTCATCCAGGGCACTCGCGACGGTTTCCTGCAGAGGACCCTCGGCGTCCAGCAGCCCACCACTCTCGCCGAACTACTCTCCATTGCACAGCGCCACGCAGCTTGCGAGGAGAGCCTGGCGGCAAGCAGGGCTGAGCAGGGGGAGCAGTCGGATAAGAAGCGGCCTTCCGACAACGGTTCCGACCGGGATCGGAAGAAGGGACGGCGCAATGGCGATTCTCCGCGCCGTCCGCTCCCCTTCGCACCCGAACAGATCCTGGCAGAGATCAGGAATGAAGCGTTTGTTCGGTGGCCACAAAGAATACGCTCCGACCCTCGGAAGCGCGATCAAAATAAATACTGTCGCTTTCACCGCGACCACGGCCACGACACCTCCGAGTGCCGCCAGCTTAAGGACGAAATTGAAGACCTTATCAAGCGCGGCTACCTTGGGCGGTTCGGGCGTCGGAACGAAGAGCGCCCCCGACGCCGAGATCGCACTCCCGAGCAGCCGATCAACAACGAGCCCAATGGGCAGGAGATCAACGTGATCGCAGGAGGCTTCGGCGCGGGTGGAGAAAGCACTCGAAGCCGACACGATTACGCAAGGCGAGTGCATGTCGTAGACAGGCCTTCGGCTGTTCGGTCGGCCCCATACCCTGCCAGTCCTGCACGCGCACCGCCCGAGGAGGCTATAACCTTCTCGGACGAAGATCTTGTAGGGGTTACGACCCCACACACTGATGCGTTGGTCATTTCGGCCACCATCAACCACTGTAATGTGCGCCGGATTCTGGTAGATAATGGAAGCGTCCCCGATGTCTTGGCTTATGACTGTTTTGTCCTCATGGGTCTGCGAGCCGATCAACTCACCCCTGTAAATTCGCCATTGTTCGGCTTTTCGGGAGTTTCGGTCCAGCCCATGGGAAGGATTCGCCTTCCGATCACCTTGGGAACAGCCCCAAGGGTTGTGACCAAGATCCTTGACTTCTTGGTCGTCAACAACATGCCTGGATACAATGCTATCCTTGGCAGGGGTCTGATCGGGCGAATCAAAGCAGTACCTTCGTCGCTCCATCAGAAGATGAAGTTTCCTACCCCGAGTGGAGTTGGCGAAGTGCTCGGGTGTCAGCGCGAGTCTCGTCGTTGCTATGTCCTCTCCTTAAGGGACAAACAACCACTCGCCGATCCGGCACCTCCGGTTTCCGATCAGCCTTCAACCAGCCGAGGGGCGCCTGCTGAAGACCTAATCCCCATTCAAGTGGACGACGACCCCGAACACGTCCTGTACATTGGCGCCTTGTTAACAGAGGCCGAGCAGCAACGCTACACAGCCTTCCTGCTGGCCAATTTGGACGTATTCGCTTGGTCCGATGACGGGCTTCCAGGCATTCCCCCGGAAGTCATGGTGCATCGCCTTCGGCTGGATCCCCGGGTCCCGCCAGTTCAGCAAAGGAGGCGACCCGTGAACCGAGAACGGCAGACCGTGATTCAGGATCACGTGGTCAAAAGCCGAGCTGTTGGGCTTCTCCGAGAAGCCCAATATCCAAAATGGATCTCCAACGTGGTCCTCGTACGCAAGGCCAACGGCAAGTGGCGTGTGTGCGTGGATTACAAAGATCTCAATAAGGCAACGCCCAAGGACAACTTCCCTCTGCCGCGCATTGATCAGCTGGTGGACGCTACTTCCGGGCACGAGCTTCTCAGCTTTTTGGATGCCTACTCTGGTTACCACCAGATCAGTATGCACCCTTCGGATCAAGACGCCACAACATTCGTCACAGACCTAGGTTTATACTGTTTCACCAGGATGCCTTTTGGTCTGAAGAATGCGGGCGCGACTTACCAGCGGCTGGTCAACAAGATGTTCGAGCAGCAGATCGGACGCAATATGGAGGTCTACGTTGATGACATGCTGGTCAAGACACTTCCGAGTACTGACCATCTTTCCGACCTCCAGGAAACTTTCGCAACTCTGCGAAAGTATAATATGAAGCTCAATCCTGCCAAGTGCGCATTTGGTGTTCGGTCGGGTAAGTTCCTTGGGTTCCTCGTATCAAACAGAGGAATAGAGGCGAACCCGGAAAAAATCCAAGCCGTGCTTGAGATGAGCAGTCCGAAAACAGTGCGTGATGTCCAGCGCCTGACGGGGCGTCTGGCGGCACTGAACCCGTTCATGTCCCGAGCAGTAGAAAGAAGTTTTAACTTCTTCAAGTTGCTCCGAGGCCCTAAAAGCTCCTCGAAGCAAGGGGGGCAAGTACGGTGGACTGATGAGTGCGAGGATGCCTTCACCGAGTTGAAGGCGTATTGGCAGCTCCTCCTGTTCTCTCAAAGTCTGTGCTCGGTGAGCCCTTGTTCGTGTACCTTTCAGTTACCGAACACTCCATCAGTGCAGTCTTAATCAGAGAAGTAGGAGCGGCGCAGCACCCTGTGTACTACATCAGCAGGGTCCTCCAAGAAGCTGAAAGGAGGTACCCCAGAGCAGAAAAACTCGCCCTTGCCCTCGTTACGGCTGCACGGAAGCTCAGGCCCTATTTTCAGGCCCACTCCGTTACAGTTTTAACCGATCAGCCGCTGAAATCTATCCTTCAGCGGCCAGAGGCTTCCGGCAGGTTGGTCAAGTGGGCAATAGAGCTTGGTGAGTTTGACATCAGCTTCCGACCGAGGACGGCGATCAAAGCACAAGCGCTAGCGGACTTCGTGGCGGAATCTACCCTTCCGACCGAGCAGGATCCGCCGTTGGCAGACGAGCCCCCATGGGAGCTTTATGTAGATGGATCCTCTTGTGTCACCGGAAGCGGAGCAAGTTTGGTCCTCACCTCCCCGGAGGGGTTAGAGTTCCAATACGCCCTCCGTTTCCGCTTTCCAGCCTCCAACAACGTCGCCGAATACGAAGCTTTACTGTCCGGTATCCGCATGGCTAGACACCTTGGGGCCATTCGGCTTAGAGTCTTTAGCGACTCCCAGCTGGTTGCCAGCCAGGTGAGCGGACAGTTTGAAGCACGGGAACCTCGCATGGCTCAATACCTCCAGCAGGTCAAAATCCAGACGGAGGGCCTCGTCTACTTCGAAGTTATACATGTTCCACGGGAGCAGAACGCGCGAGCTGATGCACTGGCCAAATTGGCATCTTCAGGTGACATCGCCCCTTCTCGCTCTGTTTTCATCGAAGAGCTCGCCTCGCCGAGCACGGAGGTCGATATAGCCGCCATAGAAACAGGCCTGCCAGCCCCAAGTTGGGTTGACCCTCTCTTGGCGTATCTTCTCCGAGGAGAGCTTCCGCCCGAACAGGGCGAAGCTCGTAAGGTCAGAATGCGCGCTCAGCACTTCACCCTCGTAGAGGGCAAATTGTACCGACGGTCCCTTGCTAGACCTCTTCTGCGTTGCCTCAACCCAGAAGAGGCCCTCGCGGCCACAGAAGAAGTTCATGAGGGGCTGTGCGGAAGCCACCTGGGGGGCAGAACGCTAGCGCGCAGCATCGTCCGAGCAGGGTTCTGGTGGCCTTCTCTTCAGAAGGACTGCATGTCCTTTGTCAGGAAATGTCCAGAATGCCAAAACTTCGGAGAACTTATCAAAAGCCTGCCGAACAGCTTCACAGCCTGTTCGAGCCGCGCCCTTTCGCCAGGTGGGGCATTGATATCTTGGGTCCCTTTCCAGAGGCCCAAGGGCGGAAGAAGTTCTGTTCGTAGCCATCGATTACTTCACCAAGTGGATCGAGGCCGAACCTGTTGCCACAATCACCGAACAAGCCGCATGGAAGTTCGTATGGAAGAACCTTCTCTGCAGGTTTGGTGTCCCAAGGGTGATTACGTCTGACAACGGGAAGCAGTTCGATAGCACCTTCTTCAAGCAGAAGTGCGCCGAGCTCGGGATCTACAACCACTTCACCTCCGTGGCTCATCCCCAGGCTAACGGTTTGGTCGAAAACGCCAACCGAACACTGCTGCACGGGATCCGCACGAGGGTTGAGGCTGCAGGTGGATCATGGATTGATGAGCTCCCGAACGTCCTTTGGTGTCATCGAACAACTGCTCGGGTAGCTACAGGCGAAACACCTTTTCACCTGGCTTACGGCTCGGAAGCAGTTGTACCCCTGGAAGTAGCTCTTCCGACCATCCGAACAACCCACTTTGACGAAGCCGCCAATAACCGTGCTCTTCGAGAAAACTTGGACATGCTGGGCGAACGACGAAGCGACGCCAGCATTCGCCTTGTTTCTTATCAGCAATGACTCGCACAATACTATAATGCGCGGGTTCGGGAAAGGCGGTTCAATGTGGGAGATTTGGTTCTACGCTGCTATTCGGCTTCGGACCCTCGGAGAGCAGTAGGCAAACTTGCCATCAAATGGGAAGGACCTTATCAGGTCACCCACGTCCTCGGAAAAGGCTCATATAAGCTAACTACTCCTAGTGGCGAAGCCATACCCAGGACTTGGCATGCTTCTAACCTTAAGGCTTATTATCTATAAAAGCCTTCTCTTTCCAGCATCCTACCTCTCTTCTCCCAACTCTTGTTGCTACACAAGCATTTAGCATACACACCTGATCGGAATCTCCTTTTTGGTTCCCAACGATCTGCGTTTTACATGCAATGCTTATGAAGCTTTGCGGATTCCGATCCGAACAGGAACAATCATAAAGGGAAGAAGATAGAGAAAGAGAAGCTACAAAATCATTTCATGAAACAGAAGACTTCATTCACAAAAAAGTTTCTTTTTTTACAAGTAAGCCCTTTTCGGCCGTGGTTACAAAAAGGAGAGTATAAGAAGAACAAGGAGCATAAAGATCAAGGGGCCTGCTGCGAAGGACCGGCGTCGTCATCCGAAGGGGGCATCCGCCCAGACTGGAATTGTGCGAACCGCACACCATCCAGGCGAGCGTCCTGAGTACGACGCCGGCATTCCCGAACAGCAGCCTCGAAGGCTTCCCGGGCGCGGTCAACCCAGGAAAGCCGTTCTCCGAGATCCTTTCCAGCATTGAGACCCACCCTGTAACAGCGGGCTCCATATTGCTCTAGGTCCTCCTTATATTCTGGACCGGCCCTGTACTCAGCAACCGCGCGGACTCCGGCATCCATTACTACCTTGGCCAGGGCGTCTTTTTCAGCCCGCTCCAAGGTAGCTTCCAGCTTCGAAGCTTGGAGGGCAGCTTTGAGGTTCTTGACCTCCTCCTCCAGCGCTGCTTTGCGAGCCTTATGCCTCGCGGTGAGGTCCTCGCAGAAAGCTGTCTGCGCCTCTTGGAGGTATTTTTGTCTCTGGCCCCGAACAGCCAGAACCTTCAGGATGCCCAGCGACTTGGACATTCCATCTGCGAGCGCTTCAACGTCAACATCGCTCAAGCCATCTCCCCCCTGGACCTCTGGGAGGTAACCTTCCGCTGACCTCTCCGGGGTCTGCTCGGCAGGAAGGTCTAGGCACTCGCCAGCTGGTCAAGGTGAGAAGCAGTAGGGCTCGGGGGCAGCTCCCTGGGCGCGCTCTCCATGCGACGAAGGATCGCCTCCAGAGCCGCCACCGAAGGGTCTGCAGGAAGCTTCTTCTGCAGCGCCTCGCTAAGGGGTCTCCGTCGTCTTCGGACTCTTCAGCCCGAACACCGTCCCCAGCACCCGCAACATCCGCCCCAGAATCCTCGACTACCTTGGAGGTCGCATTTACAATAGCAACCACCTCGGTGGGGGGCATGGGGGGCAGGACACCCCCAAGGGTAGCAGCAACCTCTTCGGATGTCCCCGTCATCGCAGCCACCTTTTCAGTGGCCCCTATAGCATGAACCACTTCCTGGACTTCTAACGGAGCTGCGTTGGGCGCCGGAGCTATTGCGCTGCTAGCTGCCTCTTCTACAGGGGCGGAAAGGGCCATTGCATCAGCGTCCTCCTCCCGCCGAACAGGAGACGCCGCGACCTCTCCGCTCCTCCTAGAGGATACCTCCGCGGTGTTGCTGGGAGCGCAGTGCTCGGCACCTCCAACGTTGGAAGCACCGGAGGGCTCCCTATCTCTCGCGCAGGGGGAGCCCCCGGCCTCTCCTCCAGCAGGGCTCTCGGACCCCTCGCTCACAAAAATGAGCCCCAGCTCGGTCGCCATTTTCTGTGCAACCCCGGGGCGAGTCACGGAGGCCATCCGTGGCACTCCCTGATCGGCCGATTGCACGGCCCTACTTCCTCTACGCAGCAGCAACTGCGCTTCCTCTTCTTCTTCAGTCCCCTCCTCGTCACGCGGAGGGGTAGCGGGGACAGTCTTCTTCTTCTTCCGGGCATGGAGTTCTTCTTCCTCCTCAGCACTCTCATCGAACAGGACTGGCCTCTTCTTGGCAGAAGCCGAAGGATGGCTCGCTCTGTCACCCCTCGCTGGTGAGGCTCGAGCACCAGCCGTAACCACCTCTTTGGTGGCCTTCTTCTTCAGACGAATCTTTTTAGGCCCCTTTTCAGGAGCCTGCGCCTTGGCTGGGCGCCCCCCAGTTGGCGAGGGGGCAACAAGCGCCGTTGTCACCGTGGCACCAACCCTCACTGCAGAGGGAACCCGGGCAACGGCGGCAACATCATCGTCTTCGAACACCATGTGCGCCAAGATAGAGATCTGTTCGGCGAAATCCTCATCCGCCTCTTGATCCCTTCCGGCCTCCAGCTCTGCGGCCGCTGCGCACAAAGAAAGCAAGAGGAAGAAAAGTCAGTATGAGATCACCAAACCTAAGAGTAAACAACCAAGAGGTGGTATACATACTCCATGGTTTGCTGAGCCCGTACTTAACAAGCATGAACTCGGTCACATATCCTTCTCCAGTCCGAACACCTGCTCGGAGAAGTGTGTCCGATGCCCTCGCCTCATCCTGGATTAGCTTTGGAAAGCTATCCTTCCGCGCCGGGCGGATAACAGTGGGGAATCCCCACTCGGCACCACTCCGGTGGCGCACAAAAAGTAGCCGGTCCATCCAACCCTTGTTGTTGGAGTACTTGTTGGACAGGCCAATGTGCATCCAGTCTGTTCGGTGCTTGGCGTAGTAGATGTCTGCTCCCGACGCCCGCGAAGCAGACAGCTTGAAGTGAGCTCGGAAAACGTCCGCCGAGCCTCGGATCTCTTTGAGCTTGCAGATAACGCTGAAGATACAGATGTATCTCCAGGTGTTGGGCGTCAGCTGTATTGGCGAAACGCCCCAAATGTTCAGGAGCGCCTTCGCCACCTCCGGCAACGGCAGCCAGAAGCCTGCCTCCAGGTGGTCCACGGAGAGCAGCAGATAGCCTGGCTTGTTCACCAGGATCGAGTCACTCTCCTTGGCGTCGATGATTTCGTACTCGTCCCCGATCCGGAAGCGCTCGCGGAGCCCGCTGAAGTGGCGGCACCGTGGACCGCTCGACGCCGCGACTGTCACTCCGCTCGCTCCGGCAGCGGCCTTCCCTCCGCTCGCCATCGTTGGAAAGATCGCAGGAAGCGGCAACGGCGCAAGGGGACGAAGGAGAAGACGGAAATAGGAGAAGGCAAGGAAGCACGACGGCTGAAAGCTGGAAGGTTTCTGAGAAGCGTAAGTTCCCGTCTTCGCCCCTTCTCCTCCTTATAAGGAAGGGGAAGGGCGCGAAATTCGAGGCGGGCCCCGAAACGCCACTCCCTCCAGTTTCGAAAATTCCCTCTTGGGTACAGCGCCGACGGCCGTTCGAGAACCACGATGACGCTCCGGGCTCGACACGGGTTCGCACCCATCATGGTGGGTTAGCCGTTTGATAGGCTCCAAACGGCGGCACCCCGCAGCGGGTCATCGCATTAAATGCAGAAGTGACGCCCTCGAAGCGCTCGTCTCACCGAGCCACTCGAGAGCGTGGGGGGCAAGTGTGGTGGCCAAATCTGGCCACCTAGGTCATGATGGCCCACTACGGCCCTCGCGTGTCCTGTCAGCTGACGTGGCCCCATCCCAACGGGCCACATCCCTTCCAAGATGATGTGAAGATCTCCTAGATACCGCCGCCTTGATCGGATGCTGTTAAGCCTCATGGCGGCATGACCCCGAGCAGGTCATCTGTCCTTCCGCGATCGAACAACCGCGGAAGGCTTCCGAACAGGAACAGTAACCCTGCTGCGCGGAGCAACCTTCAATATCACCGAACAGCATGTTCGACCCCAATATGGGCCACCTTCTCGGAAGGCGTGTCCAACGGGTGCCGCGCAGGCTCTCTGGCTTACGGAGCGGTCGTAACCGTCCCAGGCCACGTCCTCCATTATCAAGAGGCACGAACTGTCTGGCAGCCCAACGGGCACCAACGCGCATAACTCCTCCAGTTATGCGCGCCCATCATGGCGCCTTTTCAGGCACGTTTTACCAACGTTACGCACGTTGGCCCTGGCACCGATGCCTATAAAAATACAGGTACAGTACTATGCAATGGTACGTTCTCTTCCTCACGCGAACACGCTCTCATACTCCGAAACCCCCTGCCCCGCAAGTTCCTTACTGACTTAGGCATCGGAGGGTTTCCCCGGTCTTCACCGGGCTCCCCTGATCCTCTTCTGGTTTTGCAGGTCTTCGTCCTCACCAGGGATCGTCTTCCCTATTCTTTCTAGTGGAGGCCCGTTTGGCTCAGGCCCAAACAGGATCATACCACCACAAAACACATTCTTCAACTACCCATTTTTTTGGTTGGAAATCTGATCACGATCTTCTTGAGAGAGAGTATGTGTGTGTTTGGGCAGCTTCAGGATGCATGGCTGAATGCATCTTAGAAAAGTTTATTGTACTTGTCTAAGTGCGCTTACTGTACTTAAGTAGTGACATAATAGCCCTCCTAACATCAAATTGAATGTCATACGGGCTAACGGGCAAAAGGGGAAGCAACGATAACTATCGATGGCGGCGACTAAAAAATAGTATTGGCAACAATCAACGACGAACAGTGAGCGGGGCTATACAATAGTAGCGTGAGGCGGTGATCGACAATGGCAGGTGGTAGCAATCAGGAGATAAATTGCTGTAGATTTATAAATTAAAAGTTTAGACTCATAAATATAAATTTTAGACTTAAAATATTACTATGAAGTTTTAAAAATATTGACTGACTTTTCATAATAATTTAAGCTCATAAATATTAATTTTAGACTAAAAAATATAAATCTAGACTTAAAATATTATCCTTAAAATTTAAAATTATTAATTATTGACTGGACTTCTAATAGAAAATTCGACTTATAATGGTGATCTTGACTTCTAGAATGGTGACTTTGGAGTCTGTTGCCGACCTCCCTTGCTTGTTGCTATATATCTATTTACCTACTGACGCTGACATTGTCATGTCATATCCAAATACAACGAATGCAACTCCCTTCTCATGGATTTTACCTGCTGTAGTATGTGGTTATGTGGCTAGCTCATGAGCGGCCCGTTGCCCAATATATTCAGGATTCATGATCATGTGATCCTCTAATATTAATCTAAAAAATAATGATCTATATATCTAATTGTTCACGTACGTGATCTAAGATCAATCTCTCCCTTGATATTCTAGACAAGATCGAAAAGAGGAGTACTATAAATGCTGCCATAGATTTTGGACAAGTAGGTGAGTCACACTTCCCGGATCGAGAACCGGGCTAGTTCGATATGTACAAGTTATAGGCGTTACCCCACAAGTTAGGCAAAGTTTTTGCGAACGCGACCGCGACCGCTTACCAGTATATACATGTGAAAGGGAGGTGTAGGTGAAACCGGCCATTTACCTACGTACGGATTTTCTCTTTGTTCTTCACTTACTAAATATATCATCCATCGCAGGTACTATATAGTCGCCTTCTCCTGTCCAGTGATGCATCACTTGGATTATTGTGGTGGGTCCAAATTGGAAATATATGTTCCAGCGTCGTACTCGATGATTGCCTTCTCTTATCCATGACTGATCTCTCTTATCATGTAATCATCACCCCTGACCACAAGTTGTGAGCAGAGATGAGAAATCTGTGATCGAGAGCGACGGAGCTGATCATAAGAAGATAGGAGGGAGGGGAGAATAGAACAAACGAATGTTGGAATGTTTGGGCTTTTCTGGAATCTGCGTGAATAAGTGTAGGGCCAACGAAGAAATATCCCCGGCGGAACTATACGTACGATGCACGCTTTCTCCAATAATTCCCGGCCACGGTGATTCACTTATATTCCTTCAGCAGTTTCCCTTTTTTGGAATTAAGCTCGGTGCAGTTTGGCTTTTGTTTCATGGGAGATGTACTCTCCTCTTACATGCATGGAGAAGCTGGCAACTTCGGATGTCCACAAATGTTAGAAAGGAGGATATGATCTGCAGCTAGCTCTCTCGAGATAAGTTAATTTACTTGGTGCACACCCGCCGGCGATGTCCGAGCCCAGTGCGTAATCGTCTCAGCAGCTCAGCCGTTTTTTTTTTTAAGAATTTTTCTTTCAAACAGTACTACTACAGAAAAGAAACTTTGAACTGTCTTGACTACTCCAAATTAATGATGATTCCATGAACAATCATATAGATCGACGATTAATCTAATATATGCTTACACAAGATTATCTAATTAATAAAAGGTGACCAAGAAGATTCCGCACGTCGATGATGCTTACACAAGATTATCTAATAAAAGGTGCCCTAGAAGCTAGGTTACGTCAATATTGATGACACTGCAACCAATCGATCACCATGCACAGCCTGCATCAACACACTTATCTTTCTGCTCCAAACTTCGAGTAGCGGAGGCGCCAACTTCCCAGTTTGTGGAAATTAACACCTTCCCAATTATAGAACGATCGATGTACGCATACATCAAAGATCATACACATCTCATTTTTCTTTGTCTTATGATTGGAGACTGTGGAGGCGCTCCGAAATGTAGTGGACACATCCCTGGTTCTCCAAATTAAACGCCGCAGATGATCCAAACAAGCTAGCTAGCAGTACTCGCTAGTGGGGTCGAAACCCACGTGGGGTGGCTCGGAAGCTGCCACCATGTCGCAACGTCTACTTTTCGCTCCTCGTCGGAAACAGAGAAGGACGTGAGCCGTGAAGAGGGATCGGCCTGTCCAGGATCGTAAGGTTTCTCTTCCTCTTGAAAGCAATAGCATGCACCACCACACTAGCTAGGCCTGCCCTGAGAGGGAGAGGGTATGGGACGACAGACGAAGAATATAAGAACAGGACAAGAGAAGAGCGTTCCCCCCCACATGCATCATGAGAAACCTTGTGCAAACATGCTGCGATGGAATTCGCGTGGCGTCAACGTCGTCCGGGAGATAGGGACATGCATGGGCATCGACCGAAAGCATACGACGGTGTCTCGCCTGGGAAGCCGAAGCCCAAGTTGCTCGCTAGCTATAGTCCGTCACACCCAACTATAATTGATCTCTCCAAAATGTATAAAAAATACTATTAGATCTTGGAATGTGAAAATTGGGCTCTTAACGGCCCTTGAAGTGAACCTTAATGCATCTTGACGACAATATAACTTGTCATGTAGGTGGTGTTGACAGTATGAATGCATGCCGTCAACTTTTCTTGATGACAAAGAGTCTTCCTGTCTAGTTCTTCTGTTCAAGAATTCTCCAGTACATGATATATGTAGTGGTGTTAGGAGTTGACGACAACCTATATTGTCATCAAGATTAAGTGGTTAGAACTTGACGACAATCGATGTCGCCATCAAATTTGATAGAGCTATTTTTATATATGGACCCGAGCCTTTCTCTCTCTTCCTCACTCTCCATTCTCTCCAAGGATCGAGGAAGAAGGAGATCCCCCACGGCGTGCATGGTGCCATAGCCACAGTTTAGGAGACGAATCCCTGTGCTTCCATTGTTGTTTTTATCATACTTCATGCGGGAGTAGCGAAGTGAATTCAAGTTTTTGGAAAAATATTCTTGTCAAGGTGCACCGAGCAATTCGTGCATTGAATCTATATTTTCCAACTTTTTATAGATGTCATATGATCTGAGGATGAGTTTCCCGCCGTTGATTTCTGCTTGAGAGGTGTGAATCCAACCCTATGTAAGGGCTTGGCCGTGTTGTGCAATCTGGAAGTAGAGGAACTTGGTGGCAACATGGATTGCCGTCAAATTCATCTTTGACAGCAGCCTTTGGTACCGTCAAGTCTCCTTGGTAGCATGTGATGCCGCTTTCTGTGAAGACCAGCAGTGCACTTTTTGCATTTCTTGCACCGCTTATAGACTATCTGTTTGTCTAGTTGTACGACATCTTCAGGCATCAAGGGCGTCTCTGTTTGAGTCATTTTGCATGTTGTGTTTGTGTTTGTGTTGTGTGGTGTGCTCATTACTCAGGTGTTGAGTGCAGCTCCGTCTGGATGACTGTCGTTGAGACTACTCCACTAGTGAGCCTCGACGTTGAGAGCATCCCCGTCTATAGACTGTCTCTTGTAGTGGTTTCGAGTTAGTTTCTGTGGTGCCTCTTCTCTATCCTTCAAAATTCGACGTAGGAAAAGATCGGTCAAGGGTCAGATGTCGAGGAGAGTGTCTGTATATGCACACATGGTTAGGGTTGGAAGATTCTATAATGTCGAAGCACTAATTAAGCAACACACCCTAGCTAATGGACCTTGTGTGATGTGGTTGTATACTTTTGTTGGTGTGCTTGTGGTGCTAGCTAATAGTGCAGTCTTGTGACCTTCTTACTATACTTAGTTTATTTTATTGCACATTATTATCTAGTTGTTTCTTTTATTTGAGGATCATTTTGGGTCTCGGATAGAGTCCTTTTGTTACTACTTTTCAGGTGAGGTGTCATCCACTCATGGTGCATAGATTAGAGTCGCTCCAATGATCCTACCTAGTTGTCAAATTTTGGTCAGAGACTAATATGTCATATCCTGTGTACTTTCCTGATTCCCTTTGATGCAATTGTAATTTGGACAGCGTAGAATTTTATATATAATATGTATATTATGTTTAGTTGATATATATTATGTTTATTAGTTTAGCATTTTAGATTCTATAATTATTTTAGTTTCTTATATAGCTTCTAACACTATGTTTAATCCTTGCGAGCTATATGCAGCTCATAGGTGGCGGCTGAGAATTCGAGTTGTATCTGATATTTTCGAGTAGTTTGTATTTTGGGTCGGAAACTCCAAACTATAACAGGTAGGGGTGTTCATTATTCGGTTCAAACTGAAAAATTAAACCGAACCGAGTGATTCGGTTTGGTTTGGTTTGGTTTGAACATGAAAAATATTTAGTTTGGTTCCAAACCAAATCGAAAAAGAAAATTCGGTTTGGTTCGGTTTCTAAGCTCTAGAAACCAAACCAAACCGATTAAATTGAATTGCAATAATAAGTTTACGTAAAAATATATATTATGGAGGTTAATATGGTCATCAACATTTAATACTTCATTTTAAATATTATTTGATAATAATTTATTAGATAAATAAGTGATTAAAATTTTATTTAAGACTAAGAGAATATAAAAATCTATTTATTTTCAAGTTAAACCGAACCAAACTGAGGTAAGAGACTTCGATTTGATTTGATTCAGATTAGGTCCAAATTTAATTTTCTATAAATCAAATCAAACTATGAGCACTCCTAATAACAGGTCATCTGAGATTTAACCTTATAAACTCTTGACCACGAAACCTTTGTAGAATTGACGGGGAATTTTCACGTTTCTACGAAAATCATCTATCTCCATTCCATAGTCAATACTTCGAAGTTTTGTTATCGATAGTACTACTCCTTGTGCATATCTTCACCGACGGTAGAGTTGGGTGACTACGAGCAAGGATCTTCTCAGTGCACTCATCACTGACATGACAGGAGCCAGCGAGTGTCGAGACGGGTGTGGTTCAAAGTGAATATCTACAGATTAATGCTGCTTAAAAACTCAATTTTTTTTTTCTGATCAACAAAAATCCATCTTGTGTACGTGAAAGGCGGGCGCCAAGGAACGTGCGGGAAGTGTGCATGCGGCCGCGCGCGCGGTGGCCCAACTTCACGTGAACGTAGGCCGCCGTGTCGCGCTGATCAGAGTGGGCGGGCTCTTTTCACGAATCTTCCTCATCTCCTCTTCTCCAATGAGCTTGCAGATGCCACGTGAAGCAAATTTCCTCTCCCTGTTCTTTTGTTACAAACGTCTTCTCCCCACTTGATCTCCCCAACCTAGAGCGATCAGAAGACAATAAGTATCACTTCTCGATCGATCGTGTAGTGCGGTAGTACCATGCATGCCTGGGTTTGATTAGATTCTCTTTTCTTCCCTTCTCCTCCGGTTGTAGCACTGAGGCCTTACGCGCTTGGTAGCTCATAATTCCAAAGAGAGTATAAGTAGTACTGCTCTCTCATTGTTATACATACCTGTTGCATCAAGAGGAGACCTCGCCGATCGTAGCTCATGGGAGATGCCAGTAGTAGCAGTGCTTCCTACATACGCACGGTATGTATATATAGCTGTGTGGTTGTAAAGATGATCGGGGAAAGATTACTACAAAGAGAGCACGAAACTGTTTGCTTTATTAATCTCTTCCTACGTACACTAATCTTGCGGTTCTTGGTGCATGTTGTTTGCTGTTGAATTGTATAAATTTAGGTGCAGCACCTGATCGAGAAGTGCCTGACCTTCCATATGAGCAAAGAGGAGTGCATGGAAGCCCTCTCTAAGCACGCCAAGATCGACCCCGTTATCACTTCTACTGGTTCGAAACGCACCCCTTAATCCCGATCGATGGATCTGCATGCTTACCTCTTTCTTTGTACATGCAGCTCGGAGACGATTAATGTGTTTTCTTTTATCGTACGCTATTTTCTCTTGCTTCTCTTTGACACTTAACGGTGGGCTCGATCTCCTCCTCCAGTTTGGGGGGAGCTCGAGAAGGAGAATAAGGAGTTCTTCGAGTCGTACGCGCGTGAAATGGAGGGTCGAGCTTCCCTGGCGGACGCGATGGAAAGGGTCCAGAAGATGCTCTCAGATTTCGCCTCCAGGCCTTCGGACGACGACTAGGTCCTGTCAGAAGGAAGCTATACGTACGGAAGGCGACGTACCCCCCCCCCCCCACCACCGAATTCATCGTCCTCTCTCTCTCTCTCTCTCTCTCTCTCTGTGATGCTGCGGGTGGGATGTCGGCATGAATAAGTTTATACGACTGGCTATTCTTATAACTTGGCGTTTGTCAGCAATGGAGGGTTGGAGACTACCCTGTTGTTGAGTTCTCACACACTGAGATGGATGGGGACGTCCGAGACCAAACTGATCAGGGTGATGGAGACTCTTGTGGCCGGACTTCGAGAACTAGCCAGCTAGCTTCTTTTGAAGACTTCAATACGTAGCTTGCATTCGTATCGTAGATGGGGACATAAACAAATAAATAAATAAATATATACTATTTCTTGCATTTTCGTAAAATTGATTAAAATTTATCACATGACTTCTTTGATATTATCCCTTACCTTCCAAACGATAATTACACATGCATTTAGAGTTCATCTCCCACTGCTGATTTTCTTCTCCACTTTTTCGCTTAAAAAAATCTTCACATACCCATCAAAGGAGAAATTTTATGTAAAAAAATTAATAAAAATTTTTTTTATGCAAAAAAATAAGAGGGGGGGGGGGGGCAGTTGCCCCCCTGGCTCCGCCACTGATCTGTACTTTGCATTAAAGTTATAATAATAAAAAATAAAAAAGAACAGAAAATCCTAACCGGATAAACCGTGTGCTCCGGTTCGGTCCGGTTTGCATCAAAATTATAATAATAAAAAATAAAAAAGAACAAAAAGACCCTAACTGGACTGATCGACTGCAAAGTCCAAGGCACAATACGAACTAAGCATATCATATTAGACTATTAGTACGGTATGATATGTCCAACCATGATTCTGATATATTCGTATATTGTGCCACAGTGAAAAGAATACTAGTAGTATCGTTTGGATCCTGGCCCAGGCCCAAAGGCTCACAATTTGCTAGCGTCGTCAGTGTGGGCCGCACAAAGGATTCGTTATCTTGGTTTTGGGCCACATTTTGTTGGGGAGAGCAGCCCACTTGACAGACGACCCATTAACGTCGGTTGCAGGTGGGATTAGGAGTAGATTATGAAGTATAATATATCTGAATTAAAAACTATGATCGTCAATTAAATAGTTTCAAAGTGAATAATTAAATGCATACATATATACTAATGGATTCATCGTCTCCATAACTTCGATACTTAATAGTTATATGATAGTCACTTCTAATACGAGATTTATGTCTTCCAAGTTTTGATCCTTTTAGAACCCCTCACCCCTTGTCACTTTTAGGAACAGAAGATTAACGCCAGATTACTACTGGATTGAAATTTCGATCGGGCTCCAGCCGCCGGGCTCTAGACACTAGCCGTCGGACGCTGGATGCATAGGACGTCGAGCGCTGACCATCGGGTGTCGGCTGCTGGGCTACGGACGTCGGGCACCAACCGCCGGGCGGCCCCGGCCACCGGACGTCAGACGCTGGGCGCCGTGTTGCCAACCGTCGACCGTCAAGTTTCAAGTATCCGACACAAAAAGTTAGAGTGAAGATTGTAATCACACTCATGAAAATCTTACAAGGAAGAGAAATCTAGAAAAATGATTTATGGAGTCTCATCAAGAATGCCAAAATTTATAATTTTAGGTAAAAAAACTTCGTGATTAACTTTTTAGTGGTACAAAACTGACCATTAGATAAAGTTTTTTCCGAAAAAATTTCTGACATGAGATTTTACGTTGAAACAAACGGATCCTAAATTAGTTCTTTGGCCTGGTTTGATAGTCGAATAGGATTGGTGCAAAAGATATCTAAAATTTGATTATCCATATTGGTTGGTTAACTATCCAATCTAGCTATGCAAACCAAAGACCTTATAACCCTAGGTTAAACAATCTCAAAAGTTGCTTGATCAAGACCTATCTTATGCGACTATCAAATTAACCAGACCTTACTTTTGGGTGTTGGATCTCTTAACCCCAACACTTCTTGTCAAGTTCGGTGTGCTCCCCCACATGCCCACAACAAGGGTCATATAAATAAAAGTCTCTACAAGTAGGCACACAAACTAATTACACACTCTCTCTCAATCTTGAATGAACAGTTTGATTGACTTTGCTCCATCCATGCCCATATAAAATTTAATGTGCATAAACCTCATTAAAGTCTTGGCTCGCCCTCCCTCTTAATTTTATAGGCCACCCACTTGGACTCTTTGTCGCCCCCACCACTTAGTGGAAAGAAAAAGGGAAACTTCGTAGCATATATATATACAACAACTAGGTTTTGACTTTTTTGATGCTCTACGTTCTTGAGTTCGTCATTTACTAGCTCGTGGGCCGAACTGGGCCCTCTGATATGGGCCCGGTTAGGCCACCGAACAGTTACAATGATTCAGCAGAGATTCTCGTGTGGGCCCATGTTGGGAGGCGTTAGACAGCGAGTCATGACACGCTTACATAACTATGGAAAAAAAGAGAATGATTTGCTGCACACACAAGGCAGATGCTTGTTCGATGCGAATTCATCACGGTTCGGTTCGGTTTGAAGACCCTATTGATTCAGTTCGGTTTCGTGTTAGGAAATCAAGATGAACCGAATATATATATAATTAAATAATACTATATACACCAGTTGATTACGTAAGGCTCGATCTCAAATCCTGCGACGCCTCAATATTTAATTTTTTGACATTTTTGTTCAAATTAAATTGAATCGGTTCGGTTCGATTCTATTTGCTACAGTACTCCGGTGCGATTTGTTTAAAAAAAAACAAAGAATAAATCGAGTTGAATCGACTTGTGTTCACCCCTACTTATCTAATGCAGTTTTTAAGTATTTTCCTGGAAAAAGGCTATTAATCTGACGTGTGAATTGAATGGTTTGTCATTATTGAGGTCCCGAGGCATATCATTTGTGGTCTCGGATGGGACAAATTAAGGATGATAATTTCTTAAGGTAAAAGAGTGATTGGGGCTTAGTTGATTACTTTCATTGCGGTGACATTTTTTATGGCCAAACTGCCTCGGAAGTAAAGAAATTTTTAGAACCAAATTTATCTCTCACGGTTGTGTTTGAGGAGGGATTCCGAACCTAAGAATTTGAAGAATTTATTGGATCCAAGTACCATCATAGTAGATTCTCAGTCATAAATAAAAAGATAAATAAATTAATTTTTTTTTACTATAATATAATTTAACGTATATTGTAACAGATGATAATACTTAGTGTAATGAGTTACAATTCTGTCAAGAATTAAAAAATAAATTAAATATCTGATAGAGACTTCTAATTAATTTACCCTAAAAAAAAACCGTAATAAGACCCATCAAAACATTTTCTAACCTTCAAATATAAGAATGGGGGGTATGTCAAAAGCATACGCCTCGTATCGGTTTGTATGAACAAGTCTAGATAATTTTTTTTTAGTAGATAATGTGGGGATGAAGACTTTGATGTGAAGAAACTTTTCACAAAACTCTTCTATGTACCCTCAAGACAATCACCCACAAAAAAAAAGATTATAGATAATCTCACCCAATAAACCTTTTTTTCATTGATTTTTCGACATCTAGGCCTCTCATCCAGAAATATTTATTACACCTACACTTCTTATAGCTTCTTATTAGATGGGTGATCAATAGGGAGCTATAAATAATATATTTATCACACTTTGTTAGTACAGTAAATATTTCTTGAACTCCATAAATGGATGAAATTGACGTAATGACAAATGAGGGAATTCAACAGCCTAGGAATAGGATGCTCATTGCCTACATGGCCCATAACACCAACAAACCCTAGTGGGGCCCAAAAGGTGCAGCGGGGTTGGGCCCGTTGGGCCACTTTTGTACGCACTTTAAGATGACAAGAAAGAGACAAGATGTTTTGTAAGATATGGGAAAGCCATATGTGGCCCTCCTTGTTTGGTAACACCTTCAAGTGGAAGATTCCACTGATTGGAACCAAGGATTTGATCATTTTTAAGTCCATTGTTTTGGTATTACCCAAGTTTTTAGTTAACTCTAGCATCTAATTTTTTCAGTTGAAATTGGTATCTAAGGGATTTATTTTAACATAAATTTGATATTATGCTATAATGCCAAATGGAATGCCCAGATTCTGAAAAGGGCTTTTGTAGAGAGAGGGATCAAGAAACAAAAGCTAGGAAATGTCCATTACTATTAGAAGATTAAAGGGCATAAGTGTTGCATAGTAAACCAAACTTCAAAGTTCAAAGTTCAAAGGGACAAAAATAATAGTTTTTATCTTTTGTAATTTTTTATATACCCCTGGAGGTTCCTTGGCTGTCATGTGCTCTGTCATAATTAGAAATTGAGAAAGACTTAGTACACTTTTATTTGCACTTTAAGTGCAATATGACTAGGCAATAATTCATGTAGCACCCATCATATGAGGAGTGATAAAGTGACAACCCAATTGATAGATGCCACATGAACTTGTTACCTAGTCATATTACACTTAAGTGCAATATAAAAGTGCACTAAATCTTTCTCTTAGAAATTTCTTCAGATTGGGTACATGGTTTAGAATAGTAGACAACTTGAGATTCTTTTGGTCAAGTTTTTATCCCACTCTTCTTTATTTCCCTCTTAGCGGATAGATTATATAAATTGAAAGATCACCCAGCATAAAAATAGAAGGAAATGATTTATTTCACATGGGATGAGTATGTGTTTGGTATCCACTCTCATATAATGATAAAATTCATCTAATGGAGAAGGAGAGTACTTGGACTTGATGCAATTCCAGAAGCCATGCAGGTTAAATAAAGGTATATAAGAAAATACATGAATAACAGGGCAGTTTCATCACCTACCTTCTAAGAGAGGACATCTGTGAAACTGTGAAGAAGAACACCCCACTGCCCACAAATAAGCCAAAAAGTAAGAAAGAAAAGAAACTGTCCTGGCCACTGATGACTCTGTTTCTTTGCAGTTTGCAGGACCCATGCCATGATTAAAACTGGAGGAGATCTTCTTCTCCTTCAAAAGAAAAGAAGAAAAAAAGTAAGAAAGAGACACCATAGAGATATGTCCCTGTCAACTGTCAAGTGTCTCTCTCAATGCTCTCAATAGAGAAAATTTTATTACATTTGAAATTATATTTTTTTCATATAATTCTTACTTTTTATTAGATGGACACAATGTCCTCTAATTCATTAGTTAATGGGAAGGCCAAAATAGATTGGAAAGTGGATCAAATGTAATAAAATTTTCTCTTCTCAATTAGTTGTGGCCTCCTTACCTTGACTATTTAGTGTTAAATTTTTTAAAATATATATTTTTTCTAAGGACCTGTTTTTAAAGAATTGGATTTGAGACTAAATAGATAAATTTTGAGGGATACAAACCAACTGTAAAAGATTAAAGAGACTAAAAGCTAAAAAGAAGAACCTTTCAATCAAGGTTGACTAAACCGTTGTCTTAAACTGAACTGAGTTTTGTCTAGTACAATAAAATATCGAGTGCATTATATTGTATCGAACTGATTTGGTTTCAATTAGACTCAATAAATTCTAAATTTTTATTATAACAATAATAATAATAATAATAATAAATATTATTTGTACTGAACTATGACATGAACGAAAAATGTTACAATATGCACATACCAACAAAATCGATTCGATATAAGAAACCATGCTTTTAGTTTTTAGGCTGCAACTATTCTCAACTTGGACATTTGCTAATAAAGAAAGGTAAGAAAGAGACATCGTAGAGATATGTCCCTGTCAAATGTCTCTCTCAAAAACTAGGAAACCCACTACGGGTTTTTCTAGCTTTTAGGCTTTAACTATTCTCAACAATTAGCTGCAGCCTTCTTATCTTGATTGACTATTTAGTGTCAGATCGTTAAAAAAAAAAAACTCAGAAACAACAGAAGGATCTGTTTTAAGAGAATTGGATTTGAGACTAAATAGATAAATCTTGAGGGAGACAAACCAATTGTAAAATATTAAAGGGACTAAAAGCTGAAAAGAAGAACCTTTCACAGCTTTATGAACAAACTAAAGATGGAGACCTTTGCCAATAAAGAAGAGCCGTTGTTCTGGCCGTAGCCATTTATTTGCCGGCTAGAAGAAGCTTTAGAGGGTGGAAGACATTCTGGGATCCATATCCCTCCAATGATTTACGATTTAGGGAAGAGTTCTCACGTCGAGTTGAATATAATTTTTGATCGTCGTGATAGGCCGACTCCGTGTTGTGGATCCACTAGTGATTCGCGTCATCGAGGGAGACGTTAAAGTAAGAAAACCTTGGAAACGTAGAGATCGTCTGTTGTAATCACAATTTTTAAGCCCGAAACGGAGGTTTTTCGAGTCGTAAACGGCTTCTTATCTCCGGAAGGCAATAACGGCGACAAGCGCCTCTGTGTGATGATTCTGAATTGGAGTCTTATAAGCGATTTCGATAACCGTGTAGAAAGTTATGTCCGTTTGAGCAAAGGAGTGTCCGTATGCGATTGCATCGGGAGCCTGCGGCAATGCTGCCGGAGGCGAATTTGGGTGTCGGACCAGAAATCTCAAAATCCGACCTTGTGCCGACCGGGTCGAAGAGTCGATTACGAATTGGGGCCTCACAGGTGGTTCCGATCGCCGGGCGAAGAAATATCTGCGTCTTACCGAAGGGGTGCGCGATCGGTGTACTAGTACACATGCTCCGGTGTGGAACTTCGGCTCGAAATGGAATTTCGCTAAACTGACATCTTGTCGACCGTCTCGGAATGCCGATTCCGAATTGTGATCACATAAGCGATTTCGATACTCGGGCGGAAAGTTATGCCCAATTTGTTTCACTGAATGGGTGACAATAATACGAAAGGGGTGACTATATCGGCGATATTTATGCACCCATATTTACGACCTAGGGAGGACTTCTCGTGCCGAATTGAACACAACTTCCGATCGTCGTGATAGGTGTAGACTACGTGTCCGTTTAAAATAGCGGGATTTGTGAGGGTGGGTTCTACCTCCTCCTTCCACCGGCCGGCCGGCGAATGAGATTTGGCTTGTGATATTACCTGACAAAAAAAAGACAACAAAACACGTAAAAGAAGATCAGACTACGCGTGTAGTAAATGAACACAATAAAAGAAAGACATAAATGACATTAAAAAGACGTAAACACACATTTTGGAGGCGGAAATGAAAACCCCTAAATAAAGCGGTACGGCGAATATGCACGTGTGTGCGATGTGATGTATGTACTATCTAAAAAGGGAGTGGGAGGCCTAAAAGAAGGGAGAGAGATCGCGAGGAAGCCGATTTTGGACGGGCAGGATGACGGCGCCTCCACGTGGGGAACGGAACGGGGGATCGTCCAACGCTCCGAAACGTCGCGTACAGCACAACGGGACCTTCCAGACGATGGAGACGAAAGTTCGGAAGCAGAGGCATTGCACGGGCAAAGCTTCGCCGCTCAGGAAATGGGACTCCCTCTAAAACGTCTCTCTCTCTCTCTCTTTTTCCTCTCTCTAAAACCCCGGACTCTCTCTTTCTAAAACCCAAGAAAAAACAACTCAAATGAAGCCCTCCCCCTGAAATGGGGTTCTGCGCAAGGCTTTAATGATGGGAAAAATTGCGTCGAAAACAGCCGCCGCAATTAAAAGGGTGAATCGTGTCCACTCGACTCGCCGCGTTTAATAAAGTCGGCCTAATGTCCCATCACCTTGTCCAAACCGTGATGATTACGGTGCACAACGATATTAAGAATCGCGTCAGCCCTAATCACCGCGATTTAGAAAGTCAAATTGATTTGACAGGCATGACCGCATTCAGGCCCAAAAAGGCGTCCACTCAAGGCGTCGCGATTAACAACCGCCTGTAATTCTGATGGGAATTAAATGGCGGTTCAAAAAAGCGACGCCCCTACTGGGCGCGATTCAGACTCTGACATCTGACAATGGCCTGGCGCGTACAGGGCGGCTAAGAATCGCGTCGTACAACCACGACGCGTTTATTGCTGCGACGTGTCCCCTGCCATGTGTCAGATCGTGCTCTGGCATGATACACTGCTTTAAAATTACGGCGGGTGTAGTGGATGCTATTCAACATCGGTTATGCAGTGCACTACAAAGGCGGTATCAGAATCGCGTCGGCTCAAACCGTCGCGTTTATAGCACCACAAAAGGCGTCGACTATCATGGACGCGATTTCAAACAGTGCCCAGACCCCTTTTCCAGGATTTTTTCTATCTTTTCTAAAAAGCCCTAAAATGTAGGAAAAACATGGAAATTACTTAAAAAAATTAATTAAAGACAGTCACTTTTGAGGCGTTACAGTGCAACCTAAAACTTGTCCAATTTTGGGAAAATTGGCGTGTCTACAATAGGCTGACTCCGTGTTGTGGCCCAATTAGTGATTCGTGTCATCGAGGGAGACGTTACTGCAAGAAAACCTTGGAAACGTGGAGATCGTCTACTGGAATCGTAATTTTGGAGATCGAAACGGAGGTTTTTTTAGTCGGAAACGACATCTTATCGTCAGAAGGTAATAACGGGCGAGGAGCATCTCCGTGTGACGATTCCGAATTGGTGTCTTATAAGTGATTCCGATGACCGAGCAGAAAGTTATGCCTATTTGAGCGAAGGAGTGTTCGTATGCGATCGCATCGGGACCCTGCGGCGACGCTTCCGGAGGCGAACTTGGGTGCCGGACCGAAAATCTCTGAATCCAACGTTGTGCCGACCTGGTTGAAATGCCAATTCTGGATTGGGGCCTCGCAGATGGTTTCAATCTTTGGGCGAAGATATATTCACATCTTACCGAAGGGGTGCGTGATCGGTGTACTAGTACACACGCTCCAGTGTGGAATTTTGGCCTCGGAATGAAATTTTGCGAAGATGAGTCTTGTCGACCGTCTCGAAATGTCGATTCTGAATTGTGGTCACATAAGCGATTCTGATACCCAGGCAGAAAGTTATGCTTGGTTCTTTCACTGAAGGGGTGAGAATAATACGGAAGGGGTGACTATATCGGCGATGTTTGTGCACCCATATTTACGACCTGGGAAAGAGTTCTGATGCCAAGTTGAACATAAGTTCTGATCGTCGTCATAGGCCGACTCTATGTTGTTGCCCCACCAGTGATTCGCGTCATCGAGGGAGACGTTACTACAAGAAAACCTTGGAAACTTGGAGATCGTCGACTGGAATCTCAATTTTTTAGCCCGAAACGGAGGTTTTACGAGTCAGAAATGACGTCTTAATGCTGGAAGGGAATAACGGTTGACGAGCGCCTCTGTGTGACGATTCCGATTTGGGATCTTATAAGCAATTCTGATAATCGAGCGGAAAGTTATGCCCATTTGAGCGAAGGGTGTTCGTATGTGATCACAACGAGAGCCTGTGGCCACGCTCCCGAAGGCGAATTTGGGCGCCGGAACGGAAATCACTGAATATGACCTTGTGTCGACCAGGTCCAAGTGTCGATTCTGAATAGGTGCCTCACGGCCGGTTCCAATCGCTGAGCGAAGAAATATCTGCATCTTACCGAAGGGGTGCACAATCGGTGTACTAGTGCACACGCTCCGGTGTGGAATTTCGGCCTTGGAACGGAATTCTGTGAAATTGACGTCTTGTCGAACGTCTCAGAATGCCGATTCTAAATTGTGGTCACATAAGCGATTTCGATACCTGGGTGGAAAGTTATGCCCGATTTTTTCACTGAATGGGTGAGAATAATACGGAAGGGGTGACTATATCGATGATGTTTGTGCACCCATATTTACGAGCTGGGGAAGAGTTCTCATGCCAAGTTGAACACAACTTTCGATCGTCATCATAGGCCGACTCCATGTTGTGGCCCCACCAATGATTCACATCGTTGAGGGAGACGTTACTGTAAGAAAACCTTGGAAACATGGAGATCGTCGACTGGAATCGCAATTTTGGAGCCCGAAACGTGGTTTTTCGAGTTGGAAACGACATTTTATCGTCGGAAGGCCATAATTGTCGATGACCGCCCCTTTGTGACGATTCCGAATTGGGGTCCTATAAGCGATTCCGATAACCAAGCAGAGAGTTATACCCGTTTGAGCGAAGGGGTGTCCGTATAAGAATGCATCGGCAGTCTGCGGCCAAGCTTCTGGAGGTGAATTTGGGCGCCGAACCGGAAATCACCGAATCTGACATTGTGCTGACCAGTTCGAAATGCCGATTCTGAATTGGGGCCTCACGGGTGGTTCCGATCGTCGGGCGAAGAAATATCCGCTTCTTACCGAAGGGGTACGCAATTGGTGTACTAGTACACTCGCTCCGGTGTGGAATTTTGGCCTCAGAACGCAATTCCGTAAAACCGGCTTCTTGTCGACCGTCTCGGAATGCCGATTTCGAATTGTGGTCACATAAGCGATTCTAATACCCGGGCGAAACGTTATGCCCGGTTCTTTCACTAAAGGGGTGAGAATAATATCTAAGGGGTGACTATATCGGCGATGTTTGTGCACCATATTTACGACCTGGGGAGGAGTTCTCGCACCGAGTTGAACACAACTTCCGATCGTTGTCATAGGCTGACTCCCTGTTGTGGCTCCACCAATGATTCGTGTCATCGAGGGAGACGTTATTGCAAGAAAACCTTGGAAATGTGGAGATCGTCGGCTAGAATCACAATTTTTTAGCCTGAAATGGATGCTTTTCGTGTCAGAAATGACATCCTAACGCCGAAAGGCAATAGGGGTCGACGACCGCCTCTGTGTGACAATTCTGAATTAGGGTCTTATAAGCAATTCTGATAACCGAGTGGAAAGTTGTGCTCGTTTGAGCGAAGAGGTGTACATATGCGATCGCATCGGGAACCTGCGGCCACGCTCCGGAGGTGAATTTGGGCGCCGAACCGGAAATCTCCGAATCTAACCTTGTGTCGACCGGGTCGAAGTGCCGATTCTGAATTGGGGCCTCGCGGGCGGTTGTGATAGCTGTGCGAAGAAATATTTGCGTCTTACCGAAGGGGTGCGCGATCGGTGTACTAGTACACAAGCTCCGGTGTGGAATTTCGACATCGGAATAGAATTCCGCGAAACAGATGTCTTGTCGACCTTCTCGGAATACTGATTCCGAATTGTGGTCACATAAGCGATTCTGTTACTCAGGCGGAAATTTATGTCCAGTTCTTTCATTGAAGGGGTGAGAATAATACGGAAGGAGTGACTATATTGTCGATGTTTGTGCACCCATATTTACGACCTGGGGAGGAGCTCTCACACCGAGTTGAACACAATTTCTGATCGTTGTGATAGGCCGCCTCCATGTTGTGTCCCCACCAGTGATTTGCGTCATCGAGGGAGACGTTACTGCAAGAAAACCTTGAAAACATGGAAATCGTCGGCTGGAATCGCAATTTTGGAGCCCAAAACAGTAGATTTTTGAGTCAAAAATGATGTCTTATCGTCGGAAGGCAATATTGGGAGACGAGCGCCTCTGTGTGACGATTTCGAATTGAGGTCTTATAAGCGATTCTGATAATCGAGCGTAAAGTTATCCCGTTTGAGCGAAGGGGTGTCCGTATGAGAACGCATCAGGAGCCTGCGGCAACGCGTCCAGAGGCGAATTTGGGGCCGGACCGAAAATCTTCGAATCCAACCTTGTGCCGACCGGGTCGAAGTGCCGATTCTTAATTGGGGCCTCACGGGCGGTTCCAATCGCCATGCGAAGAAATATCTGCATCTTACCAAAGTGACACGCGGTCGGTGTACTAGTATACACAATCCGGTGTAGAAGTTCAGCCTCGGAACGCAATTCCAGAAAACCGGCGTGTTGTCGATCGTCTCAGAATGCCGATTCCGAATTGTGGTCACATAAGCGATTCCAATAACTAGGCGGAAGGTTATGTCCAGTTCTTTCACTGAAGGGGTGACAATAATACGGAAGGGGTGACTATATCGGCGATGTTTGTGCACCCATATTTACGACCTGGGGAGGAGTTCTCGCGCCGAGTTGAACACAACTTCCGATCGTCGTAATAGGCTGACTCCGTGTTGTGGCCCCATCAGTGATTCGCGTCATCGAGGGAGATATTACTGCAAGAAAATCTTGGAATCGTAGAGATCGTCTACTGGAATCACAATTTTAGAGACCGAAGCGGCAGTTTTTCGAGTTATCAACGGAAGGCAATAACGGGCGACGAGCGCCTCTGTGTGACGATTCCGAATTGGTGCATTATAAGCGATTCCGATAACCGAGCGGTAGGGGTGTAAACGGAACCCGATATTCTAATATTCCGACCCGATTCTGATAAAAATTATCGGTTTCGGAATCAGAATATGATATCGATCGCTTATCAGAATCGGTATCGGATATTCTGATAAGTTATCGGAATCGGTATCAGTATCGGTTATTCGGATAAATTATCATAAACTCAAGGTAAATTTATTCTAAACACCTTACCTTATCGGAATTTCGGTTCTGGTAATGTTATCAGAATCGGAACGGAATCGGAACTAACCATTCTTATCGGAATCGGAATCATATTTCGGCTATCGGAATCGGAATCGAAATCTGTGTTTCCGATTCCGAACCCGACCCGTTTGCAGCCCTACCGAGCGGAAAGTTATGCCCGTTTGAGCGAAGGGGTGTCCATATGCGATCTCATCGGGAGCCTGCGGCCACGCTCCCAGAGGTGAACTTGGGTGCCGAACCAAAAATCTCTGAATCTGACCTTGTGCCGAGCGGGTCGAAGTGCCGATTCTGAATTGGGGCCTCGCAGCAGTTCCGATCTCTGGGCGAAGAAATATCTGCGTCTTACCGAAGGGGTGCGCGATCGGTGTACTAGTACACACGCTCTGGTGTTGAATTTTGAACTGGGAACAGAATTCCGCAAAATTGGTGTCTGACCGTCTTGGAATGTCGATTTTAAATTGTGGTCATATAAGCGATTCTGATACCCAGACAGAAAGTTATGTCTGGTTCTTTCACTGAAGGGGTGAGAATAATACGAAAGGGGTGACTATATCGGCAATGTTTGTGCACCCATATTTTACGACCTGGGGAGGAGTTCGCGCGTTGAGTTGAACACAACATCTGATCGTCATGATAGGCCGACTCCGTATTGTGGCCCCATCAATGATTCTCATCATCGAGGGACACGTTACTGCAAGAAAACCTTGAAAACGTGGAGATCGTCGGCTGAAATCACACTTTTGGTGACCGAAACAGAGGTTTTTCGAGTCAGAAATGACGTCTTATAGCCGAAAGGCAATAACAGGCGACGAGCGCCTCCGTGTGACGATTTTGAATTGGGGTCTTATAAGCTATTCCAATAACCGAGCGGAAAGTTATGCACATTTAAGCGAAGGGTTGTCCATATGTGATCGCATCGGGAGCCTGCGGCCACGCTCCCGAAGGCGAACTTGGGTGCCATACCGAAAATCTCTGAATCCGACCTTGTACCAACCGGGTCGAAGAGTTGTTTCTAAATTGGTGCCTCGCAGGCAGTTCCAATCTCTAGGTGAAGAAATATCTATGTCTTACCAAAGGGGTGCGCGACCGGTGTACTAGTACACACCCTCCGGTGTGGAATTTTGGCCTCGAAACGGAATTCCGCGAAGATGGCGTCTTGTCGATCGTCTCGGAATATCGATTCCGAATTGTGGTCACATAAGCGATTCCGATACCCAGGCGGAAAGTTATGTCCGGTTCTTTCACTGAAGAGGTGATAATAATACGGAAGGGGTGACTATATCGGCGATCTTTGTGCACCCATATATACGACCTAGGGAGGTGTTCTCGCGCCGAGTTGAACACAAGTTCCAATCGTCGTCATAGGCCGACTCCGTGTTGTTGCCCCACCAGTGATTCGCGTCATCGAGGGAGACGTTACTGCAAGAAAACCTTGGAAACGTGGAGATCGTCGGCTGGAATCGCAATTTTGGAGCCCGAAACGTTGGTTTTTCGAGTCAGAAACGACGTCTTAATGCCAGAAGGGAATAACGATCAACGAGCGCCTCTGTGTAACGATTCCGATTTGGGGTCTTATAAGCAATTTCGATAATCGAGCAGAAAGTTTGCCCGTTTAAGCAAAGGGTGTCCATATGTGATCACAACGAGAGCCATCGGCCATGCTCCCGGAGGCAAATTTGGGCGCCATACCGGAAATATCTGAATCCGACATTGTGCCGACCGAGTTGAAGTGTCGATTCTGAATAGGTGCATCGCGGGCGGTTCCGATCACCGAGCGAAGAAATATCCGCATCTTACCGAAGGGGTGCGCGATCGGTGTACTAGTACACGCGCTCCGGTGTGAAATTTTGGCCTCGGAACGGAATTCTGTGAAAACGACATCTTGTCGATTGTCTCGGAATGTCGATTCCTAATTGTGGTCACAAAAGCCATTCCGATACTCAGGCAGAATGTTATGCCCAGTTTTTTCACTGAAGGGGTGAGAATAATACGGAAGGGGTGACTATATCGACAGTGTTTGTGCACCCATATTTATGACTTATGGAGGAGTTCTCACGCCGAGTTGAACACAAGTTCTGATCGTCGTTATAGGCCGACTCCGTGTTGTTTCCCCACCAGGGATTCGCGTCATCGAGGGAGACGTTACTGTAAGAAAACTTTGGAAATGTGGAGATCGTCGGCTGGAATCGCAATTTTGGAGCCCGAAACGGAGGTTTTTCGAGTCAGAAACGACGTCTTAATGTTGGTAAGGAATAACGATCGACGAGCGCCTCTGTGTGACGATTCCGATTTGGGGTCTTATAAGTAATTCTGATAATCGAGCGGAAAGTTATGCCCGTTTGAGTGAAGGGTGTCCGTATGTGATCACAACGGGAGCCTACGGCCACGCTCCCAGAGGTGAATTTGGGCGCCGGATAGGAAATCTTCGAATACGACCTTGTGTCGACCGTGTCGAAGTGTCGATTCTGAATAGGTGCCTCACGGGCGGTTTCGATCGCTGGGCGAAGAAATATCCGTGTCTTAGCGAAGGGGTGCGCAATCGGTGTACTAGTACACACGCTCCAGTGTAGAATTTCGGTCTCAGAACGGAATTCCGCGAAACTGACGTCTTGTCGAAGATACGAAATGGGTGACTATATCGACGATATTTGTACACCCATATTTACGACCTGGGGAGAGTTCTCGCGTCAAGTTGAACACAACTTCCAATCGACGTCATAGGCCGACTCCGTGTTGTGGCCCCACGAGTGATTCACATCATTGAGGGAGACATTACTGCATGAAAACCTTGGAAACACGGAGATAGTCAGTTGGAATCACAATTTTAGAGCTCGAAACGTGGTTTTTCAAATTGGAAACAATGTCTTATCGTCGGAAGGCGATAATTTTCGACAACCACCTCTGTGTGACGATTTCGAATTGGGGTCTTATAAGCGATTCTGATAACCAAGCGGAATGTTATGCCCGTTTGAGCGAAGGGGTGTCCGTATAAGAATGCATCGGGAGCCTGCGGCCACCCTTCCGGAGGCAAATTTGGGCGCCGGACCGGAAATCATTGAATCCGACATTGTGACGACCGGGTAGAAGTGCCGATTTCGAATTGGGGCCTCACGGGTGGTTCCAATCGTCGGGCGAAGAAATATCCGCTTCTTATCGAAGGGGTGCGCGATCGGTGTACTAGTACACACGCTCCGGTGTAGAATTTCGGCCTCAGAATGGAATTTCATAAAACCGGCATCATGTCGACCGTCTCGGAATGTCGATTCCGAATTGTGGTCACATAAGCGTTTCTGATACCCGGGCGAAAAGTTATGCTTGGTTCTTTCACTGAAGGGGTAAGAATAATACCTAAGGGGTGACTATATTGGCAATGTTTGTGCACAATATTTACGACATGGGGAGGAGTTCTCGTGCTGAGTTGAACACAACTTCCGATCGTCATCATAGGCCCGACTCCGTGTTGTGGCTCCACCAATGATTCACGTCATCGAGGGAGACGTTACTGTAAGAAAACCTTGGAAATGTGGAGTTCGTCGGCTGGAATTCCAATTTTTGAGCCCGAAACGGAGGCTTTTTGTGTCAGAAATGACGTCTTAATGCTGGAAGACAATAGGGGTCGACGACCGCCTCTGTGTGATGATTTCGAATTGTGGTCTTATATGCAATTCCGATAACCGAGCGGAAAGTTATGTCCGTTTGAGCGAAGGGGTGTGCGTATGTGATCGCATCGATAACATACAGCCACGCTCCCGGAGACGAATTTGGGCGCCGAATCGAAAATCTCCGCATCTGACCTTGTGCCGATCGGGTCGAAGTGTCGATTTTGAATTGGGGCCTCGCGGGCGGTTCCGATCACCGTGTGAAGAAATATCCGCGTCTTATCGAAGGGGTGCGCAATCGGTGTACTAGTACACACGCTCCGGTGTGGAATTTCGGCCTCCAAATGGAATTCCGTGAAACCGGCGTCTTGTCGACCGTCTAGGAATGTCGATTCTGAATTGTGGTCACAAAAGCGATTCCTATACTCGTGCGGAAAGTTATGCCCGGTTATTTGATTAAAGGGGTGAGAATAATACGGATGGGGTGACTATATTGTCGTTGTTTGTGTACCCATATTTACGACCTGGGGAGGAGTTCTTGCGCCGCGTTGAACACAATTTTTGATTGTCGTGATAGGCCGCCTCCATGTTGTGTCCCCACTAGTGATTCGCGTCATCGAGGAAGACGTTACTGTAAGAAAACCTTGAAAACGTAGAGATCGTCGGATGGAAACGCAATTTTGGAGTTCGAAATGGAAGATTTTTTAGTCGAAAATGACGTCTTATCGCCGAAAGGCCATAACAAGAGACGAGCGCCACTGTGTGACGATTCCGAATGGAGGTCTTATAAGCGATTTCGATAACTGAGCGCAAAGTTATGCCCATTTGAGCGAAGGGGTGTCCGTATGAGAATGCATCGGGAGCCTGCGGCCACGCTTCCAGAGGCGAATTTGGGGGCCGGACCAGAAATCTCCGAATCTGACCTTGTGCCGACCGGGTCAAAGTGTCGATTCTGAGTTGGGGCCTTGCGGGCGGTTCTAATCACCGTGTGAAGAAATATCTGCATCTTATCGAAGCGGTATGCGATCGGTGTACTAGTACACATGATCCGGTGTGGAATTTCAGCTTCGAAATGGAATTTCACAAAACTGGCATCTTATCGACCGTCTTAGAATGCCGATTCCGAATTGTGATCACATAAGTGATTCCGATACCCGGACGGAAAGTTATGTACGGTTCTTTCACTGAAGGGGTGACAATAATACAGAAGGGATGACTATATCGACGATATTTGTGCACCCATATTTACGACCTGGGGAGGATTCTCACACCGAGTTGAACACAACTTCTGATCGTTGTGATAGGCTGACTCCGTGTTGTGGCCCCACCAGTGATTCACATCATCGAGGGAGACATTACTGCAAGAAAACCTTGGAATCAAGGAGATCGTCTACTGGAATCGCAATTTTAGAGAGTGAAACAACGGTTTTTCAAGTTGGAAACGATGTCTTATCGGCAGAAGGCAATAACGGGCGACGAGCGCCTCTGTGTGACGATTCTGAATTGGTATCTTATATGTATGCAATCGCATCGGGAGACTGCGGCCAAGATCCCGAAGAAAAACTTGTATTCCGGACCGAAAATCTTTGAATCCGACCTTGTGCCGACCGGGTCGAAGTGTCGATTCTGAATTGGGGCCTCACGGGCAGTCCCGATCTCTGGGCGAAGAAATATTTGTGTCTTACCGAAAGGGTGTGCGATCTGTATACTAGTACACACGCTCCGGTGTTGAATTTCAGCCTCGGAACAGAATTTTGTGAAACTGGCGTCTCGTCGACCATCTCAGAATGACGATTTCGAATTGTGGTCACATAAGCGATTTTGATACCCAGGCGAAAAGTTATGCCCGGTTCTTTCACTGAAGGGGTGAGAATAATACGAAAGGGGTGACTATATCGGCAATGTTTGTGCACCCATATTTACGACCTAGGGAGGAGTTCTCGTGCCGAGTTGAACACAACATCTGATCGTCGTGATAGGTCGACTCCGTATTGTGGCCCCAACAGTGATTCTCGTCATAGAGGGAGACGTTACTGCAAGAAAACCTTGAAAACGTGGATATCGTCGCCTGGAATCACAATTTTGGAGACCGAAATGGAGGTTTTTCTAGTCGGAAACGACGTCTTATAGTCGGAGGGCAATAATAGACGATGAGCGCCTTCGTGTGACGATTTTGAATTGGGGTTTTATATGCTATTTCGATAACCGAGCGGAAAGTTATGCCCGTTTAAGCGAAGGGGTGTCCGTATGCGATCGCATCGGGAGCCTGCGGCCACGCTCCCAGAGGTGAACTTGGGTGTCGAACCGAAAATCTCCGAATCCGACCTTGTACCGACCGGGTCGAAGAGTAGATTCGGAATTGGGGCCTCACAGGCAGTTCCGATCTCTGGGCGAAGAAATATTCGCGTCTTACAGAAGGGGTGCACGACCGGTGTACTAGCACACACGCTCCGGTGTGGAATTGTGGCCTCAGAATGGAATTCCACGAAGATGGCGTCTTGTCGACCGTCTCAGAATGTCGATTCCGAATTGTGGTCACATAAGCGATTCTGATACCCAGACGGAAAGTTATGCCCGGTTCTTTCACTGAAGAGGTGAGAATAATACGGAAGGGGTGACTATATTAGCGATGTTTGTGCACCCATATTTATGACCTGGGGAGGAGTTCTCGCGCCGAGTTGAACACAAGTTCCTATCGTCGTCATAGGCCGACTCCGTGTTGTTGCCCCACCAGTGATTCGCGTCATCGAGGGAGACGTTAGTGCAAGAAAACCTTGGAAACGTGGAGATCGTCGGCTGAAATTGCAATTTTGAAGCCCAAAACAGAGGTTTTTCGAGTCAGAAATGACGTCTTAATGCCAGAAGGGAATAATGGTCGACGAGCGCCTCTGTGTGACGGTTCCGATTTGGGGTCTTATAAGCAATTTCGATAACCGAGCGGAAAGTTGTGCATGTTTGAGCGAAGGGTGTCCGTATGCGATCAAAATGGGAGCCTTCGGCCACGCTCCCGGAGGCGAATTTGGGCGCCAGACTGGAAATCTCTGAATTCGACCTTGTGATGACCAGGTCGAAGTGCCGATTCTGAATTGGGGGCTCGCTGGCGATCCGATCACCGGGCAAAGAAATATTTACATCTTACCAAAGGGGTGCGTGATCGGTGTACTAGTACACACGCTCTGTTGTTGAATTTCGACCTCGAAACGGAATTCCGCAAAACTGGCATCTTGTCGACCGTCTCAGAATGTCGATTCCAAGTGGTGGTCACATAAGCGATTCTGATACCCGGGCAGAAAGTTATGCCCAGTTTTTTCACTGAAGGGGTGAGAATTATACGGAAGGGTGACTATATCGGCAATGTTTATGCACCCATAGTTACGACCTGGGGAGGAGTTCTCACGCCGAGTTGAACACAAGTTTCGATCATTGTAATAGGTCGACTCCGTGTTGTTGCCCCACCAGGGATTCACGTCATTGAGGGAGACGTTACTGCAAGAAATCCTTGGAAACGTGGAGATCATCAGTTGGAATCGCAAATTTGGAGCCTGAAATAGAGGTTTTTCGAGTAACAAACGACGTTTTAACGTCGGAAGGGAATAACGTTCGACGACCGACTCTGTGTGACGATTCTGATTTGGGGTCTTATAAGCAATTTCGATAATCGAGCAGAAAGGTATGCCTGTTTGAGCGAAGGGTGTTCGTATACGATCACAATGGTAGCCTGCAGCCAACCTCCCGGAGGCGAATTTGGGCCGCGGACCAGAAATCTCTGAATCCGACCTTGTGCCGACCGGGTCGAAGTGCCGATTCTGAATAGGTGCCTTGCGGGCGGTTCCGATCACCGGGCGAATAAATATCTGTGTCTTACCGAAGGGGTACGCAATCAGTGTACTATTACACACGCTCCGGTGTGGAATTTCGGCCTTAGACCAGAATTACGCGAAAACGGCATCTTGTCGACTGTCTCAGAATGTCGATTCTGAATTGTGGTCACATAAGCGGTTCTGATACCTAGGCAAAATGTTATGCCCAGTTCTTTCACAGAAGGGATGATAATAAGGGGTGTCATCGGGAGCCTGCGGCGACACTTCCGGATGCGAATTTGGGCACCGGATCGGAAATCTCTGAATCCGACCTTGTGCCGACCTGATCGAAGTGCCGATTCTCAATTAGGGCCTCGCGGGTGGGTCCGTTCACTGGGCGAAGAAGTATATGCATCTTCTCGAAGGGATGCGCTATCGGTGTACTAGTACACACTCTCCGGTGTGGAATTTCGGCATCAGACCAGGATTCCACAAAATTGGTGTCTGGTCGACCGTCTTAGAATGTCGATTCCGAATTGTGGTCACATAAGCGATTCCGATACCCGGGCGAAAAGTTATGCCCAGTTCTTTCACTGAATGGGTGAGAATAATACGGAAGGGGTGACTATATCGGCGATGTTTGTGCACCCATATTTATGACCTGGGGAGAAGTTCTAGTGCCGAGTTGAACACAGCTTCCGATCATAGTGAGCGGCCGACTTCGTGTTGTGGCCCCACTAATGATTCGCGTCATCGAGGGAGACGTTACTGCAAGAAAACCTTGGAAACGTTGAGATCGTCGGCTGGAATAGCAAAATTTGAGCATGAAATGGAGGTGTTTCGAGTTGGAAACGACGTCTTATATCCAGAAGGCAATAACGAGCGACGAGCGCCTCTGTGTGACGATTCTGAATTAGGGTCTTATAAGCAATTCCGATAACCGAGCGAAAAGTTATATATGCATGTTTGAGCGAAGGGGTGTCTGTATGCGAACGCATCGAGAGCCTGCGGCCACGCTCCCGGAGGCGAATTTGGGCGCCAGACCAGAAATCTCCGAATCCGACCTTGTGCCGACCGAGTCAAAGTGTCGATTCTAAATTGGAGCCTCACGGGCAGTTTCGATCGCCGGACGAAGAAATATCCGCCTCTTAACGAAGGGGTGCGCGATCGGTGTACTAGTACACACACTCCGGTGTGGAATTTCGGCATTGGAACAGAATTCCGCAAAACTTTCATCTTGTCGACCGTCTCGAAATGTCGATTCCGAATTGTGGTCACATAAGCAATTCCGATATCCGGGCGGAAAGTTATGCCCGGTTCTTTCACTGAACGGGTGAGAATAATACAGAAGGGGTGACTATATCGGCAATGTTTGTGCACCCATATTTACGACCTGGGGAAGAGTTCTCGCGCCGAGTTGAACACAATTTTTGATCGTCAGAAGGCCATAACGGTCGTCGACCGCCTCTGTGTGATGATTCTGAATTGGGGTCTTCTAAGTGATTCTGATAGCCGATCGGAAAGTTATGCTTGTTTGAGCGAATGGATGTCCGTATGTGATCGCATCGGGAGCCTGCGACCACGCTTCCGGAGGCGAATTTGGGCGCCACACCGGAAGTCTCTGAATCCAACCTTGTGCCGACCGGGTCAAAGTATCGATTCTAAATTGGGGCCTCGCGGACGGTTCCGATCGCTAGGCGAAGAAATATTCGCGTCTAGCCGAAGGGGTGCGCGATCGGTGTACTAGTACACACGCTCCAGTGTGGAATTTCGGCCTCGAAACGAAATTTCGCAAAACCGTCGTCTTGTCGACCATCTCGGAATGCCGATTCCGAATTCTTGTCACATAAGCGATTTCGATACCTGGGCAGAAAGTTATGTCCGGTTCTTTCACTGAAGAGGTGAGAATAATACGGACGGGGTCACTATATCGGCGATGTTCTTGCACCCATATTTACGACCCGAGGAGTAGTTTTCGCGTCGAGTTGAACACAAATTCCAATCGTGGTGATAGGCCGACTCCTTGTTGTGACCCCACCAGTCATTCGTGTCATCGAGGGAGACGTTACTACAAGGAAACCTTTGAAACGTGGAGATCGTCGGCTGGAATCGCATTTTTAGAGCCCGAAATGGAGGCTTTTCAAGTCGGAAATGACGTCTTATTGATGGAAGGAAATAACAAGCGACGATCGCCTCTGTGTGGCGATTCCGAATTGGGGTCTTATAAGTGATTCTAATAACCGAGCGGAAAGTTATGCCCGTTTGAGCGAAGGGGTGTCCGTAAGAGAGCGCATCGGGAGCCTGCGGCCACGCTCCCGGAGGCGAATTTGGGCGCCACACAGGAAATCTCTGAATCAGACCTTGTGCCGACCAGGTCAATGTTCTGATTCTGAATTGGGGCCTCACGGGTGTAGACACCGCCGATGGACGACGTGCGGTCCACAAAGAGGGGGGGATGGAAAATAAAATAAAATGCTAAGTGGTGCGTGGATATGGAGTGGAAAGCGAAAAAGACGGAAAATAAAAAGATCGTGATCGCCAGGCACGCGAGGGTGCCGAAGGGAGATGCACGAAGAGGGGTGCGAGATGGAGGAAGTGATCGCGGTGTGTACCTTTTTAGCGGGGAGATGGCGCGGGGATGACGTGGGTCCTCTCTTCCTCTACGAACACGGCCGGCCGCGGTAGAAGGCGTTTTTCGTTTCAATTACCCTGACAAGAGACAAAGAAAATAAAAAGGGATTAGTCAAATAAGGCGTGTAGTATCGAATCCCAAACGAATAAATAAAAATGAATAAAATGGGGAGGACTCACCAGATGGTGGTTTTAAACCCCTAAGAAATAGGTGTATGTGTGTGTTTGCATGCATGTGTGTGTAAAAAAAAAGGAGGGCCACGTGGGGCCCGGAGGAGAATGATCAATAAAAGAAAGAGAACGGGGAGGGGTGCTTCTCCGAATAGTGAATCGCGTCGGCGCTGCCGATTAGACGATGGAGGATCGCGTCCAGATGGCTTGGATGGCGTGGATGACGGAGAGTGTAGGGACGGTATGGGAAGAATCCGACAGGACTTCGCCGCTATTGTTTGACCCCCTAAACAAATGACCCTCGGGTCCAATTTATAGGCATTACGGATTCAAATCGCATCCATCACAACGGACGTGACTTAAGACTGAAACGCGTCTGGGCGGCAGGCCGCGATTAGAATACCGTCGGGAAGGCGCACCGCGTCTTGATTCAATCGCGTCTGGGCAGCAGGCCGCGATTCAGAAGGTCAAATTGATGTGATGGGCCCCAGCTATGCTTGGAATCGTGTCAGGTCAGGCTGCCGCGACTTGAAACGCGGCGGCTTGGCCCGACGCGATTACAACTCGCGTGATTCCGAGGCAATCGGCTCATAAATGCGTTGTCTTCTAATTGGATGTCGGATTTGACCTTCTGAATCGCGTCTGCTGACAAGGACACGATTCCAATTAGAGCATGTGCCAGATAAACACGTCGGCTTCATCAGCTGCGGATAAGGTCCTCCTGAAAAGCGTCCACTAAAGCGGAGGGGAAGCACCGAGAAAGAATGGGTGAGATCCAAAAATATGGGAAAACACTCTTGCAAGGTAAAAAGAGGGTCATTTGTGTCATTATGACGCAACATGAAATTTGTCTGCGGTGGAGTCGAATTTGCGTGTCTACAATGGGCGGTTCCAATCACCAGGCGAAGATGTATCTGCGTCTAACCGAAGGGTTGCGCGATCGGTGTACTAGTACACACGCTCCGGTGTGGAATTTTGCGCGAAACTGGCATCTTGTCAACCGTCTCGGAATGCCGATTCTGAATTCTGGTCACATAAGTGATTCTGATACCCGGGCAGAAAGTTATGCCCGATTATTTCACTGAAGGGGTGAGAATAATATGGAAGGGGTCACTATATCGGTGATGTTTGTGCACCCATATTTACGATCTGGGGAAGAGTTCTCGCGCCGAGTTGAACACAACTTCCGATCGTAGTGAGAAGCCGACTTCGTGTTGTGGCCCCACCAGTGATTCGTGTCATTGAGGGGGACGTTACTGCACGAAAACCTTGGAAACGTTGAGATTGTCGACTAGAATCGCAAATTTTGAGCGCGAAATGGAGGTTTTTCGAGTCGCCGAAAGGCAATAACGAGTGACGAGCGCCTCTGTGTGATGATTTCGAATTGAGGTCTTATAAGTGATTCCGATAATCGAGGGAACGTTATGCCCATTTGAGCGAAGGGGTGTCCGTATGCGAATGCATCGGGAGCCTGTGGCTATGCACCTAGAGGTGAATTATGGCGCCGGACCGAAAATCTCCGAATCTAACATTGTGCCGATCGGGTCGAAGTGCTGATTCTTAATTGGGGTCTCGTGGGCGGTTCCGATCGCTAGGGGAAGAAATATCTGCGTCTTAGCGAATGGGTGCGCAATCGGTGTACTAGTACACATGCTCCGGTGTGGAATTTAGGCCTAAAAATGGAATTTCGCGAAACTGATGTCTTGTCGATCATCTCGGAATGCCGATTCCGAATTGTTGTCATATAAGCGATTTCGATACCCGGATGGAAAGTTATGCCTGGTTCTTTCACTGTAGGGGTAAGAATAATACGGAAGGGGTGACTATATCGGCGATGTTTATGCACCCATATTTACGACCTGGGTAGGAGTTCTCACGCCGAGCTGAACACAACTTTCGATCGTCATCATAGGCCGACTCCGTATTGTGGGCACATCAGTGATTCACGTCATCGAGGGAGACGTTACTGCAAGAAAACCATGGAAATGTGGAGATCGTTGGCTAGAATCACAATTTTGGAGCCCCAAATAGAGGTTTTACGAGTCGGAAATGATGTCTTATTGACGGAAGGCCATAACGGTCCACGACCGCCTCTGTGTGACGATTCCGAATTGGGGTCTTATAAGCAATTCTGATAACCGAATGGAAAGTTATGCCCGTTTGAGCGAAGGGGTGTCCGTATGTGATCGCATAGGGAGCCTGCGGGCTGCGGCCACACTCCCGGAGGCGAATTTGTGCATCGAACTGGAAATCTCTGAATCCAACCTTTTTCCGACGAGTCGAAGTGCCGATTCTGCATTGGGGCCTCGTGGGCGATTCCGTTCGCCGGGCGAAGAAATATCTGCGTCTTACCGAAGGGGTGCGCGATCGGTGTACTAGTACACACGCTCCGATGTGGAATTTCGACCTCAGAATAGAATTCCTTGAAACTGGCGTCTTGTCGACCTCCTCGAAATGCTGATTCCGAATTGTGGTCGTATAAGCGATTCCGATACTCGGGCGGAATGTTGTGCCCGGTTCTTTCACTGAAGGGGTTAGAATAATACGAAAGGGGTGGCTATATCGGCGATGTTTGTGCACCCATATTTACGACCTGGGGAGGAGTTCTCGTACCGAGTTGAACACAACTTCCGATCATAATGAGTGGCCAACTCCATGTTATGGCCCCACTAGTAATTCGCGTCATCGAGGGAGATGTTACTGCAAAAAAAACTTGGAAATGTGAAGATCGTCGGCTGGATTCGCAATTTTGGAGCCCAAAATCAATGTATTTCAAATCAGAAACGACGTCTTATCTCCAGAAGGCAAAAATGAACAACGAGCGCCTCTGTGTGACGATTCCGAATTGGGGTCTTATAAGCGATTCTGATAACCAAGTGGAAAGTTATGCCCATTTAAGCGAAGGGGTGTTTGTATGCGATCACACTAGGAGCCTGCGGCCATGCTCCTGGAGGTGACGTTGGGCGCCGGACTGGAAATCTCCAAATCTGAGCTTCTGCCAGACGAGTCGAAGTGTCGATTCCGAATTGGGGCCTCGCAGGTGGTTCCGATCGCCGGGCGAGAAAATATCTGCATCTTATCGAAGGGGTGTACGATCGATGTAATAGTACACACGCTCCAGTGTGAAATTTTGACCTCAGAATGGAATTCCGCAAAATTGGTATCTTGTCGACCGTCTCGGAATGTCGATTCCGAATTGTTGTCACATAAGCGGTTTCGATACTCGGGCGGAAAGTTATGCCCGGTTCTTTCACTAAATGGGTGAGAATAATACGGAAGGGGTGACTATATTGGCGATGTTTGTGCCCCCATATTTACGACCTCGGGAGGAGTTCTCGCGCCGAGTTGAACACAACTTTCGATCATAGTAAGAGGCCAACTCTGTGTTGTGGCCCCACCAGTGATTCACATCATCGAGGGAGATGTTACTGTAAGAAAACCTTGGAAACGTGGAGATCATCGATTGGAATCGCAATTTTGGAGCCAGAAATGGAGGTTTTTTGAGTCAGAAACGACATCTTATCGCCGGAAGGCAATAATGTGCAACGAGCACCTCTGTGTGACAATTCCGAATTGGGGTCTTATAAGCAATTCCGATAACTGAGCAGAAAGTTATGCTCGTTTGAGCGAAAGGGTTTCTGTATGCGAACGCATCGGGAGCCTGCGGCCACGCTCCCGTAGGCGAATTTGGGCACCGGATAGGAAATCTTCGAATCCGACCTTGTGCCGACCAGGTCGAAGTGCCGATTCTAAAATGGGGCCTCGCGGGGCGGTTCCGATGGTCGGGCGAAGGAATATCCACCACTTACCGAAGGGGTGCGCTATCAGTGTACTAGTACACACACTCCAGTGTGGAATTTCGGCCTCGAAACGGAATTCTGTGAAACTGGCGTCTTGTCGACCGTCTCGGAAATCCCGATTCCGAATTATGGTTACATAAGTGATTTCGATACCCGGACGGAAAGTTATGCTCGGTTCTTTCACTGAAGGGGTGAGAATAATACAGAAGGGGTGACTATATCGGCGATGTTTGTACACCCATATTTATGACCTAGAGAGGAGTTCTCGCGCCGAGCTGAGCACAACTTCCGATCGTCGTGATAGGTTGACTCCGTGTTGTGGCCCCACCAGTGATTCGCTTCATCGATGGAGACGTTACTGCAGGAAAACCTTGGAAACATGGAAATCGTCGGCTGGAATCGCAATTTTGGAGCCCGATCGTCGGCTCGAGTCGGAAACAACATCTTATCACTGGAAGGCCATAACGAACGACGAGCGCCTCTATGTGACGATTTCGAATAGGGGTCTTATAAGCTATTCCGATAACCGAGCGGAAAGTTATGTCCGTTTGAGCGAAGGGGTGTCCGTATGCAATCGCATCGGGAGCCTGCGGCCACGCTTCCAGAGGCGAATTTGGGCGCCGGACCGAAAATCTCCGAATCCAACATTATGTTGACCGGGTCAAAGTGTCGATTCCGAATTGGGGTCTCGCGGGTGGTTCCGATCGCCGGGCAAAGAAATATCTACGTCTTACCGAAGGGGTGCGCGATCGGTGCACTAGTATACACTCTCCGGTGTGGAATTTTGGCCTCGGATGAGAATTCCGCGAAACCAACATCTTGTCGACCGTCTAGGAATGTCGATCCCGGTCCTTTCACTGAAGGGGTGAGAATAGTACAGAAGGGGGTGACCATATTGGCGATGTTTGTGCACCCATATTTACAACCTGGGGAGGAGTTCTCGCGCCGAGTTGAACACAACTTCCGATCGTCGTGATAAGCCGACTCCGTGTTGTGGGCACATCAGTGATTCGCGTCATCGAGGGAGACGTTACTGCAAGAAAACCATGGAAACGTGGAGATCGTTGGCCAGAATCGTAATTTTTTAGCTTGAAACAGAGGTTTTACGAGTCGAAAAATGATGTCTTATTGCCAGAAGGCCATAACGATCCACGACCGTCTCTGTTGGACGATTCCGAATTGGGGTCTTATAAGCGATTCCGATAACCAAGCGGAAAGTTGTGCCCGTCTGAGCGAAGGGGTGTCCGTATGCGATCGCATCCGGAGCCTGCGGCCACACACCCGGAGGTGAATTTGGGAGCCAAATCGGAAATCTTCGAATCCAACCTTTTGCCGACCGCGTGGAAGTGTTAATTCTGAATTTGGGCCTCGCAGGCAGTTCCGTTTGTCGGGCGAAGACATATCTGCGTCTTACCGAAGGGGTGCGCGATCGGTGTACTAGTACACACGCTCCGATGTTGAATTTCGGCCTCGGAACGGAATTTCGTGAAACTGGCGTCATGTCGACCGCCTCGAAATGCTGATTCTGAATTGTGGTCACATAACCGATTCCGATACCCGGACGGAAAGTTGGGCCCGATTCTTTCACTGAAGGGGTGAGAATAATATGAAAGGGGTGACTATATCGACGATGTTTGTGCACCCATATTTCTGACCTGGGGAAAAGTTCTCGTGCCAAGTTGAACACAACTTCCGATCGTAGTGAGTGGTCGACTCCGTGTTGTGGCCCCACCAGTGATTCGCGTCATCGAGGGAGACGTTACTGCAAAAAAACCTTGGAAACGTGGAGATCGTCGACTGGAATCACAATTTTGGAGCCCAAAATCAATATTTTTCGAATCGGAAAGGATGTCTTATCGCCAGAAGGCAATAATGAACAATGAGCACCTCTGTGTGACGATTCCGAATTGGGGTCTTATAAGTGATTCCGATAACTGAGCGGAAAGTTATGCTCGTTTAAACGAAGCGGTGTCCGTATGCGATCGCACTGGGAGCCTGCGGCCACGCTCCCGGAGGTGAATTTGGGCGTCGGATTGGAAATCTCTGAATCTGACCTTGTGCCCACCGAGTCGAAGTGTCGATTCTGAATTGGGGCCTCGCGGGTGGTTTCGATCGTCGGGCGAAGAAATATCCGCGTCTTACCGAAGGGGTATGCGATCGATGTACTAGTACACACGCACCGGTGTGGAATTTTGACCTCGGAACATAATTCCGTGAAACTGCCGTCTTGTCGACCGTCTCGGAATGCCGATTCCGAATTGTTATCACAAAAAAAGTTTCGATACTCGGGCGGAAAGTTATGCCTGGTTCTTTCACTAAAGGGATGAGAATAATACGGAAGGGGTGACTATATTGGCGATGTTTGTGCATCCATATTTACGACATGGGCTGGAGTTCTCGCGTCGAGTTGAACACAACTTCCGATCGTAGTGAGAGGCCAACTCTGTGTTGTGGCCCCACCAGTGATTCGTGTCATCAAGGGAGACGTTACTGCAAGAAAACCTTGGAAACGTGGAGATCGTCGGCTGGAATCGTAATTTTGGAGCCAGAAATGGAGGTTTTTTGAGTCAGAAACGACATCTTATCGCCGAAAGGCAATAACGTGCAACGAGCATCTTTGTGTGACAATTCCAAATTAGGGTCTTATAAGCGATTCCGATAATCGAGCGGAAAGTTATGCCCGTTTGAGCGAAAGGGTGTCTGTATGCGAACACATCGAGAGCCTGCGACCACGCTCCCGTAGGCGAATTTGGGCGCCAGACAGGAAATCTTCGAATCTGACCTTGTGTCGACCGGGTCGAAGTGCCGATTCTGAAATGGGGCCTCGCGGGTGGTTCCGATGGTCGGACGAAGAATTATCCGCGTCTTACCGATGGGGTGCGCGATCAGTGTACTAGTACACATGCACCGATGTGGAATTTCGGCTTCAGAACAAAATTTCGTGAACTGGCGTCTTGTCGACCGTCTCGGAATGTCGATTCTGAATTGTGGTTACATAAGTGATTCTGATACCCGGGCGAAAAGTTATGCTTGGTTCTTTCACTGAAGGGGTGAGAATAATACGGAAGGGGTGACTATATCGGCGATATTTGTGCACCCATATTTACGACCTAGAGAGGAGTTCTCACGCCGAGCTGAACACAACTTCCGATCGTCGTGATAGGCTGACTCCGTGTTGTGGCCCCACCAGTGATTCGCTTCATCGATGGAGACGTTACTGCAAGAAAACCATGGAAATGTGGAGATCGTCAGCTGGAATCGCAATTTTGGAGCCCGAAACGGAAGTTTTTCGAGTCGGAAACAACGTCTTATCGCTGAAAGGCCATAATAATCGACGAGCGCCTCTGTGTGACGATTCCGAATAGGGGTCTTATAAGCGATTCCGATAACCAAGCGAAAAGTTATGCCCGTTTGAGCGAAGGGGTGTCCGTATGCAATCGCATCAGGAGCTTGCGGCCACGCTTCCAGAGGCGAATTTGGGCGCCAGACCGGAAATCTCTGAATCCAACATTATGCTGACCGGGTCAAAGTGCCGATTCTGAATTGGGGCCTTGCGGGTGGTTCCGATTGCCGAGCGAAGAAATATCTGCGCCTTACCGAAGGGGTGCGCGATCGGTGTACTAGTACACATGCTCCGGTGTGGAATTTTGGCCTCATATGAGAATTCTACGAAACCAGCATTTTGTCGATCGTCTAGGAATGTCGGTTGCGAATTGTGGTCACATAAGCGATTTCGATACCCGGGCGGAATGTTATGCCCGATTCTTTCACTGAATGGGTGAGAATAATACGGAAAGGGTGACTATATCGAAGATATTTGTGCACACATATTTACGACCTGGGGAGGAGTTCTCGCGCCTGTAGACACGCGAATTCGGCTCCACCACGGGCAAATTTCATGTTGTGCCATGATGCCACAATGGCCCTCTTTTTGCCTCACAAAAATGTTTTTTCCAATATTTCTGGATCTCACCCATTCTTCTTTACAGGAGCTTCCCCATCGCTTCAAGGTGGTTCGGTCGTGGAGGGTTCGGGGGCAGCGCCCCCGGAAGCTAAATTCGGTTCACAGAGGCCCATGAGAAGATTCATTGATTCACGTACAGACTCGCAGACGTAATTCAGGAGCCCTGTTGCGAAAACTTCAGGGGGGCGACCTTAATGCGTCGGCCATGTAGGACGCGACCATGCTTTTGGCATGAAGGCATCGTGCATGGCAGACCTTTTGTGAGCACATGCTTTAAATGAAATGGCGACCACTTCGTTGGACATGATTCAAAGTCAAAAAGGCTATGCCCCGAAGTCGTCGCACCTAAGGGAGTCACGTCGTGTAATCACGAGAAAATCCCTGAATCGCGTCCTTGTCAGACGCCGCGATTCAGAAGGTCAAATCCAAATATCACATCAGCAGACAGCATGTGCATGAGCCAGGCGCCTCGGAAACCACGCATATTGTAATTGCATCCGGGAGGCCCGCCGCGATTCAAGTCGCAGCGGCCTGGCCCGACGCGATTCCAAAGCAATGCTGGGCTACACCATCATGTGCCTGTCACATCAGTTTGACTTTCTGAATCGCGTCCTGCCGCCCGGATGCGATTCAACTCATAATTACGGCTTTCTGTTTGGACGAAATTCAAGAATCTGTTGCCTATAAATTGGACCCAAGGGTCATTGTTCAGGGGGGGCCAACGAGAGCGGTGAAGCCCTGCCAGATTTCCATCTCGCCACCGACCCGGGGAGACCTTCTTCCTTGCGATGTCCTTCTTCCTCGGAGATCAGAATGTCGTCGTCCTCTCCATCGCCCACGTACCCCGGAGCGAGGCGGGCGACGTCTTCCTCCCTCCCGTCCACACCGGCAACACCTCCACACCATTCATTCGGGGAAGTACCCCCCTCCCCTTCTTCTGTTCCTTTTATTTTTACCTATTCCGAGTCCCACATGGCCCTTATACTCTCCTTTTTAATACACACACATGCATGCACACACACCTACATTTTAAGGGTTTAAAACCACCAACCGATGAGTCCTCCCCATTTTACTCATTTATTCATTTGGGATTCGGTACTACACGCCCTATTAGGCTAATCCCTATTTTTCTCTATCTTTTTGCAAGGGTAATCAAACGAGAAAACGCCCTCCACCGCGGCCGGCCGTGTTCGTAGAGGAAGAGAGGACCCACATCATTCCCCGCGCAATCTCCCCACTAAAAAGGTACACACCGCGATCACTTCTCTATTCGGCACCCTCGCGTGCCTGGCGATCACGTTTCTTTTATTTTATTTTTTCACTCCATATCCACACACCACATTTCACTTCCTCCTATGCCTATATTTTCCTTTATTTTTATTCACCCTATTTGTGGATCGTTCTTCGCCCCCCCTAAAAAGGGAGCGGAAAACGCATCTACAACGTCGAGTTGAACATAACTTCTGATCGTCGTGATAGGCCGACTCCGTATTGTGGGCACACCAGTGATTCGCATCATCGAGGGAGACGTTACTGCAAGAAAACCTTGGAAACGTGGAGATCGTTGGCCAGAATCGCAATTTTGGAGCCCAAAATAGAGGTTTTCTGAGTCGGAAATGATGTCTTATTGCCGAAAGGCCATAAAGGTCCACGACTGCCTTTGTGTGACGATTCCGAATTGGGGTCTTATAAACGATTCTGATAACCGAGCGGAAAGTTATGTTCGTTTGAGCGAAGGGGTGTCCGTATGCGATCGCATCGGGAGCCTGCGGCCACGCTCCCGGAGGCGAATTTGGGCGCCAAACCGGAAATCTCCAAATCCAACCTTTTGCCGACAGGGTCGAAGTGTCGATTCTAAATTGGGGCCTCGCTGGCGGTTTTGTTCGTTGGGCGATGAAATATCTGCGTCTTACTGAAGGGGTGCGCGATCGGTGTACTAGTACACACGCTCCAATGTGGAATTTCGGCCTCGAAACAGAATTCTGAAAAACTGGTGTCTTGTCGACCATCTCGAAATGTTGATTCCGAATTGTGGTCACATAAGCGATTCTGACACCGGGGCGGAAGGTTGTTCCCGGTTCTTTCACTGAAGGGGTGAGAATAATTAATACGAAAGGGGTGACTATATCGACGATGTTTGTACACCCATATTTACGACCCGAGGAGGAGTTCTCGCGTCGAGTTGAACACAACTTCCGATCATAGTGAGAGGCCAACTCCGTGTTGTGGCCCCACCAGTGATTCGCATCATCGAGGGAGACGTTACTGCAAGAAAATCTTGGAAACGTGGAGATCATCGACTGGAATCGTAATTTTGGAGCCCGAAATGGATGTGTTTCGAGTCGGAAACGACGTCTTATCGCCAGAAGGCAATAATAAACAACTAGCGCCTCTGTGTGACGATTCCGAATTGGGGTCTTATAAGTGATTCTGATAATCGAGCGGAAAGTTATGCTCGTTTGAGCGAAGGGGTGTCCATATGCGATCGCACCGGGAGCCTGCGGCCATGCTTCCGGAGGTGAATTTGGGTCCCATACTCGAAATCTCTGAATCTGACCTTGTGCCCACCGAGTCGAATTGCCGATTCCGAATTGGGGCCTCGCGGGTGTTTCCGATCGCCAGACGAAGAAATATCTGCGTCTTACCGAAGGGGTGTGCGATTGGTGTACTAGTACACACGCTCCAATGTGGAATTTTGGCCTCAGAACGGAATTCTGTGAAACTGACATCTTGTCGACCGTCTCGGAATGCAGATTCTAAATTGTTGTCACATAAGCGGTTCCGATACCCGGGCGGAAAGTTATGCCCAGTTCTTTCACTGAAGGGGTGAGAATAATACATAATGGGTGACTATATCGGCGATGTTTATGCACCCATATTTACGACCTGGGGAGGAGTTCTCACGCCTAGTTGAACACAACTTCTGATCGTTGTGATAGGCCAACTCCGTGTTGTGGCCCTACCATTGATTTGCGTCATCGAGGGAGACGTTACTGTAAAAAAACCTTGGAAACGTGGGGATCGTTGACTGGACTCGCAAATTTGGAGCATGGAACAGTGGTTTTTAGTGTCGAAAACAACGTTTTATAGACAAAAGGCAATAACGGTCGACGAGTGCCTCTGTGTGACGATTATGAATTGGGGTCTTAGAAGTGATTCCGATAACCAAGCGGAAAGTTATGCCCGTTTGAGCGAAGAGGTGTCCGTATGTGATTGCATCGGGAGCCTGAGGCCACGCTCTTAGAGGCAAATTTGGGCGCTGAACCGAAAATCTCCGAATCCGACCTTATGTCGACCGGGTCGAAGTGTCGATTCTGAATTGCGGCCTCGCGGGCGGTTCTGATCGCCGTGCGAAGAAATATCCGTGTCTTACTGAAGGGGTGCGCGATCAGTGTACTAGTACACACGCTCCGATGTGAAATTTTGGCCTCAAAACGGAATTTCGCAAAACTGGAGTCTTGTCGACCGTCTCGGAATGTCGATTCCGAATTGTGGTCACATAAGCGATTTCGATACCCGAGCGGAAAGTTATGTCTGGTTCTTTCACTGAAAGGATGAGAATAATACGAAAGGGGTGACTATATCAGCGATGTTTGTGCACCCATATTTACGACCTAGGGAGGAGTTCTCACGCCTAGTTGAACACAACTTCCGATCGTCATGATAGGTCGACTCCGTGTTGTGGCCCCACGAGTGATTCGCGTCATCGAGGGAGATGTTACTGCAAGAAAACTTTGGAATTGTGGAGATCGTCGGCTGGAATCGCAATTTTGGAGCTCGAAACGACGGTTTTTCGAGTCGGAAACGACGTCTTATTGTAGCAGTCCTCGTCGTTCAAACCCGTTAACCTAATAACGATCTTGACTCGACTCCGCCTCCCACGAATGAGCCGTAGCCTCGCAAGGGATACCATTCACAAGTCCGTAGAAATATAAAGGAAACAACTCAAATATATATAAGATTATCATCTCACAAATATTTACATGAAATATACATAGCCATTTTCTCAACTGTAGCCAGACACAAGTACAACAACGACCTGAGGCATACCCCGAGGTGTACAAAGAAAGGAGATTACACTGCTGGTGGTGCAGACCCAATTCCACTATAGTGCGGCTCCCAACTAGAAGAAGGGCGAGAAGCCTCTTGATCTCCCTCACCAGAAAGGAGTAGGGGTGAGCCTCACAAGTCACTGGCTCAGTAGGGAAACTCCCCCAAAAATCGAGCAAACCCAAACTCACAAGTGCAGAAGCAGGAAACTACGCTAGCAATTTATAGAACTAAATAAGCCGAATATTAAAGTTGTAGATACTACTTACCACATGCCATTACCATAAATCAACCTTTAATAAATAAATGGCAAATCTCGCCAGGTGTACGTGCTAAAGTAGGAAAACGCCACACTCGGGCCACGAAGACTAGTTCGCGCGCGACACCAGCAATCGACCCGGACAAACCACACAGGACTACCTCACAGTCTCGCAGCCATGGACGAAAGGTCCAGCTGCGCTCCACTAGAATAAGCCAAGAAACTATGGAGACCAACCAACACCACTCCTGCGAACCACATTGCCGCAGGCCCATGCCTGGCACCTTTAGGGACTCTGGCACGTGCTCCCTAAAGTAAGGCACTGGAAAACAGGATTAGCAGGGGCCCAGTACGTCTACTGGTGTCCGTAACCTCCAACCACGAGTGCGCTACAAGCGACAAAACACAAACTCTCACAAGTCATTGTCCCACTGTCGTCTTTCCCTCAGCCGAACGTACAACTCTACACAAGAGTGAGGGTGTAACGTTCCGACCGTTCGGATCGTTCTTGTGTGGATGTGGAGGCCAGTGTATGGCCGATGACAGGTGTAGCAGGTGATCCTGCAGGTTTTGAGGTTTTGCCCAAAGTGTTCTCTGTTTCTCAGTTTTTAACGCGGTCGAATTGAGGGTCGCGATTTGATCACGACAGTGAGGGGCGTCGCGTTATGATCGCGACAGACCGTGGCGTCGCGTTCATGTCACCGCCGGTTTAAGTGAACGTATGCATGTTTACGCGTGTCGCAGGCTGGGTGCTCGGGTGACGTCAGCAGGCTAATCGCGACAGCCTAGAGTGTCGCGTTTAGGTCGCGGTCGTGAAGAGCGTCGCGTTCTTAACTGTGTTATGTTTTTAAGTAACCCTAGCAGAATAGAGCTGGTGAAAGCTCTGCTCGGCCAGGGGGATTTGCTGTGGAGATTTCTTGGCGATTTGACTTGCTAGAGCTTGGTTCGACGAGCTTCCTCCGCGAGGACGTTGCTTGGAGTGGAGGGAACCTCGTACGAGCTTCAGTCTTCGCGTTCTTCACGAAGGTAGGGAGATTTCCTGAGTTTGATCCTTGAATTTCTCGTGTGAAGTGGTTAATGTGTTTCCTGCTTTCTAAAATGTAGATAGCATGTGTAGGAACACATTAAAGCATGAAAACGGATTGTGAACTAATGATTATATGGTGATTGGGGTGATTGGATTGAGGGGTTCAAGACAGGGATCGCACCAGCTGTCGCGGTCGCTGTGGGAGTCGCGACCAGGTCGCGACACCCTGAACCGTCGCGTTCTGAAGGCGGTCTATCGCGCCGCCGCGACAACAGCCGAATGTTGTCTTTCAAGTATAAATGTTGGTGTAGAATAATTTGTTTAGTACAGTTCATGTATATGGTGATGGAAAGAGGTGCATTGGCACTCTCTTCGCTCGAGGAGCGTGTGGTGTGTAGTTTACTTGTTGTTCACACGATTTACGAGAAGATTTCACGTGGCTTGAGCGTTGCGCACGTGGTTTATGTGTACGTAGTGTGTAGTTTGACGCCTTCCGTGGATACCTCTTCAGTTGGGAGCCCCAGGTTTTGTGTGAGCCAGGCACGTGAATGCTCGGGGCTTGTCCCGGTACTAGGTACCAACGAGGTCTTGTCATCTTCCTGGACACCCTCGCTCTAGTGTTGAGTAGTACGTCCGGCTGAGGGAAAGACGGTAGTGGGACAGCGACTAGAGAGTTAGTTGTGTTGTCGCTTGTAGCGCGCTCGTAGTTGGGGGAGACGGACACCAGTAGACGTACTGGACCCCAGCTAGTCCTGTTTTCCAGTGTCTCACTTTAGGGAGCTCAGGACAGAGTCCCTAAAGGTGCTAGGCATGGGCCTGCGAGGTGTGTGACTTACAGGTTGTGGTGGTTTAGTTGGTCTCCACAGTTCTTGTACTTGTTTAGTGGAGTGGCAGCTGGACCTTTCGTCCGTGGCTGCGAGACTGAGAGGTGGTCCTGTGTGGTTTGTCCGGGTCAGTAACTGGTGCCGCGAACCAGTTGTCGTGGCTCGAGTGTGGCGTTTTCTCTACAGTAGCTCGTACACTTGTTTGGTGTTACCGTTTATTTAATTATGTTGTTCCTGTTAAGCGGTAAGTGGTAAGCTATACTTACAGTTTTACATCCTGCCTATATTGTTATAAATTGTTAGTGTAGCATTTCCTGCTTTGCTACTTGTGTTGGTTTGCTCGGTTTCTAAGGAGTTTCCCTACTGAGCCAGTGACACGTGAGGCTCACCCCTACCTCCTACCAAGTGAGGGAGATCCGGAGATTTCGCGACCATCGTCTAGTGGAGGGTCTGCACCACCAGCAGTGTAGTTCTACTTTACTGTTGTACACCTCGGGGTATGCCCCAGGTTCTGTTATAGTTTGGCTACAGTTGTGCTATGACTATGTACATTCATGTAAATATTTGTGAGATTGACAGATCTTATGAATGTTTGAGTTTAATTCCTTTATATTACTTTGGACTCTTGGTTCGATATCCCTTGCGAAGCTTCGGCTCGTTCGCGGGAGGCGGACTCGATTCAGGCTTGCTAAGGGTTAGCGGGTCTGAATGGCTTGGTCCGTCACAGTTGGTATCAGAGCAGAAGTCCGTAAGAATATAAAGGAATTGGAAATACATAGTCATGTCTCTACTGTAATTCATTGCTGGTAGTGACCCTGATTTTGTATTGATTTCTTGTATATTGTGTTGTTGAAATAATATTATGTAGGTTTAATAATGGCCGAAAGGAGAGATGTAAGTGGTGATGGAGAAGGATCAGGAGGGGATCCTACCCAGAGGATGATAGAAAGAATTTGGGAGAGTTTAACAGAAATTCGAGTAAGATTGGATCAGCAACCACCGGTGCAACCAGCGGCAGTAGTACCACCATTACCAGAGGAGGCAGTGCCTGTAGCTCCAGTTCCACCCCCACCCAGAGTAGAGGTACCTCCTGTAGTACCTGTGCAATCGGCAGTTCCAGTAAGACCAGTTAATAGAGAGGGGATTACGATGCTTGTGGAACAATTTTTGAGATTGCAACCCCCTACATATTCGGGAGGCCCCAACCCGGATACAGCGGAACACTGGATACATGAGATTGAAAGGGTTTTTACAATAATGAGGTGTCCTCAGGAAGACAGAGTATTACTTGCAGCATACCAGTTACGAGGGTTTGCGCAGGAAGGTGGCGGCTGAAGATGCAGACAGTCTTTATGGGTAGGGAGGAGGATACTATTCCATGGTTGGAATTCTTGACAGTTTTTAATGATTCCTTCTTCCCAATGCAAATTCATCAAATGAAGAGAGAGCAATTCAGGACATTTCGGCAGGGGAATCTTTCGATGCTTGAATATCAGATGAGGTTTATAGCCTTGAGTAGGTATGCCCCATATGTTGTGATAGATAACACAATGATGGTGGAATACTTTATTCGAGGTCTTAGGCCGGAATTGCAAGATGCAGTGATTCCATTGATGTGTAGAACAGTGGAAGAGGCAGCTCAGCGAGCAGCAGTACTTGAAAGGACTGTTCGGGCTAGGCAAGGGCAGTCTCAGGCAGGTGGATTGGGTTTAAGTAGCTTTCGGTATCCGCAACCGTCAGGAGGAAGTAGTAAAGGAAAAGTACCTTCTGGAGCTTCTTCATCGTCTGGAATAGGAAAATGGGGTAAGCAGATTAAGAAATTCTGATCCCAGCAGAGTTCGGCAGGGCAGTCAACGGCACTTCCATCTTTCCGATGTTATAATTGTGGACAGCCAGGACATTTAGCGAGAGATTGTCCATATCCTCGAGAGCAGGCTTATGGTAGAGGTATTCAACCGCAGCAGCAGCAGCCTTTTCAGCGGTCAGCAGAGCAAGGTAGAGGTTCACCATATCAAAGAGGAGGACGGGGTCGAGTAATGGCTATTACTAGAGCTCAAGCGGAAGCATCCAATCTTGTTGAAGGTATTCTACCTATCTTTGATTTCACTGCTAAAGTATTAATTGATCCGGGTGCTTCTCATTCATTTATTTCCGAAGATTTTCTGGATAGCATGGTACATCCTTTAGAAGAGAAATCTTGTGAGTTGGTAGTGGAAATTCCCTCAGGAGGATATTTGTTGACTTCTTGCTTTCTAAAAGATATTCCAATAGTGATTCATGGAAATCAAATGCCTGCAACATTATATGCTTTAACATTGAAAGAATATGATGTGATTTTGGGAATGGATTGGTTAGAGGCCTACGGGGCAATGGTTGATTGTAGAAAGAAGAAAGTCAGATTTAGCAGGCCTGGTGGCGAAGTGTTTGAATTTTAAGGTATGCCTTTTTACACTCCCAAATTCATTATTTCTGCACTTAGAGCTAGAAAGTTAATTAATGCGGGATGTGTAGTGTATCTTGCCTCTGTTAGCCTAGTTGAATCTGATAAGTCTGTAGATTCAGTGCCAGTGGTTAGAGAATTTGCAGATGTGTCCCAGATGAGTTGCCAGGTTTAGCTCCGCATAGAGAAGTGGATTTTTCAGTGGAATTGCAACCAGGCAGTTTACCTATTTCTAAGGCACCATATAGAATGGCTCCAGCAGAATTGAAGGAATTGAAGAAGCAATTGCAGGAATTGTTGGAAAAAGGTTTTATTAGGCCTAGTCAATCACCTTGGGGAGCGCCAGTGTTATTTGTTAGAAAGAAAGATGGTAGTCTAAGAATGTGTATAGACTACAGGCAGCTGAATAAAGTTACAATTAAGAATAAATATCCACTTCCTAGGATTGATGATTTGTTTGATCAATTGCAATCAGCTAAAGTGTTTTCCAAGATAGATTTGAGGTCGGGATATCATCAATTGCGGATCAGAGAAGAGGATATAGAGAAGTCAGCTTTTCGGACCAGGTATGGGCATTATGAGTTTGTTGTGATGCCTTTTGGATTGACAAATGCACCTGCAGCATTTATGAATTTAATGAATAGAATATTTCATCAATATTTGGATCAGTTCATAGTGGTTTTTATTGATGATATATTAGTCTATTCAGCATCAGAAAGAGAGCATGCAGATCATTTGCGAATCACTTTGCAGATATTAAGAGACCATCAGTTATTTGCTAAGTTTAATAAATGTGAATTTTGGTTGAAAGAGATTCAGTTCTTGGGTCATGTAATATCAGGTGAAGGTATTGTAGTGGATCCAGCTAAAGTTGAGGCAGTAATGAAATGGGAAGAGCCGAGGTCAGTGTTTAAGATTAGAAGTTTTCTGGGTTTGGCAGGCTATTACAGAAGATTTATCCAAGACTTTTCTAAGATAGCAGCACCAATGACGAGGTTAACAAGGAAGGGTGTTCCTTTTGTGTGGTCTTTGGAGTGTAGACGCAGTTTTGCAGAGTTGAAGAAGAGATTGACATCAGCACCAGTTTTAGAGATTCCATCGGGAAGTGGTGGATTTGTTCTATATACAGATGCATCCAAGAGAGGTTTGGGAGCAGTGTTAATGCAGCATAGCAAAGTAATTGCTTATGCTTCCAAGCAATTGAAAAAGCATGAGGAGAACTACCCAACTCATGATTTAGAGCTGGCGGCGGTTGTCTTTACATTGAAAATGTGGCGGCATTATTTGTATGGTGAAAGATTTGAAATTTTCACTGATCATAAGAGTTTGAAGTATATTTTTTCTCAGAAAGATTTGAATCTAAGGCAGCGCAGATGGATGGAATATTTAAAAGATTACGACTTCAATTTGGCATATCATCCAGGCAGAGCAAATGTGGTGGCAGATGCATTAAGCAGAAAAGTGGTTATGAATCAACTTATGATCAGAGAATGGAAACTTTATGAGAATGTGGCGGAGAATTCTTTATATGTGCCAAGCAGTCAGCGCAGAGCAATACTAGCAACTAATGTAGTAGAGTCTTCTCTTTACTGGCAGATAGTAGAGGCACAGAGAGCTGATGCTAATTTAGCAGACATTCTTAGAATGGATGAAGTGAATTTGGGGCGTGATAATGTGGCTAGATTGAAAGGAAGATTGTATGTCCCAGAAGATGTAGAAGTTAGACAGAAAGTTTTGGAGGAAACTCACAGATCAAGGTACACTATCCATCCAGGTAGCACAAAAATGTATCAAGATATGAAAAAGCATTTTTGGTGGCCAAATATGAAGAAAGAAATTGCAGAATTTATAACCAGATGTGCAGTATGTCAGCAAATAAAAGCAGAGCATCAGAAACCAGGAGGATTGTTGCAACCATTACCCATTCTGCAGTGGAAGTGGGATGATATAGCAATGGATTTTGTAGTTGGTTTGCTCAGTTCATCAGGTCATAATGCAATATGGGTTTTTGTGGATAGATTGACCAAGGTTTGCAGATTACTACCAGTTAGTATGACTTGGTCAGTTGATAGATTAGCTAAATTGTATTTGGAAAGGATTGTGCCTTTACATGGAATACCAGTTACTATAGTTTCAGATCGAGATCCTCGATTCACTTCCGATTTTTGGAGAAGTTTACAAAAAGTTGTCGGCACAGAGTTAAGATATAGTTCAACTTATCATCCACAAACAGATGGGCAGACGGAAAGAACAATTCAGACTATTGAAGATATGTTGAGGGCTTGCTGTCTTGTATGGGGAGGTATTTGGGAGCGTCATTTGGGTCTAGTGGAGTTTGCATATAATAACAGTTATCATTCAAGTATTGAAATGGCACCTTATGAAACATTGTATGGTAGACCGTGCAGATCACCGTTAAATTGGCATGAAGTAGGTGAAAGGCAAGTTTTGGGCCCAGAATTAGTTCGTCAATATGCAGAAACAGTGAGATTCATCCAAGAAAAATTGAAAACAGCTCAGAGTCGTCAGAAGAGTTATGCAGATGATAGACGCAGACCGTTACAATTTGAAGTAGGTGAATATATATTTTTAAAAGTATCTCCTACTAAAGGTGTACTGAGATTCAGTAAGAAAGGTAAATTAAGTCCAAGATATGTTGGACCGTTTCAAATCAAGGAAAGACTGGGTGAAACAGCCTATAGATTGGACTTGCCAGTAGATTTCACGGATGCGCATGATGTTTTCCATGTCTCAATGTTAAGGAAATATATCAAGGACCCATCCCAAGTTGTCAGCTATCAAAAGGATGATTTGAAGCCGGATATGTCAATGCCTGAGTATCCAGTGCAAATTTCAGGCCATAGAACTCAAAAACTCAGAAATAAGGAATTGAGTTGGTAAAGGTTAGATGGGAGAATAGACAAGGTGGTGAAGATACGTGGGAATTAGTAGAAGAAATGAGAAAGGCGTATCCATATTGTTTGAGTAAGTTTTGTTCTTTTTAGGTGATAGTGTCAGGCTAATTAAATTAGAATTGTGATAATTGGCTCTTGATTTTAATTTCGAGGACGAAATTTCTTTTTAGGTGATAGTAATGTAACGTTCCGACCGTTTGGATCGTTCTTGTGTGGATGTGGAGGCCAGTGTATGGCCGATGACAGGTGTAGCAGGTGATCCTGCAGGTTTTGAGGTTTTGCCCAAAGTGTTCTCTGTTTCTCAGTTTTTAACGCGGTCGAATTGAGGGTCGCGATTTGATCGCGACAGTGAGGGGCGTCGCGTTATGATCGTGACAGACCGTGGCGTCGCATTCATGTCACCGCCGGTTTAAGTGAACGTATGCATGTCTGCCGCGTGTCGCAGGCTGGGTGCTCGGGTGACGTCAACAGGCTAATCGCGACAGCCTAGAGTGTCGCGTTTAGGTCGCGGTCGTGAAGAGCGTCGCGTTCTTAACTGCGTTATGTTTTTAAGTAACCCTAGCAGAACAGAGCTGGTGAAAGCTCTGCTCGGCCAGGGGGATTTGCTGTGGAGATTTCTTGGCGATTTGACTTGCTAGAGCTTGGTTCGACGAGCTTCCACCGCGAGGACGTTGCTGGGAGTGGAGGGAACCTCGTACGAGCTTCAGTCTTCGCGTTCTTCGTGAAGGTAGGGAGATTTCCTGAGTTTGATCCTTGAATTTCTCGTGTGAAGTGGTTAATGTGTTTCCTGCTTTCTAAAATGTAGATAGCATGTGTAGGAACACATTAAAGCATGAAAACGGATTGTGAACTAATGATTATATGGTGATTGGGGTGATTGGATTGAGGGGTTCAAGACAGGGATCGCACCAGCTGTCGCGATCGTTGTGGGAGTCGCGACCAGGTCGCGACACCCTGAACCGTCGCGTTCTGAAGGCGGTCTATCGCGTCGCCGCGACAACAGCCGAATGTTGTCTTTCAAGTATAAATGTTGGTGTAGAATAATTGTTTAGTACAGTTCATGTATATGGTGATGGAAAGAGGTGCATTGGCACTCTCTTCGCTCGAGGAGCGTGTGGTGTGTAGTTAGTTGTTACGTTCACGAGAAGGTTTCACGTTTCCGTGGCTTGAGCGTTGCGCACGTGGTTTATGTACGTAGTGTGTTGTGATGCCTTCCGTGGATACCTCTTCAGTTGGGAGCCCCAGGTTTTGTGTGCCAGACACGTGAGTGCTCGGGGCTTGTCCCGGTACTAGGTACCAACGAGGTCTTGTCGTCTTCCTGGACACCCTCGCTCTAGTGTTGAGTAGTACGTCCGGCTGAGGGAAAGACGGAAGTGGGACAGCGACTAGAGAGTTAGTTGTGTTGTCGCTTGTAGTGCGCTCGTAGTTGGGGGAGACGGACACCAGTAGACGTACTGGACCCCAGCTAGTCCTGTTTTCCAGTGTCTCACTTTAGGGAGCTTAGGCCAGAGTCCCTAAAGGTGCTAGGCATGGGCCTGCGAGGTGTGTGACTTGCAGGTTGTGGTGGTTTAGTGGTCTCCACAGTTCTTGTACTTGTTTAGGGAGTGGCAGCTGGACCTTTCGTCCGTGGCTGCGAGACTGAGAGGTGGTCCTGTGTGGTTTTTCCGGGTCAATAACTGGTGTCGCGAACCAGTTGTCGTGGCTCGAGTGTGGCGTTTTCTCTACAGTAGCTCGTACACTTGTTTGGTGTTGCCGTTTATTTAATTATGGTGTTCCTGTTAAGCGGTAAGTGGTAAGCTATACTTACAGTTTTACATCCTGCCTATATTGTTATAAATTGTTAGTGTAGCATTTCCTGCTTTGCTACTTGTGTTGGTTTGCTCGGTTTCTAGGGAGTTTCCCTACTGAGCCAGTGACACGTGAGGTTCACCCCTACCTCCTACCAGGTGAGGGAGATCCGGAGATTTCGTGACCATCGTTCAGTGGAGGGTCTGCACCACCAGCAGTGTAGTTCTACTTTACTGTTGTACACCTCCGGGTATGCCCCAGGTTCTGTTATAGTTTGGCTACAGTTGTGCTATGACTATGTACATTCATGTAAATATTTGTGAGATTGACAGATCTTATGAATGTTTGAATTTAATTCCTTTATATTACTTTGGACTCGTGGTTCGATATCCCTTGCGAAGCTTCGGCTCGTTCGCGGGAGGCGGACTCGATTCAGGCTTGCTAATGGGTTAGCGGGTCTGAATGGCTTGGTCCGTCACAGAGGGTGTCCAAGAAGACGACACAGACCTCGACGGTACACAAGTACCGGGGAAAGCCTCGAGCACTCACGTGCTTGGCTCACACAAAATCTGGGGCTCCTAACTGAAGAGGTAACCACGGTAGGCGTCGTACTACTCGCCACGTACACACAAGCCACGTGAACACACCGCTCAAACCACATGAGCAACACGTCAATCACGTGAACAACACGTTCCTCGAACTCCACAAGTGCCAATGCATCGCTTACCATTGCCATGCACAACACATATCGATAATCTGATAATCATGTAACCAAGTACAAGACTATTGAAATCAGAACCCTTAATGTGACGGGGTCCACTGTCGCCTTCAGAATGTGACACCTCGATATGTTGCGTTTAGAAGAAGAATGCGACTGGTCGGGCTGTCGCGTTCAGAATGCGATAGGCAGGTCCGTCGCCTTCACAGACAGTGACCCAAATCCGGAAACCCACCTCCGGATTCCCCATGCAAACCATATAAAATGTCATATCAAGCAATTATTCATGTTCTACTTGTTGCCCTAGCATGATATCTAGCATCTATATTGTAAATAACAAGCTACACATGCACCACATGCAATCCATGACGTAAAACGGTGCAGAATCTCCCTACCTTCGTGAAGAACGCGAAGAATGGTGATACCCCGACGTTTCTCCCGCTCCGTACCACGTCCTCGCAGCGAGACCATGCCAAAAATGACTCCAAAACCCTGAATCGCCCAAAATCCACGCGAAAATTCCTCCCCCTGGCCAAACAGAGCTTGCTGGGCTTTGTCTGGCCGACCTAGGTTAAGAGCATTTCGCAGTTGAGAACGTGACGCACCCTGCCGTCGTGACATGAATGCAACGGAGAAGGCCGTCGCCTTCTCAACGCCGACGTTAGCAAGCCGCCCAGCGCGCGACACGTGGAGGACATGCAGACGAAGACCCTCAAGTGGCGGTAACCAGAACGCGACACCCAGGGCCGTCGCGTTAAGAACGCGACGCCCAGCCCTGTTGTGTTCACAGACAGTGAACCAGTGGGTGCTTTGGGCCCAAACTGTCGGCCTACGAAGCCCCACAACCTGCGTAAATACCTAAAACACACACCAAAGGCCACACACTGGCCTCCACAACCACTAAGCCACCATCTGAATGGTCAATACGCTACACTTATCACCGGAAGGCAATAACGGACGACGAGCGCCTCTGTGTGATGATTCCGAATTGAGTTCACACCCATTAATTTCTAGATATCTTGTTTGTGGACCATGTCAATCTTGTTGTCGTGATTTTGTTTCCACCTATGAATATTTGTCCTTTTCCAGAGCAAGAGATAGAGAGTCGGATTCACCTAAGGGTGTAAACGGGTCGGAGTCAGAGTCAGAAATAGGAGTTTTTGAATCCGACTCCGATGAAAATTATCGGAAATAATCGGATTCGGAATCAGATATGGACACAACACCGAATCCGTTTCATCAAATTATCGGATAATTGAATTTGGATATCAGATAGTGTTAAATATGAACATGTTCTGTAAATCGAATTCAAAAATTGGATAATCAGATATTCGAATAATATATATGTGGAGGTGATTCTCTGTTTGGGCCGAAACCAAACGGGCCTACACTTGGATGGAGAGGGAGGACGGACGTCGGTAGCGAACGGATGTCTGCAGTCACCTGAACGAGGTCAGGGAGGCCCGGTTGAAGAACCGGGGAGAACCTTCCGATGCCTAAGTCAGTAAGAAGCTTGAATATGTAAGAAGGAACGGGGGTTCTCGTGTGTGGCTGGCACAAGGGCAATGTGAGTAAGATCACGTACCTCTGTATGGAGGCTTACCTGTGCTTTTTTATAGGCAAGGGTGTTGAGAGAGGGGGATGAAAACACCCTTCCACGACGCCGGAGATGGCGCGTCGGTTAGCACCCCCGACGGGGAGTTACAAGTTGAGGCTCCCGTTGGGAGGTCCTGCGGTTAATGCACTCTATGAACGTGGGGCGCGTGGCCCGCGTCCGCCGTAACCGTCGTGTGGACGTGAAGGGGCTGCTCGGATACCCTTGGCATGAGGTTCTGAGTAGGCATGTTGTTCGGAACCTATGCCCGCTGCTCGGTGCACGTTGCTTGGGCAATAGACGTGCCAGCGGAACTGAGGCACGTCTTAAGCAGGACCTGCTCGGCAAGCAGGCGTCTGAGCCGAACAGGCCGAGGATCCTCGGAGGCGACCCCTGTTCGGTTGGCGATACTCGACCCGAACAAGACAACTGTTCGGGGCAGAGGACGTCCGGAGATGTACTCTTGGGAGCTTGAGAGTGCTTGGACGCTACGGAAGCGTTCTGGGACCCTTGACCGGTCTTCGAGGACATGTGGCGCCCCGCAGAAGGGCCACGTCTTCCTACAAGGGTTGGTGGATAATGATGGACCTAGGTGGCTAGAAATAGCCACTACAATATAATATATAATCTATATTATTTTGATATAAAGATTATATAATAATATCATATATTATATATACTATTGGATTTGAAAAAGGATAATCGATATTTAGATATTTTTGACAGTCCTAGATTCACCAGTAAACGCCAAAAGGAGACTGAGGAGTTTGGAAAAAAGAAAATTGTAATGGAAGGATATTTTTACTTTGGAAGATTAAATATATTTTCAATCTAAAATAGTTAAGTTGATCCTATCAACTATGTATAAACCATATTTTGTTTTATCAGGCTGAATCGGTCTGGTTACGTATGTACCGTATGAAATATTTTTCTATTTTAACACAATTTGGTATAAAAATAAATTTTTTGTAATTTTTTAGAACAAAAAATTAAGATTTATTATGCTCAACTAAGGTCAAATCAAACCGATATAATATGATACACCTAATATCATACCATACCCGACAAAATCCATTTCGATCCAGTAAAATGGTTAAGTCAACCTTAGTATAAACTAGAGCAAGTTTTTATGGAAATAGAAAGTGTGCAATAGGAGGGCAAATGACTAAGTTTGCATGTCATCTTGTAGAGTAAAGATGTAATGAGGTCAGTGTTGTGTGATGTGCATTAAACTTGTTTAAATTCATATGAAAATGTTCATCTCAAGACAGCTATTGCAGAAGGGTATTAGTAAAATGTGTGATCCTTTGAAACACTGGTATATGCATAATTAGAAGATGGATGGGTTCATGGGCATGTGGAAACTGACCATGCTCTTGCAAAGTTTTCCGTAGAGATTACTTTGACCAAATCCATCACCAAACACCATTCACTTCTAAATTTTGTAGTCTTCTCGTCGGTAATATTATGTTCCCACAGCTATAGGGAAGTTGTTTGCCTGAATGAAAGTTTTTTTGGACAAAGGCACAGAAAAGTAGGTGTCTCCTCACACACGGTGTCGACAATATAAGAAAGAGGAGAAATTTTTATTATATTTTTTACTCTTTACTAGGTGGGTATAATGTGCCTATCACATCGAGAGATGCCAAAAATGCTTAAGAAAGTGCAACAAATATTTATTGTACTTTTTTAATGCACTTCTATTGCACTTTCTTACTCTTTGGGTTCAATGTGCTGATATTAGTGTGGGCCCTATCTACTACCTGTTTCTAAGATGAGTAGTACTCACTTGTCCTCACACTTCTAAGAAGTATTTCTCAAATGATGAGTAATACTCACTTGCCTACACTTGTAGAAGTATTTCTCAAACATATTTGGATATTTTTGATATAGAGTGAAATATGGTGCACATTAAGGTTTTGCTAATTTGGATGTACTTTAGATTTCTTTCTAGTTTTATTTTTTTACTAATATATATTCATTTGGGGGCTGACCTATAGCAAAGGTTGCTCGAGCCATTTGAGTAGGTCGTGTTGAGTTCTTTATGAGACAATACGGTACAATATGTACCACAGTACTGATCCCCTCCTCCACCCCTGACTTCCCCCTCTCGACACCCCCCCCCCACTTGCGAAACCTCCCTCTCCCTCATTGCACTCTCTGCGATCTCCCCTCCCCTGACGCGACCTCCCTCTCCCTCTCCGCCATCACTCTCCCCTTTTTCTTCCCTCTCCCCGCTACACAACCCCCCCGCGAAGTCTCCCTCCCTCTCTATGCTCTCTCTATCGTCACTGCCCCTCTCCTCCGTCTTGGCCTCCTTCTCCCTCTCTCCACCATCTCCCCCACCCCCTCGCGACCCTCCCTCTCGTGTCATCACCCCAACCCCCCACGAGCGAACGACGAGCTACGGCAGGTTCTTCTCTTCTCTACTCTCACGAACCTTGATCTGCTCTACATGACAAATTCTACGCTATGCGAGAGGTAGCGAAGCAACACAATAGTCGAGTAAGAAGCATCAGAATAACGACTTTATCAACGGGAGCAAGCAACAATGGAGTAGAGGCAAGTTTTCTTCTCTACGCTCATCCATCGGCCCCCTCTCCCTCTTCAGGTTCCCCCCTTCCCACCTCTGGCGCACCGTCTCCGCTGTCCACCCTTCTCGTCGAATCGTGTCGATTGTGTTTGGACTCACGATGGGGAGCACCGCGGCACGGCCAACCCTACTATAACGCATGTCTTTACATACTCTCATAAAATGATTGAAAAAATAAAAAGAATTATATATATATATATATATATTGGTATACATATAGAACTTTCATTAATTGTAATAAAATATCTACCATATATCTAAAGCAAAATGTTTGCTGTTTTTTTTATAAGTAATTAGTTGGGGAAAAGATAAAGTGCCGTGCCCTCTCACTTCCCCCCCCCCCCCCCTCCTTCTATTTTGACAAGGAAGGAAGCCATTGCGTTATAGTGCAGTTCTCTATGTTTGCTGTTTATTTAGGTGGATATCCACTTAGATGTCACTTCAAATTAAGTGAGTAATATTTTGTCATTATTTAAATAATTAATTATCTTAATCTAATTTCGTGTCCATAAAAAAGTGGTCCACTCCCCTCCCTCCCATTTAAATAACGCGAAAATAAAATAAATAATACGTACGATGTCCTCACACGGACTTAAACCTCACACGTGCGCTGACGTCAGCATTGGGTGGGACCGAGCGGGGCGAAGGACCGCGCAGAGACCGCATTGCCGAACCCAACTCCTCGACGGAGATTCTCCATGTCGAGTGGTCCCCACCATGTTCAGTTACGGAGTCAACGTGGAAGACGACGATCCCCACCCAACTGGGCAAGGACGGCGTGGGCCGCGCCGCCCGCGGGGCCCACTCCCCCCTCCCAACCATCGAGCCCTTCCAGTTTAACGTAACCGCCTCATGATGGCGATGTCCCGAGCCACGAGACAGCCAGCCCGCGCCGCGCGCGAGCCGTGGCGCCCTGCCGGCTCCCCTCACCCGGGGCCGCCAACTCCCCCCACCCCGCCCCCCCCTCGCGTTATATCTCCCACTCTCCTCCAACCGTCCGTATCTGACGGAACCCGCTCGTGATCCGCCGTGGCGGGCCCGTCCTTTGACGCGTGGCGCGCCCGGGGTCGCAGCGACGTCGTGTGGTAGGTGGGCCTAGATGTAGAGTGGGGTGAGCTCCCCGAGCACAGCCAAGGCGTTTGAAAGTTCAAAAATAGCAAAACAAACGCGAAGCGAGCAAGAGACAGATCACAAGAGGACGACCGCCCCCTCCGCCTTTTGCTTCCACGTCATTAATGCCCTCCCCGCCTTCCCTCCCCTTTCTCTCTCTAAAACAGACGCTCTCTCTCTCTCCAGTTGCCGTTTCGCTCCATCGCCTCAATACCCGAGCCCTCTCCCTTTCTCTCTCTCTCTCTCTCTGCTGGTTCTGCGATGGAGGTGGAGCAGGGGAGTGAGCTCTCCGATGGCGGAATCGTGGGAGTTCTCCACCGCCACCGCCTAGGGGTGGTTGTCCGCTCTGCGAGCGCGTGCGCCGTCGCTTTCGCGCCCGCGCTCTCGTTCTCTCTCTCTTTCTCTTCGCTTTAATTACCTGCCGTTTCTTGCTGCCTACCCGAAGCACGGGTGCCCGTGGTCCGGGGGGGAGGGGGAGGGAGAGGGAGGAGATTTCTAGTATCTGCCGGGATCCCAGATCCCTCGCTCGTGCTCCCTCTGGTCTGCTTTCTTCTCCGGAGAATGCTGGACGTGGATAGGTTGCAGCACAGCGGCCGGGGCGGCAGATCGAGGCGCAGGGAGAGGCCGCCGCGCCCGGCGTTCGGGGAGTGGGAGGATGGGGTGCCGGAGCTCAGGGCGCATGGCGGCGGCGACGGCGAGCTGTTGGCTTCGACGGACGGAGCTCGGGGAGGAGAAGGTGCGGATGGCGAACGGTTCCCGGTTTTTCTGGGGCCCTCTCCCCTACTCCGTAGACGAGAGTTGTTGAGTAGATGCATAATTCGATGGGATGATTGGACCTTGCCTTTTGTTGTTTTCTTGTTGTTTTTTGAGCATCTCATCGTTATCTGTTTAGCTCCAAGCGTTGTTGAATTCGGTTTCTTCTTTTCTGCCTCTCTGCTATTCCCACTGTGCGGGGTCTTTCCTTCGCCATGAGATGGTGCTTTCGATTACAGGAAGAGAGAATTTTAACTATCTGTAATCGTTGATGGTGCTTTACTGTTCAATCTTTTTTTCCTTTTCCTTTCAATCTGTATTTTCGAGTGACATCGCATCGTTTCCTGTGATTTGGATCCTACACCACGTGCTTCTGTATGCGAGTTTATGTGTATCCATGTGTGATACTGCTATTGTCCTTCTCTCTAACTACACTTTTTTGCTAGTAAAACGGTTGATCACCTCTTTCTGTATCTCTTATTTTATATAAATGTGCTCGTCTTTGTTATCTTGAATTTTAATCGTGAGAAATGCAGTTCAATTTTCAGCGTTTGAAAGAAGATTAGTATTCTATATGTCCATTTTCTGCTCGGGTTAGCGGGCACGTGATGGTCTTTCTTTTTTCTGTCTTTTTTTGCACGGAAAATGGTTAAAATGATCCCCAAGAGATAGCTTATGAGGAAAAAGTTCCTGTCTCAGGAGCTTGTTGATGCCCTTGCATCTGGGCGCTTAACCACATTTTGTTGTGTTCATGGTGAATATTCGAACCTTATACCAGGAAATGTCGTATTATCCTTTCATCTCTCTTTTTCTTTTTCCACGAACCCAGATAACATTTGATGGTTATGGTAAACTCGGGTGCAACCTGCTTAACCTTTTCTCTGACCTGATTGACTTGTTTGATGAAAAAAAATGCATACCTTTCCCCGTTGCCTATTTAGTACACAATAAATTCATGTTTCTATGTATAAAGTTGATAATCGATCCAATAATGGACTATGACGTGGAGTGCATGACCTTAGATAGGAAGATATGACAAAATGATGGAGACAGCCAGAACAACTAAACAGTCGTGCAGACAAAAAAGGTTCCGTGATGGCAGTAATTCTTTCCATGCATGTCAATCCTGATTATGTTACTAGAAATCTGCTTGATTGAATGCTTGACACATTTGGTGCCTTTTTGTTTTCCTTTTAGCTTCACTAATCTATAAGTTATATGTTCATGTGACCATCGAGGAAACTGCTACACAACAACTAATCAAGTACTGATTCATCAGAATGGCCATGAAACAGGATGTGAAACAGCTGCATAACACTTACTGAAATGGTGATTCATTTATTCATCAAATGTCTGTCATTACTCGATCTGTGTGGATACTGACTTATGAAACAAAAGATAAAATGGTTGTCATTTCTTTACAACTGTGCTTTTCATTGTTGGTAACTTGGAAGTTTGCTGTAGATAGCAAAGCATCTCAGAAAATCGAGGAACTGAAATGATAGGTGCCACTACATGTGATCTATTTAGGAAACATCGTAAGAGTTTGCTATCTCTTTTTAGTGAAGTGGGACCTTAGAATCCAGTATATGTGATGGCATGATAAAATCGGAAGTAAAAGTCACATTAAGCTAGAAATAAGTGTTCAATGAATCCAAACAACCATGTTTATGATATGATGTTAACATAAAGAATCTTGGGCTTGTGGATGTGAATTAAATAGAATAGACGTATATAAGTTAGTAGGAAAATGCTTGAAATATGTTTTAATTTGAATAATAGGAAGCTCGTGAGTTTTACTTGTGGACATTTGTAGGAAAAGCTTGCAAGTTTTACTTATGGGATTATGTAGGTCGTGCTTTGGAAATTGCTTCAAGTTTAATCAGCCTATAAGATTTGTGAGGATCATCCAACCAAGGATGAAGGAAAGCTGAGTTTTGCTTATGGACATCTGCAACTTGTGTGTATACATCCCCATGACCCATGATTCCTAAGGGCCTGCTTTGACGAGGGATAGACTATCCAAGGATTAACGTATCCGCAAATAAGCTATGCCACCATTTTACCAAACCCAGTTTTTTTTTTTTTTGAAAAGTGAATGGTACCACTGAATATATAAAAGAGAGAAAGAATTACAATTAGAAGGGGAAACTCTCAAGGGATTCCCCCAGGAAAAAAGCTAGCAAGCGAAAGCCTGCCAAGAAAGCAAAGAAAACAAGGAAAACAACACCGACTCCTGATATACCGAGACCAATCCTTATACCCTCAGCTCTGAACTCCCAGAAAACCATACACGGCTAGAAAACCCACAACGACGACATCTCTTCAAGGATCCTTTTTGCCAACCAAATCCGATTTAGCCTTTCTCGTGAAGTCCGCCAACCATCTTCGCTTAATCAAGAGCATGGAAGATTTCAGACCTTTGTCCACCCCATCGTAGGACACTCCAATCAGCCTAGCTGTGTCGCTTTCCCGAGTTTCCGTGTAATTTTTGACAGTTTGATAACATGTTACCAAACCCAGTTTGATAACATGGGCTTTGATATCCTGGATAGTGCCAGACTGCCATATCCATGGGTCTGGGGTCAGACAGCCGTATTCTCTCATATCCCACCTTATCCAGGATGTCACCAGTTTACCCTATACCCACCTTCCCAAACTGCATTTTTAGCTATCCGCCCAGATGGCAAGGACTATCCACCATTATCCCATTATAAAACCCGCCCTTAGATAATTGTAACTAAGCCATCCGATCTCTAGTTCATGATGCATCATATTAGTATAGTCTACATTGTATCTTATCCTATTATAGAACCAATAACCTTCATTCAAACTGTTATAGTTTATATGTAAATATATTAGCCAAAAAAGCTACATGTATATGCCTGTCATTGATGAAGATCCCCAGACTAGAGAACTACCCAAATGTCAAATGAAATAATTGAGAACCGTGAAGGACAATAAGAAATGGACAAGAGATGCTTTTTGAACTTCACCGAGGAAGTTATTAGAATCATTATCACCATCATCAGAAATCCAAAATAATCAGCATCAAGGATGTGGGTCCTTTTCTTCTATTGTATAAGATATATTAAAAGAAAGAAAAGATAGTCCACGGTCCGTGTGGGGGAATGGTGATGACAAATTTTGTAATTAGGTTCCTTTTCCAATGCCAACGTTCCGTCTCGGCCCTAGCTTTGGAGTGGCAGTACTAGTTGTTAGAGTTAGAGATCGTTAGTGTGAAGATGTCCCATGGGACAGGTTACTGTATGTAGCCTTCTCTATATAAGGAGCCTAGCTTCAAGGAATAAAATAATTTTTGGCTTTTTCCTCTCAACATGGTATCAGAACCCTAGGTGTGATCCGGGCTGTGCACCCCGTGTTTATGGTCCACGTGACAGAGTTTAAAATTGTCCTACACGTGAGGGGGCATGTTAGAATAGTCCCACATTGAAAAGGGACAAAATATCCCATGTTTATAGTAGTGGTGCCCTTTCCACTCATCACCTTAAGGTTTTGAGTTGGAAGGCCTAATCTAATATTAAAATATAACATTACAGTAACGACATGTGCGTATGTAATGACTGCTGATGCCTTTGTCCATTGGATGATACTTTACATGCATTTAGTTAAAGGTGAATTCCCAACTTCACCCGCTTAAGACATTTTCCAACTTAATACTAATTCAAAGTTACTTTCAAAAAAATATCAAGTCAAAGTTAACCTCCAAGAATGTCACCATGAATCATTTCATGTCAAAGCACTAAACTTCTGATGGACCTCCAATATCTAAGCTTTAAAGGAAAGAATATTTTAGATCCTTACATATCTTGGAAAATCTTCACATACTTAATGTTTCCTATTCCCACCAAAGTTCAGGCAATATTTTGTCTTACGAGCCTGTTGCTTAATGATCTTGATGCATGTATCTTCTGGGAACAGCAAGGTGGCTCCCTCTGTAACGAGGATAGAAAGGGCCCACTTTTTACCACAGATGATTTGGAAGGCCTTATACAGTGATCTGGCCTTGTAATGCTTGAGGCGGGCTTGCATGATACTTGTGGTTTGCTTCTCACTTAATAGACCAATATTTCAGGGTTGGAATTTCACTTAAGTACTATATCTCCACATTAGATTTCTTACTCCTGTCTGATCCACAAACCTTTTTTAGGCTTTGAGATTGAAGTTTTGTGTACTGAAGACATCATTGTATTCAGTGGAACCGAGATGTTTCCATACCTCATCAACATCATATAGGAAATCCCATGTTCCCAGGTAGATATCGTGCATATTGTTGGAACATGTATAGTGGCATGCATCCATGTTGTTAAACTGCAGCATCACTGTATTCAGTCAAAACTATGAATTAAATGTGTTGTTGCAGATTTTTTTGCTACTTTCCTACATATTTCAGTATGTTTATTGTTCATTGTATTTCCATGTTTCACCATTGTCCATCTAGTAATTGGCTTCGAGACAATAGTCACCGATTCACTTGATAAAGTGTGTATGGTGCCAAAGTATGTATTTGATTTATCACTCCCTGTGGAGATCTTGAAGACTGTCCTGTCTCATATGTGGCCTCTATAATATTTCTCTGTTTTATTCCCTTGTGTGATGGCCTATTTGGATTGTTTTCCTAGTGCTCTTAGCTGTTTCCCATGTTAGTCTGTTGTAATCCATGTATATAAGTGTTATTTTGCAGGAAACAGACAGAATAAGCAACGGGTTAACACATTGGTGTCAGCATCAGATTGCAGTTCCAAAAATCCCATGCAACTTAATACGGTAATTTTGGTTTATCTAAATCTCAACTTCATTGACTTGGGAAAATTGCTAAGTTGCATGCTTATGTTTAAGAGTCAACAAATATTGTCAGGTTACATGCTTCAAAAAAAATTGGGCAAATTAATTAGAAGTCTCTGACTGTAATAGAGAAGTCCTTACTGTAACAAGGCTTAACATATACTGTAACAGCTGATAACACTTACTGTAATGAGTTATAGCTCTGTTAGGGACTAACAAATAAGTCAAAAATCTAATAGGGACTCCTAATTAATTTACCCAAAAAAATTTATTCTTATTTTTTGATTGGGTAGCCTGGTGTCTAAGAACACAGCACTTTGTGTGGGAGGACAGGCCATTGAAACTGAATGGGCGATATAGGGGCCCAAGTAACCGCCACATGAGAAAGCCATCCCAGAAAGGGAGTGAGAAAACCAGGACGAAGTCCTTTGCGGAGAGGGATTCGATCCTATGACCTCCCTCCACCAGGGAGGAAGGGTGTCCACTGCACCGCATGCGCAGGACATGTTTCAGTATTATACTGTTTATTCATGTCAAATCTTGGAGAATAAGCTGGGTTTGCTCCCCATTTTCAACTAATTTTGTCCTCTTAATTTGGTTACTGTTATGTCTGCATGTTTTTTTAATAAATAGCATATATAATCATTTTCTACGTTCTTACCGATGATCGTTTGGAATCTAGTAACCAAACTCTATGAACTGAAGGATCTTAACATTGGTGATTATTCATAGAGATAGCATATTTCCGTCAGGTGGTCAAGGTATTTTAGGCAATTATTTTCTAATTGTATAAAGTTATAACTTATAAGTTTCTCTTAGTTTCACTGTCAAGTTCCATTGTTTCTACGTCTTTCATAACAGGCAATGTTCGACGTTCACATTCCAGTATATTGAAAAGAACGTCAGGATGAATATTGACACATTCCTTCCAAGACATCTTTAGGTGGACTCATGTGAGATGACCAGATGAAAATGAGAGCATAAGAAAGTTTTTGAGACCTTAATGCCATGGATTCCAGGATTGGAAAGTAATCAAGATAGTTGGCTGATTGTGTTTCCTTGTATTACAAAGCTTGCATTTATTTAGACATTTTCTTCACTGCAATTTTTCTCTTTCCTCTTCAAACGCATGTAACACTCCCCATGGCATAGTTCTTCTGTATTTTTACTGGGATATAGCATTGGTCTTTCTTATGCTGATCTTTTACGTGTCTTTCTTTCCTTGGTTAAATAGTCTAACAAAGTTGTTGTCTATTTTCCCATGTTGTCTATGATTACAACTCTCTTTCTCAATTGAATACTGATAAGTTTGATAGCTTACTATTGGCTAGCTTGCTTTTGAACTTGCTCAAGGATCCTCGAAGAAAGTTAGTGGAACATCAATTAAAATGCTAATAGATCAAGAAATCACAAGAGGCATGCAGCCCAGAAGGCGTTCACCTGGTGTCGTTGCAAAATTGATGGGCCTTGATAGTCTGCCAACTCAACAGACTCAATTTATGAGAAAGGAGTCAGTTTCTTGTTTACATAAGGGATCATCTGAAGGTTTCCTGAGGAAACAGTTGTCCTATGACTTTGAGGATCCACAGAATTATTTTGAAGATGTCTTTGAAGTTATGGAAACAAAGATGACAGAGGAACCTGGAAACTGGCCTGTTCAGAAGTCATCGTCAAAAACAAGGCAAAAGCAGAGGAAGATAGATTACATAAGGCAGAAGTTCATGGATGTAAAGCGATTATCAACGGATGAAAAACTTCAAAACTCTAAGCAATTTTCTGAGGCATTGGAAGTCCTGGAATCCAATAAGGATCTTTTTCTGAAGCTTCTCCAGGAACCAAGTTCTTTATTTATAAAGCATCTTGAAGAGTATCAGTCTTCTTCCACCACTCCTGAAGCAAGCCACATTATGATTCTAAAATCGTATATCACTGAGTATGAAATTAATGATCTACACTGGATGTCAGAGAGGAAGGCAGAAAAAAGAACTCATTTCAAAAGGAATATTGTAGACAAGTATGAAAATGACTTTGTCAGCCATTGCATCAAGGAACATAATATTTCTCTTGCGAAGAAGCTGTTGAAGAATAAGCTTGAACGGAAGACAGATTCAACCTCTCATCCCACAAATATTGTTGTCCTGAAGCCAAGCCTGGAGAATGTTCAGGAGAAGGCATGCCACGAAAACTTGCAGTTTGGTTACTGTGATTACAGAAGACACAGAGAAGTAAGAAGATCTGTAACCCGGGAAAGATTTCCTGAATTTCAAGAGCAGCAGAAATTTGCTGATGATGTGGTGGTGACACAAAGGTCCAAAGGGTCAAGAGAAATTGCTAAAAAAATCTCAAGGCATATGATTAACACTGTCCCTCACGGTTCTGTGGAGACATATGGTTTGGAACATAATGTATATCCCAGGTACAGACATTCACATAGAACGCCAGGAGCATCAACCTTCATGGATTCTGGGACACGCAGACGATCCTCCAATTGGCTTGAAAAGAGTCACAGCCTGGCATATTCAACTGAAACCTCTGTGATCAGGGAGGCCAGGAATCGTCTATCTGAGAGGTGGAAGATGATCCACAAGTCCCGAGAGATTGGACCTGCTGACCAAGACACAAGTACCTTGGGAGAAATGCTTGCTTTATCTGATAATGAAATGCCAGAGATGCCTTCGAGTTTATTACCTTATCAGAAAAGTTCTCGGAATAAAATATCTGGGAAGGAGGAGCTTCTAAGATGGGGTAGCCCTTCAGGTATTAGCAGTCGGGACTCCTGGAAAGATGAATGCTCAAGCAGCTTCCTGAGGTCTAAATCTGTACCAGCATCACCTTTTGTTTCTGGTGCCATACACAGCACTAGTGACAATGATAATAGTTCCATGCTAAATAACGGTATGAATCTTAGTTCTAGGAAATCCTCTGAGAGATGCCTACTTAATGAAAGACTGATCTCCTCATATAAAAATGTAAAGATTTGCTCAAACAGTCCCCAGCATTCTGACCATGTTGTAGATGAAAATACACATCACATGTGTGAAACCAGCGTTGATCAAGATGAGCGCCAGAATGACCGTTATACGAAGAAATTTTCCAAGGAGAAAACCACCATTTCTGAAACTAAAAATCGTCATGACTCCAAACCAGTTGTCTGTGGTGACGGTGCAGAAGTGCCTCTCCCAACTGAACAGCTGCTGCTGCACTCAGCAGTCTCTGCTGCATCAGTGGATGCTGAAGGTTCAATCATATGTGATCAGAAAGAAAATGTTGCAAAGGTTTGTCTCTGTGCCGGTTGTCCATGTATCATTTTCTTTCCTTAATGTTTGTAGTTGATGACTGATAATGCATGTGGAACTTGATCGTGTACAATGTCTCTACATTTAAAGAACATTTTGATCTATGCTCTTTCTTCATTTCTGCTTCCCATTCCTTGCCTCCTCTCTTTATCTTCTTATCTTCATGTCTCTGTCTGGAATTTTATCAGATACCACGGTAAATTATATTCTTCCCCTATCTAAACTCTTGCCCAGGAGTTTTAGCTCTATTGTATTTGTAGGGACCATATATGTCCATTCAGGAATGATGTCACCCATTTCATGGGCCTATCTTACTACCTCAGATTTCAGACCAATCAGTGTTTTCCAAACAGGTTTCAACTAGGTATTTGTGCAAAGTAACATTTTTCTGACAATGTGTACTTATAGGTTTCCTCATTTCTTAGATCTTTTGTGGATGGTACCTTGCCCTTTGTAACAAGTGCTATCATCATATACATTTTGGCGACAACTATACTTCATAATGATTGCTTGTTAATGTGCCTCCCACTTAGATCATTCATTTGTTTTGTTTCAGGAGCCATCATCGAATGAACCTATTACAGAGTCTTTCCCCACTACAACGGGGCAAGCATGTTCCCCAATTGTCGAAGTTGCTGAACATCCCAGTCCCGTCTCTGTACTTGAACCACCTGATGAGAATGAGGCAAGTCCTGAATGTTTTGAAAGGGTCAATGCAGATCTTCAAGGTCAGTGATGCAAACATGATTCTGGATCTTCTTTCTGCTGAAGCAATAGAGATCCATACCCAACAAAACTAAATATCTTTACATTCTTCTGTTCCAGCAGAGCTCTGTGTGCAGCTTCAAATTCTCAAGTCGGAGTCAAGGGAAACAGATGACAAAGGCTCAGTTGTTTTGAGTGGTGTAGATACTGATGTAGGGGGTGAAGGTGCCTTGCAAGCTAGAGGAAATCAGCCAACATTTGGTGACGAGGACAACATGGAGTTCTGTTACCTAATAGAAGTTCTCACAGGTTCAGGTTTCTACGATGCTGACTGGGATATGCTCTTTTCCGTATGCTTCTCACCTGAATCTCCCATAGCACCAGATGTGTTTGAGAAGCTTGAAGCGATGTACCATCAGTCTGCATGGCCTAGGACCGAGAGAAAGCTGTTTTTTGACCTTATAAACTCTGCTCTAGCCGAGATTCTTGCCCCGAGCATGACCCCTCGGCCAAGGATTATTAAACCAAGGAGGATACGACCCATTGGTCTCCATAGGCATCTTGCTGATGAGGTTTGGCAGACGCTGGTAAGAGCAAGGAAAGAGGCGACCAATGATGCTGTTGGTACTGGCATGGAAGATCTGAGATGGCTGGATTTAGGAGATGATATTGATGCGGTGGGCAGGTGGATCGAGAAGGTGCTGTACAACGATCTCTTGGAGGAACTGATCTGTGAGACTAGGTTGCTGGACAAAAGTGTTTATACATGCAGGCATTGCCGGAAGAATAACAGTTTATCAGCAAAGAATGGAAACAGGATGTAATAGATTCAGGCCCCCAGCCTGCAGTTTTCTGTCTGCTGGTCACTTCCTTGTCTTAAGTTTTTTTATTCAAAGCCGGAGATTAGTTATGGGGATCAAAAGTTTCAGCACTCTCTGCCATGGGCACCAAGCTTTTCATTCTTGGGAGGAAAACTTGCACCAAAATGTGAAAGCAGGTGTTTCCCATGTGGGTGACAACTGCAGGCTTTGACAAAGTGCTCACTAATGCCATTGTACAGGAATTTTGGTTTAAAAAAAAAAATCATACCGCCAGAAAATTTTGCTTTCATGTCTTGATCCACTCTTGCTTTTTGTTCATCAGAGTTGCATGTGATCGAAGAGACTCGAAGGATGGGCTGAAATGATTTCGTTATGAATCAAGTAGGATCTCCTGACGTTATTCTCAAACAACTTATGTGGATTCATGGGTAGCACAAGACGTTATGGGATTCAGTTCTGCAGTGGACTGACTTGATTGATGCCTTAGCATCATCTAACGGCTGATTATGATCTTTCTTTGAAACAACTTTTTCTTGTATCACATAAAAGAAGTGATTAATAGTAATTTATAAGTTTTATCTTAGTCATCATTTTCGGCATAACTGAAATGTGCAACGTGAGATATATCGTCACTTTTTGATGATGGGTTTTTGGTGAATGTGCAAATGTACTTGTTGTCTTTGGGTGATCACGAAGGCGGCATGGGATAGAAGAGAATTCATACAGCCGACTTCAAGTAAAGTTGAAAGAAAGACGATTCCCGTTGTGAAATTGGTCGTGACTGGTCTACAGACTGTGATCTTGGGTGATCTAGTAAACTCTCAGTTTTTGACACCAAGCATCAGGTGGCATTTTGCATGGCCAAAGACACAGTCATTCATACAAGCATGTTCTTGTAGTGTGTCAGTCGGTGTTGATAGACATATACATAAGTGCTAGGTGAAACGTGGTATGGCTAGGGGACGTATTCTAAACACGGTCTGTCGACCAACTGTATTCTAAAGGGCGGTTCCTATATAAGACAAACCCCCTCCAAACGATTTCCATTTCCTTTTATCACCTTCGACTCCCTCTCCTCTCCCTCTTCAACGGCCGACAGTGGGTAAGGGACATGGCAGCAATGACGTGATGTTTGTCTTCAACATGGTGGCAACATGAACATAGTGGAAAGGGTAAGGAGGAGGTGGCCGACCCGCATGAAAGCTCTATCAGATTGACATCAACTTTCTTATAGTAGGGTGACGATCCCACAACTCGAAACTCGTTCTTGTGTTTCCCATTTTGTAGGAGCTTGCATGTGAGAGTTTTGGGCTCTTTACCTTGTTTGAGAGATTTTCCATATGAAGGAGTAAGAGGATGGATTCATGTTCTTCGTGATTTTTGGCTTTATGAGCATTTGGTGATGTGTGCATGTCATGTGGACCGATGTTTTTCCCTTCCTCCCTTGTTTCTTCACTTCATTTTAAACTATGTTGGGCTCATTGTGTGTGGGCGTAGCATACACAGTGTCCACGTTCTGAATGCGGACACGCAATATGACATATTCACAAATGTGTTTGTGTGTAGTTAGAATATCTTTGTGCGAATGTGGTTTGGTTGGGAGTTGCGTTCTAAGCACAATCGCCCAGGGCGGCATGTTCATGTCTTTTTTTCATAATTCGAGAAAATCCTCGCATTGTAGTCGCAGTTCATTTGAGGACCACATTTTGAATGCAACTCGCATAGTGACCACATTCTTAGTCGCTCCCTGAGGTGTTTTCCTAAGATGCTTTTATTTAGAACCGTCCATGTAAAAAGAAGAATCTCTAAAAACGGATTTCACGTAAAGCGCCGTACGTGAGAGTGTTTTTTGTCCTCGGCACCCGCGCTGGTGACATCACCTGCAAAAGACTTGTAAAAGAAATTAAAAAGTGTTAAACCCGCGTTGGCCAAACACGTCTTTGCAAACAACATGTTTAAAAAAATATTTTTTAAACCCACCAGACACCCAAAATCGCAAGAAGCGGAGGTGTTGCCGCTTTTGGGCAGTGGAGAGAGAAAATGAGGCTTCTCTCTACCGCTCTCCTCTTCTTCAAAATCCGTGTATGCACAAAAAACCGAGTAGCGCAGGCATTTGGAAACACTTCACTACTTGTCAGAGATTCTTACCTTAAAATCGCTGCAACATACATTCCCAAACGCTGCCTTAGTCTTACAGTCGTGATTCTAGAGTTCAATTAGGTGGAGTTTAACATCCCTTCTCTTGACACGTGTAGTTGGGTGTAGTGTTTGGCAACTTTTGTGCCTATGTTTGAACGCAATTGGTCCACCGACCGCGACTAGGCCACAGTGAATTGAGGGACCATATTCATATGCTTGAATGTGACAGCTGTCTAGATAGTGTTCTAAGTAGTGGTATGTGAACTGTTATTCGAAGTTTTCTACACTCGAGTCTAGCGGTTGTCGATGTGATAGTCCTAACGCGACTCCCCATTAGTCGATAACCCTGATGCTTCGAGCATCTCTAGCCTACAAGTCGAGTGGGTTGGTCTCATGCTAGGCACGAGTCAAGTTTGGTCCCCTTGTTGAGCCTTCGTCCGAGCAGGGGAAAGATAGTCGGTATAGTGTTCTTCGTGTCGCTTGAGTGCAATCGTGGTTGGTGTGAGGACACCTTGCTGACGATTATCTACGTTTGGTCCCCATTTGATTTGTTTTTTCTCTTTTATGCCTCACTCTGCAAGGTTCTGGAGCCGAGTATGGGTGGATGGTGTGGGACCAGCTTGGCTAGCTGTGGTTTGCCAATGTGTGTGATGTAGCTTCATATGCCTCACTCGGTATCTAGAAGGATAGGTGTAAGATGGTAATTATCAGGAGTTGAGATATCAATGAGCGTTCTGATTGTGAGACTAATAGTCTTCTCTAGGACAGGAGGTCAACATGAGCGGGTTGACTCAAGTGGATCCGTATGTGAACGCTGAGTCACTAGTTGCTTGTGGTTCTCACTCTTGTGAGTTCGTGGGTGTCGTGGTTTGTCCCTTGTGTGTTCCAAATACAGCAAATGTGATAGTATCATTTGTGTTCATGTTTAGTTATTATTGTTTATTAGTTGGCATTGATCTTTTATTATATATATTCGCTTTGACGCTATTTAGTTAGATATTGAAATCGGGGGATCCCTACTAACATGTTCACGAGGCTCATTCTCTACTTTTTACTGATAGGAGTTCTCAAGTGCAGCATCTACATTCTCAATATATGCCCCGTAACAGGATGTATTTAATATTATACTTGAGTTATAAATTGAGATATTGTACTATTTAATGTTATACTTTTCTTTCAATTTTAATTACTTTAATCACTTAGTTATCTCTCTAAACCGTCAATAATCTTTACGAATCTTCTAGTTCGTAAGTGACAATACGGGATACAAGACTCTATTGAGTCCTGGATTCTAAATCGTTACAGAATGTGTCCAAATGTTAATAGAAACTCCCTTTCGCCGTCGAGTAATGGCCGAGAGAAGGCTCCTCATGATCTTCGAAAAGGAGCTTGGAAGCTCAAAGTCTATAAGGCATACTTGCACCTCTTCACCACAAAGTAGGGGTGTAAACGGAACCGATATTCTAACCCGATTCTGATAAAAATTATCGATTTCAGAATCGAAAAATGATACCGATAATTTATCGGAATCGATATCGATATTCCGATAAGTTATCGGAATCGAAATTAAAAAAATAATCGGAATCGGTATCGGTATCGATTTTTCTAATAAATTATCATAAACTCAAGATAAAATTATGATAAACATCTTACCTTATCGAAATTTTGGTTCCGATAATGTTACCGGAATCGGAACCATATTTCGGTTATCGGAATCAAAATCTGTGTTTTCAATTCCGAACCCGACTCGTTTGCAGCTCTACCACGAAATCATCTTTTTTTATCACCCAAATAAATAAGAAAGATAATTGATATCCAAAATAGAAAATTCTTCGCCCAAATAAATTCTTCAGCAAAGGTGATTATACACAACGAAACCAGCGAATGTTCTAGGCATGTCTGCGTGACGAGATGCAGCGCGCTGCCGTCCAGATATCCGGAGTAGATGCTCGAAAAGAACTTCCAAATCCAAGGGACAGAGTTCCCAACTTCGCCTTAAACTAATGAGAGTTCCCAACTTAGGTTGCACTAGTAAAACATGAGAACACAAACTCGAAGTCCAATTCCGAAATTGTACAAGGTCATCATTGACCAATAAACAAGGAAAAAGGCTTCAGAATTCTGGGGAAAAAAAAGTATAACAAGGGACAAATAGTTAAAAAAAAGAATATGATGACAATACTAACACCAGTCATATTATCGTCAACACCATCATATGCTTATCTTTGTACCAAAGTAATTCGAGTTTGGATAGAGTCAAAACCCCCAACAATCCCCAACCCCTCCCAAACACCGGGTGGGCCATGCACCCTGCTCGATCCCACCTGATGAGGACAACCAGACAGCTCAAGCACCGCAGCAAGCCGACTTTGGAGCGGCGGCACCGTCTCCGGCCGCCTGGTCCGGCTTGTTAATTTTGATCGTCCGATCCTGCAGCGGCAGATTAACAAAACTCATCAAGCATCAAGACGGTTGAAACTTGAAAGTGGTTTGGAAACTAGTAGTACCCACCTCAGGTTTAGAATCAGTTTCGGCGAGTCTTTGCTTTATATCTCTAGCTATAGAAAAGAAAACTTGCTCCACGTTGAGATTTGTCTTCGCACTCTGAGGATGATGATTTGCAGCCCACACAAAAGGGATTAGAATGTAAAATCCCGGAAGAAAATAATCAATTGTTACAGAAACAGGGGAGACTTACAGTTTCAAAGAACTTGATGCCATATTCATCAGCAAGTGCCTGTCCTTTTGAAGTAGGCACGGCCTGGGGAAGTTCATTTGGATTGCTAAGAGAATTAAGAATCACCAAATGTATGCAGTCCAGAGATATAGGAAAGTGAAAAACAAAAACAATGCACGCAGTTCGTTAAACCTACCCTTTTACTTTCATCCATGTCTGCCTTGTTCCCTACCAATATCTTATTGACATTGTCAGAAGCATGCTGTTCAATATTTCGGATCCAGTTCCTTATATCTGCCAAAGAGTGGGGAGATTCAACAAGACAGAAATATGGGGAAGCAACTAGAACAAATGGCGAGCATGAAAATGGGGAGTTCAATACTGTTGAATGATGACTCATCAGTAACATCATAGACCAGTAAAATGCCCATTGCCCCACGATAATAAGCTGCAAAAGAGGAGACGAGACTCAATAGAGTAAAAATTCTGCTCAAACTGCTATATTTTCCTGACATTCAAACTTACACAAGCAATTGTCTGCTGAATAAAAAATGCAATAAATAAAAAGAAATTCCAAGGTTAGGTTAAAAAAAATCAACAACCAACCCGTCGTGATTGTTCTAAACCGTTCTTGACCAGCTGTATCCCAAATTTGCAGTTTGATCCGCTTGCCATCCAATTCGATGGTCCTTATCTTAAAATCTATGCTGCAGGGAGGAATAATTAAGTTAGCCACCAAACAATAGGTCCACGACTACATGCAGTTTAAAGGTAGTAGATATAACAACTAAGAAGGAAACAATGAATACAAAGTAAATATATATCTCAGCATAAGCTCGAGGCTTGAAAAACAAACCCAATAGTTGTTATGAAACTGGTGGTGAAGGATCCATCAGAGAAACGCAAAAGAAGGCAACTTTTCCCAACACCTGCAAGAGTGAATCTTTTGTTAGCATATGCAAAAATAAAGACTTTCACAACTGAGTCGCATTTTCAGACATGATGGTAATCCTTTTACATCCAGTGAACAGACTCACAATCATCCACTAATTTTCACCTAATCAATCAAGCATGAGTTTTCAGCTAATCAACTAAGCATACAAAATTACCATGATATTATAACTATGACACAAAAGCAAGAATATCATCATCATCATTTACTCAAGCAGGGCAAATTTTTCTAGCCAGCTGCCCAACACCTCATCCATTACATTGATAATGTAGATATGCCAAGTGGGAATGCGGGGAGTTCCTACCACTTTACAGTTTTTGCAAATCCCTAGATACTAACATCAGGCAAACGGTACTTGGGCTATTAACTAAAATTAAAAATTGCAGATAGTTGGATTACAATATGCCGAAGAAAAGATGGGGTGTGGAGTGAAGATGGAATCAGAAGGGGTAAAAAGGCAACAGAACATAGTCAATTCTAAAAAAAATAACAGAGAAGATACTGATTAGCAAAAAGATTTCATCTCATTACTCAGCCATCTATTTTTCAAGTCATGAAAAGAACCAGTTAGAATGAGCAATAGGAATAGCTTAGACCAGGCTTGAATATGACCTTGCAATTCAAGTATGAACTGTACTCAAGGAGCGGCTTACTGGTTAGCCAGCCATGTGCACCAGGTTGTAAGGTCTGACGTTCAAATCCCATTGGGAGCAGGACTGTAAAGAATTTCTAAAAAAAATCACGTATGAATTTTTATATGGCATAATGGCAAGTCCTGAATTGATTTTCCTCTACATCCCCATGGCTATGAAGAAGAAGAGAAAGGGTGGATGGTGAAGGAGAAACACTGGCAACAAGTGGCAGAGAAGGCAGCAGAAGAGGGAGGAGAACAAAAGTGGCAGTCCACATGGCAGCAAGGACGCCAGCGGAGGGCAAATGTGCAATGGCAGTGACAACTGACAAGTGGCAAAGCAGAAGCAGCCATTAAAAGTGATGGAGGTAGCAGCAGCCACTGGTGAAAAAAGCAGCATGCATATGTCATTTGTTTCCTGGTGCTCACAGAGAAAATAGGAAAGGGATGCTTGCAGTAATTCACTAATTCTGATCAAGTTCAATACATGCGTAACCAGATCAACCAATTCACAGAAAGACCTAAGGCCAATTGTGGCGCAATTTCAGTTTATTTTTTCTTTCTTTCGATCTGTTAGGAGCTGAAACAAGGTTCCACTAATCACGATTTGGATGAAGCATCCATGCTATTTAGCTCATTGTCTGGAGAATTCTAGTATCAGCCAAAAGAGTTTTACATTATCCATTGAGATCCATTTAGTAAAGACAGCTGAATGAGTACCAAAGCTGTAAATGATAGTTATGGATACAGGTAATGATTATGACCATGTAGCCATATAGACACTAATGAACAATGAAAAAGAATCCCTATGGGTGGACAAAATTCCATAAAATAAGTTCATTCTCCTTAATTTTCCAAAAATTCATGGCAACCACCTACCACATTCAGCTTGCCTGCTCTAGAGAATGTCTAACAATCCAACCAAAAAGAGACCAAGTCAAGGTATAGTTCGGTAGTTGACAAATCATATCTTTGATTTCTTACAGCATTCCAACATAAAAGTAAACTGTTGTGTTTCACCAGAGGAAAGCAACATCAATGACAGATGTAGCCACATTGATTTTCTACTCTGATCGTGTCTATCAGAAAGGCTTCTTACATAAATAAAGCATAGAGTTGGATTATGGACAGTCATCAAAGATGGAGACAAACATTTATGAACTAGCAACTTTACAAGAAAACTACATGGTATCATTAAGTGCTGCAAAAGGACCCCTGACCCTGAATGGGTAAGTCTTGATAAGACTGAGCCAACTACAGAATTGAGGGAAGTCCATATACCACAAAGATTTTTGTTATGAAGCAGATGAGTGAAGTTCTAGAAGGAAGGATGGTACAATATGCAAACAAGATTTTCTACAAAATACTATGACATGATATCTACATAAGGTTTTCTACAAAGACGAGATGTGATTTTTTTTTTTTGAAGTGAAGATGTGATAATTTCTTCATGACACATCTAAGATCCCAACCATGATCATTTGACTGAATTACACCCTCAACATATACCAGAAAGGATGGCATAGAATGCAATAAAGGTTTTGTACATAACATCAAGATCCATGTTTATTCCTTTGAACGTGAATACTACAAGTATTCTTTAGACAAAAGAAAGCATATAATCGAAAACATCAAGGGCCATGTTAATGTGTTCATGATCTGAAAGACAACCAACTTCATGGTTTAAGGGTAAGCCCACACAAATATATAAACTTAGTAGAGTCATGTTCAGTGCCTAAGAAAAAGTTGTCTCATTCATCAAAAACTAAAAAATTGGCAAGCATGAAAACAACCAATTTTGCTAAAGTAAACCAGATTGACAAATGAACTAGTGGAACTGTAGAAAAGGAAAATGAAACCCCACATGTGGATTCAGGAAAGACTACATGCTGACTAAACAACCTATGAAGTCCATTTTATTTCAAGCAGAGGATACATTATGCAGAAGGATGCACTGCCACATTCCTTCTCCTCCACCAGTTGGAGCTGATATCATAATAAAGTAATAAACACAAGGTTAGGAGGTTCCCTTTCTCCTTTTTTTTTTAATAGGTAGCAGGTCCCCATTTGAGACTTGTCAAGGATATGAAAGCTAAAAAGAGTCTTGTTGGAAACTAAGCTGAGGGATGATAGTCCAGAAAAGGTTGTCCTTTCCCTTATTAGTCCACCAGAAGTAAACAATCATTGTTCAAATGCTTGTTAAAAATAACTGACAAGTGGAATGTTAGACTCCTATGACTTGATGGTTAATTGATTCTTTGAGAGTAGTAAACTTATTTCTTTACTTCATGTATCTTTTTTTTTATTTGACCTAGGTCCTTCTGGGGAACAAACGTTAGGAAATTCAAAGTGGAACGTGGAAGGGGCAAATTAAATGCTAGATAGTTTCATATGTGGATCAGTAGGCATGAGGAATTTGCAAACACTTGATGAGGCAATCACCAAATGAATGGTTCGTAAGACAGCCTACAAACAATAGTCTCCTAGATATAATGACCAGCGAGACATTATAAGAGGGGGGGAGTTGAAGGCATAAACTTCAACACATCCAACCTCTTCAAATCTCCAACAGCAGTGCGGCAGTGCCAAAGACATCAATGACATCATGAATACATGACATGTTGGTGATGCCAGAGGGTCATTCCATTCACAACAATCAGGCAGGCTTAGTGGAATCCCCAGATAGCTTCAAAATTAAGATTGATGGCAAGATGGACTTAGAGGTCACTCTGCTACGGAAAAAATGGGTTTTCCTCAGCACTTATGATTCCATTTTTTTCTCAAGTGGTGGGCTCTAAATAAAATTTATCGGGTTTCAAAGGCTGGCAGCATCCCATCAAATTCTTTCTGATCAAATCCCACTGATCACATGTATTGGATTCATTATCCAAACTCCAAAGCAATGTATGCCAAAGCCAAGCCTCCGTTCGACACCTCCTCCTCCTCCCTTCCCCATGTTTGGCAAAACTGAGTCTCCCAAAGTCCCATTGGCCAAGACTCATCTTTGTTGCCCAGGCCCCTACCCTGCTCTCCCTCATCTTACCATCACCTCAGCACCTTGCAGTTGCCATCACCTGCCATCGCCAAGCCCACAGAAGTAAAAGAAAGAGAGATAGAGAAAGAGAGAGAGGGAAGGGGGTACACTTTCTCCTCTCTTGTATAACGCCATAGCCACAAAGGCAAGGGAAGTTTTACTGAATTCCAACAATTAATGGAAGTAGTTTCACTTCTGACCGAGTCAAAACTGAAATGAAACTGGAATGATTAATATCCAATTTCAATGGAACAATATGTTTCTTTTTCTTTCAGAAGTGGAATCCAGAATGGATAATGATAATTCCATTCTGATGCTGAACCTTCTGTGGTTTTGGTTGGGATGTGGGAGAAGGCACCAGTTGAGGACACATCTCACAAGACACAATCTCTTTTATGTTCTTTTCTGAAGGTGGTAAAAAAAACATTCAATAATATAAGAAAAACTTACATAAACAGAGGAGGATGAAAAACTAGCAAGGTGCTAATTTTTCATTAAAATGGAGGGAAAAAACCCCAAGCCCCACAAAGGAGAGTAAAGAACCCCTTATAAAATGAAATTATGCCAAAGGGACAACTAGTAGAATCAGCCTATCCCCAGGGTTTCCTAATCCTGCGGCAATAGACCAATTTGAATACTGATAATTGACTTGGTTATTCTTTCATGCTGTTGAAAATGTGATTTTCAAGAAGATGACGTGCCAGGAAATAAATGAAAATTGGGGTAAAAGAGAAAATTAGTTCGTTACATAGATTTGACGAAATAAGGGCAGAGAAAAAAATTTAAATGACACATGAAGCATTTATTTTGCCGTGTCTTCCAGGACCCAAGTTTGCTGATCATGGGGGCATCTTAGGTAACAACTGAACAATAAGAGAATGTCATCCAACAGAAAAAATGCTATCCCCCAAACCCAATTCAAGAGATTTCTTGGTGTTTACCCTCTTGAACCCCTGATGAGTCATTGAACATGCCGTCCACCATAAAGGCATTCCCAACACAGTTAAAGCCTCAAATTTAAAGAGGGAATCCAGGATAGAAATCTTTTATTTTTCCAGATTTTCATCTACAATATCAAACAAAATCACAACTTTCAAGCTTAAGCTGCCGCTCAATATCTATGCATGGATCAAAATTCTAGAAAAACGCATCATGGTTAAAGCAACCTTCGGATAAACTCATGATTTAACTCAACTATAGAACCCATAACCTGACTGTAAATAAAAACAATTATGCAAATTATAATTTATATCCGCTAGTTTCTTTGTTTAAATTTATTGAGCATTCATGAAAAGCAAACTCCATGTATATTTTCCCAGTCTCCAATCATAAAAATGGACTAACATTCTCAGTGGATAATTTGGCAAATGGCATCAGGTTTAATGCATCTAACTTATTTGCCAGTCTACCATATCTCAGGATCCTGTTACAACATTATCAAACCATGTCAGCTCAAGTCTCCATGACCACACAACATGCATAACTCTCCAGCACCCATTTAGGGCACCATTTGGCAAAAGTATTCTGCAACCTAAAACTTGACGGGTTATATTATCTCAAAAGGTCAATTATATGTCTGTCATCTATTCAAGAGACAACTGGAGAGTAGAAACTTAACGGCAAATGTTTCATCTCTGGTCCATATTTCTGCATCAAATCTTTATCCATATTCCAAGCAAAAAATCAAAATAAAATGGCCCACCAGATGAAGAGGTCAGATATCTTAAGAGACAGTTTTTACCTTGACAAATGCAAGCTCAATACGTAGTGTTGCTCAAACAAAGCCCGGTATGGGATCACAACCATGAGCCAAACAACCAAAGTCACAACAGATCATTATCTGAATATTATTTCAAGGAGTTGTCTTCATGACAAATCGACAGTTAAATTGTATAACAAGCATGACCTTCCCAATTGTATGGGAATGAGTTCTTCGAAGGTCAGTGAATTTCCAATTACATAGTATTCATAAGGTTTAACATTCCCAACTTCATTCCCTGGCAAGTGGTAATTGCAATGGAAAACAATCCCTGGAAAAGTTATTCATGTAATACCACCAAGTCCATCACTCAACAAAACATGGATTATGGATGGACATGATGGAAAGCCTCTTCCTTTCTCCTCTTACCCGCAACAAGATATATCATCATTTCTTCTCAAATGTGAGTACCAGGAGTCTAAGAGACTAAATCATTTAAAGACAAATGCCTAGAAATATAACACATTTTAAAGTGGATAATGTCACAGTTTTATTAGAAACAAACGAGAGATGCATACAAGTGCCTTAGAAATGCCACATACAACCAGCTGGTCAAGAAGAAGACGCAACCTTTTCTTGTTGATTGGAAGGAAGACTATTGCCAGAATATTCTATATCATGGACACATTCAGGAAGTCTGATAGCCTACCCTTCATATGGCAGAGTAAAGAATGAAGAATCCATACAGCTCCACAGTGAATATCAGTTAATTACAATCACAACATCCTAACAGACTCGGAAATTATATAGATATATATATACTCAGCCCCTTTGGTACCATGCCCTGGCTCAAAAGAACAGGAAAAGGAAAATCCCTTGGATACTCCAAAAGACGGGCATTACTAGTCAAGAAACAAACAAGGATAGCAAAGAGACTGAAAATTGTAGTTTCCAAAACTCCACAAAGAGTATACATCGAGCCACTTTGCAGCTTTAAGAAAAAAGGTATTAACTTCTTCTGTCTGGTCAATAATGACATGGAAAAAGTATTGACTCAGAACTAGCAAATTAAAACAACTATTTCAAATTACAAATAATGAATCTAGGGATCTGGATCATAAGGAGGTTAATCAATGTGGTTCTGATGTGAGAAGAATTTGCAATTAAAGAATACAGTACACGCATATTAGTAACATCAGAGAAAAAGGAACCATGATTTTTCGCATTCTAGCACATTTCATGAATCTGGCTCTGAAGCGAGAAGACTGAGACACTAGAGATTAGAGAATACAATATATATATATATATATATATATATATATATATATATATATATAATGAAATAACAAGGATATCTTCTTTCAAGTGCTATGAGAGAGTACATCCTTACTTATCAATCCAGACTCAAAGAAATACAGAAACTTATTCCTAATTGGACTACTAAAATAAGATTCTAAAATTAGATATAGGGTAAATTAATTAGGAGTCTCGGCCCACTTTGACACAAGGGTAGACTATCCCTGGGTAGTTTAACCAGGGTCCTTTAACCCAAAAAGTAACCTACCCCACTTTAGCATGTATTTCTATCTTACCCCACTAACCAAGGGTAGAGTACCCACTTTTTATTTTTTTTAGTCAACTAAAAATTTTGACTCAATTTATCTTCTTTGAAAAAATAAAAAATGAGATAATATTAAGAGATATATAATAAAATAATATTTAAAATTTAATGATATTTTTTACAAAAAAAATTCAAAAAAAAAAGTTACCCACCCTGCCCCACCTCTTGAGGTGGGGCAAGGTTACCCGGGGGTAACTTGGGTTACCCAGGGTACCCTCACTCTCCTCCCCAAAGTATGGGGAGGAGTTTACCCCTGGGTAAGAGGTACTTACCTAGGGGTACCCCCCTCCCAAAGCAGGCAGATATTTGACTTATTTTCTAGTCTCTGACAGAGCTGTAACTCATTACAGTAAGTGTTATCTCCTGATACAATATATGTTAAGTCTTGTTACAGTAAGGACGTCCCTATTACAGTCAGAAACTCCTAAATTAATTTGCCCTTAAATATATCACTCTTTTTAGGACTCCAAAATAAGAAACATAAAATAAAAAATCCTTATACAAATTGGACCACTAACAAAGACTTGACCATACACACTCTAACTCAGACTTTAAAATAAGATTTAAATAAACCAAAAACACATAGCAAAGCAAAAAATGACTCCACTACATCTACTGATCGGTGAAACTGTTGTAATTGCCTGGAAAATTCCCAAGCATATACACCCTTTCACACATGAACCCATGTCCACAACATCTCCTACTATGATGGTGTGGGTGTCAAACATGAGATCCCCACCTCTGAATTAAAGCAGCCCTCCAAGTTCAGGATGGAACAGTGACAGATAGAAACAAGATAAAAATAGATGGCAAGAAACAAGAACAATTGAAGATCATTATGAGTTAAATTGGCAGCAAAACCCAGTCACTCTAGCACATTTGATGATTAAGTGACTAATATGGCCTCACAGGTATGTCATCCTCGGTCCAAACACCATCTATGGCCGTTTCCAGCCAGCAAAAGCCAGAGATGAGGCACTCGAGCACAATGACTATCAAGTTGATGTAAGCAATTTATTTACTGAAATTTAGTACAGCACGCCCTTAGCAAGTAGCGTATGGGTACCCAACGATTGAATATACTCAGTATACCTTGGGACTTTCAAAATTGGTTAACGTATTTCAGCAAAAATAAACTGCACGCCAAAAGGCATGAAGAACGTTTTGGCATTGCTTTCTCACCACAGGAATTAGACTCTAAGACGTTTAACAGGTAAGCCGAATTTGGGCAAATTTTGGAATCATTATCATTGGTATTAATGATAGAAGGCAAATTACAGACAAAAAGACACTCTTGTTACCCCGGCTTTTTTTTTTAAGTGGATGGTACCACATTAATATAAAGTAAAAGGAGAATTTACGAGGGTAAAAGCATGCCCACAATACAGCAAAACCGTGTAGCCACCCCCAAACTGGAACCCTTCCCAAAACTGAAAAGAAAAGAAAAATTGGGGTACAGAGGCCCCCCCTACACCCCACATCAATCATCTTCCCCCCACCTAGCCAAAATGGCAGAGGTACTAACGTTACAACTGTACAAGCCCCATTCCCTCACTTTGCATTTGATGGGTTTTGCCGTCCTCTCGGGCAATGTCGTCTCCCTACATTGTTATCCCCGTTTTAAGGCAAAGCAATCACAGACGGCACCTTTTTGGTAAGAGGAAGTACACGTATCACACCGCCGACCAACGACAAACTACCCTGATTAAAAAACAAATAGCAAGTTGAGCCAAGGTCGATCAAACGGGACCGCCGGGGAAATGATCGACAAAATAGCACTACCATGGACTTTGCTACAGGCAGCCAGAAATCAATTTATCGAAGCCCCATTTCATGGAGAGCAATGTGGACAAGAGTAGCCCGCATAAAATTGACAGGCAACGGCGCATCTAATTGGATCTCTCTCATGGACAAGCAGCTCATCGGCGGACGGAACCGCAGAATCCGAAGACAGGACCCAAAATCGGCCCCTTACCCCGGCACCGGCACCAAACCCCCCTCCCCCAAATTGGACAAAATCCAGAGTCCCCCAATGAACCAACGCCCCATCAAGGCATCAACAACCACCCGTAAACAGAAACTAACACACACCGATTCCACGCCAACTCCCCGCACAGACACACACATCAACAAGCGCCGGAAGCAGGCTTCGCGCCCTAAACGCGCAATCGAGGAGCCATCTGAAGCAGACGCATGCGCCCAGATCGAGATTGTGAGGGAGAAAACAACAAACATAGAGAGAGAGAGGGAAGGGGGGAGGGAGAGCCGATCGCGTACCGCTGTCGCCGATGAGGAGAAGCTTGATGAGGTAATCGTAGTCCGCCCTAGCCCTAGCCGGAGGAGCAGCCATGGACGGCGGGGAGGGGGGCCGGGCGGAGCGGGGCGTTGCACGCGACGGAGATGGGAGGAGGGAGGGAGGAGGAGGAGGGGGGAGGGCTTGCTGTGCTGTTTTTGCTCTTTTGACTGCTAAAATGGAGCCCGCGCCCCGCGGTTACACCGCCCGCGCGGCGCACGCGTGCTATCCTGCGCCCCACCCCGAAAAAGTCGTCGTGGGGACGGGTGGGGGTGGCCTCTTCGGGGTGCGCCCTCGTAGACAAGTGCGGGCCGCGTCTTCGATTCTGTTGCACGTCCCGGTCTGGCGTGCCGCCGGAGCATCCGGCTCCCCTCCTCCACCATATTCCGCAATTTTTAAAATGGAGCCAGGCCCCTTTTTTATTTTTTTATATATAATGATATGTGCTTTTTGATGTATGCAGTACTGGTTGCTTAAGGTAAATGCTATGTTATAACTTATAAGTATGCTCGTGTACTTTTGTTGTGTGCATTTGTACATAGTAATGTTAGTATCATTATATTTTATTGCCCTTTTTACACAATTTTTAGAATAGATAGGTGAATGTATAAAACAGTGAGATCAATTGATGGTTGAACTTTTTGGACCTCATATGCACCAAAAATTAATAAATGGGTATATTTAGATGGGACCTCAGTTGGGTCGATCGGTTAGAACTCTTGCTTAAAAGCAAGAGGTCCTGAGTTCGATTCCTGGGAGGAGGTTTACTTAATTTACATGTAATCCTCGAGGTGTGTAAATTTGAGATTTTTTCGATCAAGTGGGGTAAGAGCAATACGGGTATATGAAAAATAGGAGCTGCCAAGTCCTGACTTTGGAGTTTACGAACACCAATCTCTAAGCCCACAAAATCACACGGGGCGAGATTTTCTCGTTATCAAAAAAAATGTATATATATATATACATATATATAAAGAAATATGATATTTTCAATGTTGTGAGGAAACCCAAGTGACCGTTTTCATTAACACAAGAATCTTCGGAATTCAAATATAATTAACGTGGTTATTTTGGTGAATGGAGTGGCCGAAATGGTGCTTTTATTCATGCATTATTAACCTTTTTTATATAAAAAAAAATGTGACCATTCTTATAAGAATATGTTTGGACAATATATATTCAAACATGTTATTGATTTCTGTCACAATAGGTTACAACAAGGTCTTGTATCCTATATCCACTTTGGTAGATGACTATGTACCCCAATTGTTAAGTTAACCAGGTGTAGATTAACATAGTTTTTAACATAAAATAACTTAAAATAAATAAATAAATATCATTATTTAATCAGGGATAGTGCTACCCAACCAAAAGAGATTGAATAGCTTAACTATGTTTGTATCCTTCTTATCTCACTTTAAGTAGAAAACCTCCTAATTAGCTTAACTGAGTCTCCAAAATTAGTTAAATTTTAACCATCTCTATACACTTCTCTATCTCAGGTTTAATCACCTACCAAAGTGGGGATCTACATGTAACTATAAAACTAGAAAAAAATTCTCAAACAATTAATACCCAAAAAAAAAGACCATGATAGCAGTTCATCCAAAAGAGAACAAAGTGACCATACCAATTAACTTATTAACAATAATATTTATGGTTAGTGAAGTATGGGCTGGCTGGTGAGCTAGCAACAGGCGGTGCCTCGCTGGGTCTAATAGGAGAAAAAAAGAATGGCCAATGATTGGCTCGGCCCAGTTCGGCCACAGCATGCTGGTCGGCAAGAATAATGCCCTTCTATTGGGCCCTCGGCATGGGCCACCACGCCCGGATTCCTCTCGTCGGGGGCCAAAAAGGTGTGTTCCTTGCCGGCGCACGTGTGCGTGGTCGGTGGGCCCCCTCCAAATTTGAAATCATACATAGCTCGGCCCAAGATGTGGCCTGGCCCAATCTAGTTCTTGTATTACTTGGGCTGCCAGTGTTTCCTGCCAATATGGACGCCCAACTTGGGGGGACAATATCTTAGTAGAAAAGAAAATGGAAATTTTATTTTGTCCTTTTAGATGGGCCAAAAAAAAAAAAAAGATAGGTGATTCAGAGGTATTTGTGAATTGATGAGATTTAACTTTTAGTATCAACGTAGATGGAGCGAATATTCAAGTGGGGATGACGTGGATTTTGACCTTACGCATTTGGCAGATTCGACGATTTGAAAGGGGACTCGTCGCCCAAAAGAGATTTAGTTTGCTATTCGGTTGTGATATTAGTTATTAAGACTTGATCTGAGTGACTTTATTCTTGATATTCATGAAAAATGGCAAAAAAAAAATGGAATGTGTTTATGTATATGTGTGTGTAGGAGATCAAGTTAGAAGTATGATAAAAGTAACCTAGATTTGGAAGAGCAAGGTTTTGCTAAAACAAGGACCATGTTATACTTTCTCATGTAAATTTAAAGGCATGGGACTATAATCTAAGTAGCAACTTATTGTTAAATGAGATTTTTAACCTAACATTACAAATGATCTTTACTTAGAATATGCATTGTGACCGGATCACAAACACCATCTACAACCTGTCAACCTTTCAAACACTGGTGAGTCCGAGCAAGATCACCTAGCCCAGGCACCTCATACCCAACCAATGGAAAGGCGCCACCTTAACTTGCGAAATGTTGCGAAACACGTGGCACCCTCCCATTGGCCAGGTTCATCAATCCTAAGTACTCAAATTATTTATGCCCATCATCAACTGCAAAATGATCTGTGGATGAACAAAGCCCATGATTTGGAAGGAACCCATTGTTATAGACAATGGAGTAAAAAAAAACCATTTTGAGACACTACCCCAAATGTCATATCTCCCTAATAGTTCTTGAAGAGACGTGATTTAAGTGTGCCTCCCAAGAGGTATTGTCCCCATGCTTGGGGTTTTGTCCTTTAAAAGGGCCCTCTTGGGAGAAGAGGTGAGGCTCTTGCTGATAAACACACACTTATTCTCACTATCTTTCAATGTGGGACTAAAGAATACCTCTACACAGCCCCCCAGTGAGGATAAGGGTGTGCGGGTCTCATGAAGATGAGACGCTCGGGTAGGGCGCATGGCCTCTCGTTCGTTCCCACAGACGGCGCCAATGAAGAGACGTGATTTAAGTGTGCCTCCCAAGAGGTATTGTCCCCATGCTTGGGGTTTTGTCCTTTAAAAGGGCCCTCTTGGGAGAAGAGGTGAGACTCTTGCTGATAAGCACACACTTGTTCTCACTATCTTTCAATGTGGGACTAAAGAATACCTCTACACAGCCCCCCAGTGAGGATAAGGGTGTGCGGTCTCATGAAGATGAGACGCTCGGGTAGGGCGCATGGCCTCTTGTTCGTTCCCACAGACGGCGCCAATGAAGAGACGTGATTTAAGTGTGCCTCCCAAGAGGTATTGTCCCCATGCTTGGGTTTTGTCCTTTAAAAGGGCCTCTTGGGAGAAGAGGTGAGGCTCTTGCTGATAAACACACACTTATTCTCACTATCTTTCAATGTGGGACTAAAGAATACCTCTACACAGCCCCCCAGTGAGGATAAGGTGTGCGGGTCTCATGAAGATGAGACGCTCGGGTAGGCGCATGGCCTCTCGTTCGTTCCCACAGACGGCGCCAAATGTGGTGGCGTGATCCTGTTTGGACCTGAGCCAAACGGGCCTCCACTGGAATGAGAGAGGGAAGACGATTGCTGGTGAGGCGAAGACCTGCAAAACCAGAATGGGATCAGGAGGCCCGGTGAAAACCGGGGAAACCCTCCGATGCCTAAGTCAGTGGAGAGCTTGTGAGGCAGGGGGTTTCGGAATGCGAGAATGTGTTCGCGTGAGGAAGAGAACGTACCGTGCATGGTACTGTACCTGTGCCTTTATAGGCGCTGGCGTAGAGGCCAACGTGCGTAACGTTAGGCAGATCGTGCCTGAAGAGGCGCCTTGACGCACGCGCATAACGGGAGGAGTATGACTCCGATGCCCGTTAGGCTGCCAGGCAGTTCACGCCCCTGACGGTGGAGAACGTGGCCTGGGACGGTTACAACCGTTCTGGAAGCCAGAGAGCCTGCTCGGAACCTTTGGAAATGCTTTCCGAGCAGGTGACCCACGTGGGGGCTCGAACAGCTGTTCGGTAACATCGAGGGTAGTTTCATGGAGCGGAGTCACTGTTCCTGCTCGGAAGCCGTTCATAGTTGTTCGGTAAGGGAAGGCGGTGATCTGCTCGGAGGTACGCCGCAGCGGAACCTGACAGCTTCCGATCACGGGAGTCACACAATGGAGGTCTTCGAGCCATCCTGGAGAGGGCGTGCCCTTCGATGACGGTGCCACGTTGGTTGACAGGACGTGAATGGGCCGTAACGAGCCATCATGGGCCTAGGTGACCAGATTTGGCCACCACAGTTCTCAAACCACACACAGACAGACAACTGTGGACTACATTCTGCAATCTCCACTCATGCTTAAAATAAATATTTTTGTAAGTTTTTTTAATAACATCTCTCTTAAAAGATTAAATGCATAAGAATCTCTTTTGAATTTATATTTGCACGTGAGGACAATGAAATTGACATATGGAGGGTATAAATGCAAATTAATATATCAAGGTTATTTTCATGTATTTTTTTAACTTCAATAGAGATATATCTGCAAAAACCCAAAGCCAAAAGGTGGAGGCCAGGTGGGGGAGAGAGGAGGTGCACAGGCATATGCTTGGGAAGATCCCCCCCACCCAACAGCTAATAAGCCAAGCTGCCCAAGCTTTTCCCATTATTTAAAGCTCCACTCTGGTTCTTCTCTCCCCCTCCAGCCCACCCACGACCCACCTGCAATGGCGTAGACAGCGTGCTAGCGCGCCCGACGGCGGCGGAGGCGGCGTACGACGTCGTCGTCGGCGGGCGGCGTCGTCGTCGGAGATGGAGACGCGCCCCGGCGGCAAACCTCCGGGCCGGGGGGGCCGTGCCTTTAGGGCAACCTAGAATCTTTGGCAGTTCTTTTCTTCCCAGCTGGTAGAATCTTGCTGCAGTACTGCTGTTATATATTTCCCTTCCATGTCTGGAACTAAGGCTACCTTTCTTACCTGTGCTTTTATATATGTTCTTCCCATTACCATTTTGTTATCTGGGAAAAATCTGAACAGACGACAAACTTTAAACTTTAAATCTTAAACGCGATCATTGGGAAACTACTGTGTTGTTCTCCTTTCTGCCTTCTGTTCGTCCATTTCTGTGAAAGTTGGTGAGATTATATATCGCGTTTCTACCTGGTCATGAGGTAGAAAGCTCTGCGCAGCCGGCCGAGAGAGATGCTGAGATGAACAGGATCTGCTCCGGGTATCCATCTTGCTCGTAGTCGATCGTATTAATCCCTCGAATCCTAGTTTAATGCAATCTGCATAAGAAGTGTGTCTCTCTCTGTGTGTGTATGTACATGGTGCTGCTGCTGCATGTGAAGATTACGTCGGTGCTCGCCTGAAAGATCTGGGTTTTGCTCAGAGTGGTCTTTTGTGTTTTTTTTTTTTTTTGCTTTTCTTTTTGTTCAAATCCTAATTAATCCGATGATGATCTTGTTATAAGGAATATCTAAAACATTATTAGTTTTGAATCCAAAAAATTGTTCAGATTGAATTGATCAGGACACAGACTTGGGGGGGCTGACCCGAAAGATCAGACCAAACCCAGCATAGACTGCAAGAACATGTGTTCAACTCGAATCCAACCTTGTCCACTTTTGAATCAGGACTTCACTGAGTCGATGAACACATGGAAGGAAGCCACAAATCTTCTCTCTTAATTTGTAATTGTCGTGCCTTTTTTTAAAAGAGTAAACTTAGATAACTATTTATTATATAGCTGATTCGATTAACACAGGAATAACCCACAATCTTTAGCGCTTTGTTTCTACCCCTTTTTTAAATAAGGTAAATTTAGAAAGAAAAAAAATGATTATTGCATAATTAAACTTTTAATAATAATAAATATTAATTTTAAATTCAAAAATACTTCTATTAAGGTTTTAAAACAAATCAATTTAATATTTAATATTTATTTTAAACTCATAAATGATGACTTTAGATTAAAATAACTACTATCTCTCACAATCCGCTGTCCAGCCATTGTTTTCTGCCGCTGCCATATTAGTAACTGCGTAAATATAATAAATCTTTCTCGTAAACTTAAAGTTAGTGCTATGTGCCTTGAGTGTGCCAAGTTTAAAAATATGATTACAAGAAAAAAAACAATTCATTAGTTAAGAGAACCAATGACAAGACCCCTCCTATTATAAGAATGGTCTTACAATAAGTATTTTTTTCTAAAATATTTACCTTTGCCGTTAATCTTATAACTGACAGATAAAAATGTTAAAATAGATAATAGTTTTTAACTAAGTAATACAAATATATAATCCTATAACTGACAGATAAAAATGTTAAAATAGGTCATAGTTTTTAACTAAGTAATACAAATATATAATCTTATAACTGACAGATAAAAATGTTAAAATAGGTAATAGTTTTAATAATTTACATTCGAATGAGATAAATTTCAGATATATATATATATATATATATATATAATTTTCCATTAAAAAGAAAATTTACTGCACCATTCCGAGCTAACAGAGCCGGGTTAACGCAGTTGGTGAAGAAAGAACAAGATCATCGATATTAATAAGTCCAAATCAATTCAATAGGGAGCAAAAACTGCATTTTTTACCAAAAAATATATTTGTTATCCGAAGACCGGACGTATAACCCTAAGATGTAGAGGAGGAGTGAATTGTGTTTTTTTTTTAAATTACTCCACACTTATTTTTATTTTGGGAGAGATTTATATGTGATAAAATTTCTTCTTAAAATAAAAAATTATTTACCAAACAAATTTATTTGTTCCTCCTCTTTTTTTAAATTTAAGAGAAAAAATTGAGAAAAAATTACAACCAAACACCCTATATTACAATGTTAAAAGGGAGAGGAATGGAAGAACATGAGTAAAATAGAGAATTAAACACCAAAAAAATGGGAGAATTAAACCTACTAGTTTCTAACCCGTTCTTTACTGGTAGCTTCTAACCAACTCCAGAGTGACTGTTGAACAGAATACAGTGGCACATAAACAAGTTTTACAATGGGAAAAACTATATATATATACTCTTGAAATATAATTATATTCAAATATATACCGCTGATATAATAGATTTTTTCTATTCTATGCATTTCATCATATATATCCCTATCATTTGATTCTATCTATTTAATCCAATCACAATTAAATTAAATTAAAAGGATAAAAAATAAACAAACGTACCTAGATACAACGCTCTCCACTCGGTCAATTTCACTCGGTCAAACTTCCACTCTTTTATTGTCATGTTCACAAGTTAATAGAATTTTTCTTTCATTTTGGTATAATACTAACTACAGAGATATAATCAATGACTTTTTCCATTTTAGAGGTATAAAATATAATATGAAAATTTTAATAATTCACATTCGAATGAGACAAATTTCAAAGATATATATATATATATAATTTTCCCTTAAAAAGAAAATTTATTGCACCATTCCGAGCTAACAGAGCCGGGTTAACGCAGTTGGTGAAGAAAGAACAAGATCATCGATATTAACAAGTCCAAATCAATTCAATAGGGGGCAAAAACTGCATTTTTTACCAAAAAATATACTTCTTAACCGAAGACCGGACGTATAAACCTGAGATGTCCGGACATCATGGCACCTATAGACCTCAAGATTGTGCTCACAACCGAGTAAGAAAGTTGTCCAGTCGATGGTATGGTACATGAAACCCAATAAGTAGGAACTCTTATTCTTACTTTGGTGGAAGAGTGCATGCAGCCCTACAGCTAGCAACTCTCTTACTTCGGTGAGAGGCAAGTTTTTTTTTAGTATTTAGATTTCGGTTTATTTGTGACAAGGGCTAATTTCCGAAAGGATGTTAACAGTACAGGTAATTGTGGAAGTAACTTTCACCAAACAGGGTGAAGAACATAAAATGCAGCCACAAGTTTAGCTGTTGAATTTTTCTTTGGAATGCATATTTAATTCTGATCTCCAAGAAGGAAAGAGAGAAATGGAGATGATGGCAAACCAAGGCAAAAAAAAATCCATACTAACATCAACTGAGAATCTTAATCAACATTCAGAAACGGGATGAAATATTAAAGGAAACAAAAAACAGAAGACATTCATGCTAAATATAACACTCAAAATTCCAGAATTTGCCAGCAAATATCGGAGTCTCATCCTCAGTTCCCCTTCGACAAACATCTAATAGAAGAAACCCAAGACTTTGCCACCAACATTCTTTCTCCTGGCCTCCTCATGGTCCAGGATACCAGCAGAAGTTGTCAACACAATGTAGCCGAACTGCAAATTTTAATTAAAGAAGGTTTCCGATGAGACTAGTTCAATTCACGGCTGTTGATTTTTCATTTACTGTTAAAAAATAATACTTAAAAGCATCTACATTTAAGCACAAATTGTGGTTATATATATACATACAAATATATATTAAATTTTGTGACCCACCTGACGGGAGGGGAGCAATCTCTCTGTCCAGGATTCAATATCTTTGACACCAACATCAAATCTAGGGCTAATGACACCACATTTGTTGAGTCTACCATTCAGTTCCACCACAATCTTACCAGCTCTATGATCGTCAACGTATTCGAACTCACCAATGTAACCTGGAGAAGAAACAAAAATTTTAAGACAAGTGAAAACAACAAAAAAGAAGACAAAATATAGATCAACTGAATTACACTAACCATGCTTTTGCATGACCAAAAGAAACTTGATGATCACTTTTGAGGAGGGCCGTATCAGAACTTGTCGCTTCCCCCTCTTCTCAGCATTGTACATGCTCTTAAGAGCGTCATTCAACACGCTAACTCTCACCATTGTTGAAAAGCCTGCAAAGAACAAAGACCATGTAAGTCGCAATCTATCTCAAGACGTCAACCATGGATGGCAGAGTCGGCGACTCCGCTCCGAGTCGGCCGACTCTGAGTCGGGTCGGCCCTGGCGACCCGACTCTGGGGGGGGAACACCGACCCACCCACGGGACAGTCGGACTGGTTTACCAGGCCGACTCCGCCCGACTCAGGCCGAGTCTGGCCCGACTCAGGGTCGGGATCGGCTGGGGCCGACCCAGCCACCCGACCCGACTCTGCCATCCTTGACGTCAACAGTGAGACAATACGAAAACCTGTAGCAATTTGTTCGAGGCCAACTTCAATATCAAACATTGACAGGCACGGAGAATTGCTTTATCCACTTAATATAGCCAATCTTCAATGCAAAGTGCACCACAGTGGATGGTGTCTTTGCTCTGCTAACTGGCTTCAAGAAGATCCTATGATAGGATGGAGGAACTTCATCCAATAAAAGATGCATCACATCCCCAGAAAAAAACCTCTTAAGAGACAAAATCAAGAGAGCACACACCGTGATTGTCACATTGTGGTTTTCGTTAGCACAGAGCAGAATTTGTTAAATTACTTAGAGAGATAAACCACTAAAGAATGAGAAACGCTTTAGCAATTTGTTCGAGGCCAACTTCAAAATTAACTTTGACAGGCACGGAGAATTGCCTTGTGCATTAATGTTGCCAATCTTCAATGCAAAGTTCACCATCATGGACGGTGACTTTGCTCTGCTAACTGGCTTCAAGGAGATCCTATGATGGGCTGAAGAAGAAAGTTCCTCACCGCTGAAAGATACAACACAACCCCAAAAAAAACCTCCAAGACACAGGATCAAGAGAGCACACCAGAAGACAATGTGACGATGGATGGTGAATCAGTTAGCAAACAAAGACAAAAGAGCTGAACGTGACAAATTTCCTGAAGATATCAACACCAAGAAAATGAGATATGATGTAGCAATTTGTTCGAGGCCAACTTCAAAATAGACTTTGACAGGCACGGAGAATTGCCTTATCCATTAATCTTGCCAATCTTCAATGCAAAGTTCACCATTATCATGGTGTCATTGCTCTGCTAACTGGCTTCAAAGAACAATGGAAATAATGATAGGTTGAAGAAAGAATTACTATCTTCCGAACTAAGAAAAAGATCCCACTACAGAAACCACACTAAAGTTTAAAATTAAAGGGCAAAAAGACAATAATGCCTCACTGGATGGTGTCATTCCAAGGAAACAATAATGTGGGGACAAATTTTCCCATGATATCATCAATTAAAGAATGACAAAACTGTGGCAACTTGTTCGAGGCCATCTTCAAAATAGAGTTTGACAGGCACGGAGAATTGCCGTATCCATTTATATTGCCAGTCTTCAATGCAAAGTGCACCAGAATGGATGGTGTCTTTGCTCTGCTAACTGGCTTCCAAGAATTCCCACAAGAACAGCAATAAAGGGTTGTAGCAACATGGTTCCTTGAATTAAATAAATGAATAATGTTCTGAAACAAAAAAACAAGAAAAAGACATAAATTAACAAAAAGTGAAGCAGCTGATTCCACTATGGAACTATACTTTGTCACATCAGGAATTTATCAGCTTAGACACAGATAGTTATATCATCCACTCATGTAGTCTGCACTCATACCCAGATTGAAGCAGTAAATCAGGACTTGTTGCACTCTTTTTAGTGAAAAGTGAATACTAGGGATCCTGCCCTTGTGTGGAAAAAGCCAAGGAGTTTGATCAAAAGTACAAACTGCTCTACCATAGAGTAGTAAGGTCTTCACAGCTGTTGCCTGGTAAAGGATCCAAGGTTTTGCCGTACCATGGGACCAGGCCGTGCCGGGTTCCACCTAGTATGGTATGGATTGAAGCATATTGCACCATTACACTTTGATCTATCCGATACACTTTCCCAAAAAAAAAATAACAAAATAAATAAAGAAGAGGATCGGACAGTATGTACTAGGGACCCATCTCCTCCGTGGCATGGTACAGTACGCCAATGCCACACCAATACAATGTGACACTACAAATCATCGGAGGATCACAGAACACTTAACAACATACTCAACAATGAAATAGAACATTCCTTGAGTTAAAGTATTCTCAAGGACATAAAGATCTGTCACATTTGTAGCAATTTGTTCGAGGCCATCTTCAAAACTATCTTTGAGAGGCACGGAGAATTGCATCATATGTTACTCTTGCCAACCAACAACACAAAGTGTACAACCAAAGAATGTACATTTGTTCTGCAAGTTGGCTTCATGGAGAACTTAAGAACCATGGGACAGATAGCACTATGGTAGAGGAACCAATGAGGCTTTTGCAAAAGCCATGACCTAAACAAAGAAGGGGCTTTCTTTCTCCTGTTTATCTAAAAAATTACCCTTCTTCCTCTTTCTTTGAAAGTCTCCCACCAGAAGTAACATCTTCCCATTTGTTGAACCTATCTTGTATCAGAAGCCACATTTTCAGGTTAAGATCATCCATTATGCACATCAACCTAGAACCCAAAATCAACATATCTATCGTTTTGACCATTTGAAATCATAATATTATCGTAAACAGTAGGCAGAAGAAAGACTTTAATCTCGACGAAAATTCCGTCCTATGGATTGTGATCGATGAGATGTACTGCACCTCTCAGAAAAGATTCCGTCTAGAAAGCGTTATGAAATAAATAGAAACACGGTGAACGCCTTTAAAAGTTCATCCAAACAATTCGTACCACATCCACACATGCCGAGGATTTTTGGGGAACTTAACTCAGAACTCTCTTACATAAAAATCCAACATGATATCTCCTCTCCTAAACTAAAACTTTCCCCTTACAATAGAAACCACATGGGTCACAGTAACTAAGCAACCAAAAGAACAAAAAAATAACACGAGACGTGAGGCATGGAGTGGAACAAACATGACCGCCAAAGAACATAAAACCTGCATCAACAAGTGTTCGCCGTGAAGTGAATCTCTCACCGAAAAAAATGCATTTCTGAACACTGCGACGAACTCAAACCTGCATCTACACATCTACCCGTTTCACCAAATCATACACCATTTCACGATCGAGAAAAATTACTGTAAATACTAGACAGAAGCTCCCAAAACAAAACCCAAAAGAAATAAGCTTTATAAAAAGCGAGAAACCATAGGAAAGACTATAACACTAAAATCAGATGTCCTCTTGCAAATAGCCGTTATCACCCAGAAGTCATGTTGGAGCCTGGAGGATCAAAACTACCATGAGTAGCTACAAAAAAACTAAGGCTTGCTCTGTGAACGACATGGGGTGTCGGAAAACGCTGCTAGTTTAAAGAACATCCACAGAGATCCATCCAAAGGCACAAACCATCCATGACCCACTCGCAGCCGGGTAATCAGAATACAGACCACGGCGGGCTGAAACAAGAGAGACGGACGAGCACGAGGACGCAGAGGGGGACGAGAAGAGAGGAGAAAACGTACTGGAAGAGGCTGCAGTGGTCGAGGGCGCTGACGGCGCGCAGCAACTCCTCCCTCTGTGCTTCGGCGCGCTCCTCTTCGAGAACTAGGGTTGTGCCTCAGGTCGCCTCATATATATAGGACGATGCAAAGTTCCAAATATACCCAAAACATAAAAAGTAATAACCAAATTACTTGCAGAAGTGAATAGTACATATATGCAGGTCGTCTACAGGAGAAGAGAAACAAATGATTGCTCTTTTTTGCATATTTTTTAAGTGGAGAAAGATTTATTGTACTTGTATATTACACTTTAAGTACAACATGATTAGATAATAATTTATGTGACACTCTTCATATGAGGAGTGATAAAATTACAATCTAATTGTAGGATGTCACATGAATTTGTTGCCTAGTCAAAGTGCAATGTGAAAGTGCAATAAATATTTCTCTTCTTACATGAGAAAGGCTTATTGTACTTGTACATTGCACTTTAAATACAATGTGACTAGATAATAACTCATGTGGCACCCCTCACATGAGGAGTGATAAAATAGCAATCCAATTATTGGATGTCACACGAACTTGTTACCTAGTCAAGTGCAATAAGTCTTTCTCTTCTTACATATAGTTTGTTAGTTGCGATTGGACAAATTTTCTATTAACAAAAGATATATATATTTTCACTATAATTGCAAGTAGGTTACATGTATCTTTAATAAAAAAAATTGTTAGGTATTTTAATTATTGATTCTCAATAATTTATTTCTCCTAAACAATCATCACTAGCTTTAAATATCCGCAATTTTTTTTAATTTATTTGTATGTCAATCTGAACTTCTTATACGAAATCTCATTTTTTTGTATATGTGTGTATATGACATGAATCTCATAAATATGAAATGTTTATTACTGTGAAAACAATACCCTTTCTACTTTCTTTTAGAATAATCGGTAAAACCTGTCTGAAATCACCTCTTAATACAATCATTTTTCCACTGAATGGTTAACACAATTTTTTTGGATTAAAAAATCTCAAAACATCTCTTAAGGTCCTATCAAGCGCTTCAAAACAATTTACAGAACATTGGTGCTTCATCCCAATTAATAAGTTTAGTCTTAACTAATAGCTCAACCAGTGGAGTACCTTGTTTGATGTTCCAAGTTTACTCATCATTTACTAATAAAGGAATTCCAAATCTAGAATGAATTGTTCTGCCTTTAGGAAGAAGCAAAAATGTTGATTCCAAATTGTGGTCACATTAACGATTCTGATACCCATGCCGAACGTTATGCTCAGTTCTTTCGATGAAGGGGTGGGAATAATCCAAAAGGGGTGACTATATTGGCGATGTTTGTGCACCCATATTTTCGACCTGAGGAGAACTTCTCGCGCTAAGTTGAACACAACTTCGCATCGTCGTGACAAGCCGACTCCGTGTGGTTGCCCCGACAAGGATTCACGAAATCGAGGGAGACGTTACTGTCAGAAAACCTTGGAAACGAGGAGCTCGTCAGCTGGAATCGCATTTTGAAAGTGCAAAATGAAGATTTTTCGACCCCGAAACGATGTCTTATCGCCCGAGAGAATAAGGGGCGACGAGCACCTTTGAGTGCCGATTCTGAATTGGGATGTTATAAGCGATTTCGATAATCGAGCGAGAAGTTATGCCCGTTTGAGTGAAGGGGTGTCCGTATGTGATTGCATCGACAGCCCGCGACCACACTCCCAGAGAGGAATTTGTGTGCCCGACAGGAAATCTCTGAATTCGACATGGTGTCAACTCGGTCGAAGTGCCGATTCCGAATTGGGACCTCGTTCGCGGTCCCGATCGTCGCGCGAAAAAATGTCTGCGGCTGACCCAAGGGGTATGACAATCGGTGTACTAGTACACACGCTCCGCGGTGCAATTTTGGCCCCGTAACAAAATTCCGTCAAACCAGCATCTTATCGACTGCCTCGGAGTGTCAATTCTGAATTGTTGTCACATTATCGATTTCGATACCCGTGCCGAACGTTATGCCAAGTTCTTTTTCTAAATGGGTGGGAATAATCCGGAATGGGTGACTATATCGACGATGTTTGTGCACCCAAATTTTTGACCTGTGGCGGACTTCTCGCGCTGAGTAGAACACAACTTCCCATCGCCTTGACAGGTCGACTATGTGTCGTTGCCTCGCCAGGGATTCACGAAATCGATGGAGATGTTATTATAAAAAAAAATCATGGAAACATGGAGCTCGTTGGTTGGAATCGCAATTTTGGAGTGTGAACCGAAGGTTTTTCGACCCCGAAATGACATCTTATCGCCTAGGGCAATAAGGGGCGACGAGCGCCTCTGAGTGCCGATCCCGAATTGGGGTCTTATAAGCAATTCCGATAACCGAGCCAAAAGTTATGCACATTTGAGCGAAGGGGTGTTCGTATGCGATTGCATCGGCAGCCCGCGACCATGCTCCCGTACAAGAATTTGGGCGCCGGACAAGAAATCTCTGAATCCGACATTGTGTCGTCCGGGTCGAAGTGATGATTCCAAATTGGGGACTCGCGGGTGGTTCTGATCAGCACGCAACAAAATGTTCACGACTTACCCAAGGGGTACGACAATCAGTGTACTAGTACACACGCTCCGAGGTGTAATTTTGACCCCAAAATGGAATTTCATGAAACCAGCGTCCTGTCGACCGCCGCAAAGTGTCGATTCCAAACTGTGGTCGCATTAGCAATTTCGATACCTGTGCCGAAAGTTATGCCAAGTTCTTTTGTTGAAGGGGTGGGAATAATCCGAAATGGTGACTATATCGGCAATGTTTGTGCACCAATATGTACGACCTGGGGAGGAGTTCTCCCACCAAGTTGAACACAAATTCTCATCGCCGTAACAGGCCGACTCTATGTGGTTACCCCGACAGGGATTCACGAAATCGTGGGAGACGTTACTATCAGAAAATTTTGGAAACGGAGATCTCGTCGGCTGGAATCATAATTTTAGAGTGCGAAATGAAGATTTTTTAACCCCGAAACGATGTCTTATCTCCCGTGGTAATAAGGGGCAACGAGCGCCTCTGAGTGCCGATTCCAAATAGGGGTTTTATAAGCAATTCCGATAATCGAGCGTAAAATTATGCTCATTTGAGTGAAGGGGTGTATGTATGTGATCACATCGGTAGCCCGCGACCACGCACCCGGAGAGGAATTTGGGCACGGACCGGAAATCTCCGAATCTGACATGGTGCCGACTGGGTCGAAGTGCCGATTTCGAATTGGGGCCTCGCGGGCGGTCCCAGTGGCCGCGCGAAAAAATTTCCGCGACTTACCCAAGGGATACGACAATCAGTGTACTAGTACCCACTCTCCGCGGTGCAATTTTGGCCCCGGAATGGAATTCTGCAAGACCGGCGTACTGTCGACTGCCTCGTAGTGTCGATTCCGAATTTTGGTCACATCAGCGATTCCGATACCCGTGCCAAAAGTTACTCCCAGTTCTTTCACTAAAGGGGTGGGAATAATCCGGAATGGGTGATTATATCGGCGATGTTTGTGCACCCATATTTACGACCTCGGGAGGACTTCTCGTGCTGAGTTGAACACAACTTCTCATCGTCGTGACAGGCCGACTCCGCATGGTTGCCCCGCCAGGGATTCACGAAATCAAGGGAGACGTCACCGTTAGATATCCTTGGAAACGAGGAGCTCGTTGGTTGGAATCAAAAATTTAGAGTGCAAAATGAAGTTTTTTTCGACCCCGAAACGACGTCTTATCGCCCAAGGCAATAAGGCGATGAGCACCTCTGAGTGACGATTCTGAATTGGGGTCTTACAAGCGATTCTGATAACCGGGCGGAAAGTTATGCATGTTTGAGCGAAGTGGTGTCCATATGTGATCGCATCGGCAGCCCGCGACCACGCTCCTAGAGAGGAATTTGGGCGCTGGACAGAAAATCTCTGAATCTGACATTGTGTCGACCGGGTCGAAGCAACAATTCTGAATTGGAGCCTCGCGAGCGGTTCTGATCGCCGCACGAAAAAATGTGTGCGACTTACCGAAGGGGTACGACAATCGGTGTACTAGTCAAACGCTCCGCAGTGCAATTTTGGCCCCGTAACGAAATTCTGCGAAACCAGCGTCCTGTCGACCGTCTCGGAGTGTCGATTCTGAATTGTGGTCACATTAGCGATTATGAAACCTGTACAGAACGTTATACCCAGTTCTTTCGCTGAAGGGGTGGGCATAATCTAGAAGGGGTGACTATATCGGCGATGTTTGTGCACCTATTTTTATGACCTGGGGAAGAGTTCTCGTGCCGAGTTGAACACAAACTTCCCATCTCCGTGATAGGCCGAATCCATGTCGTTGCCCCGCCAGGGATTCACGAAATCAATGGGGACATTACTGTAAGAAAACCATGGAAACGGGGAACTCGTCGGATGGAATCGCAATTTTGAAGTGCAAAATGAAGGTTTTTCTACCCCTAATTGACGTCTTATCACCTGGGGCGATAATAGATAATGAGCGCCTCTGAGTGCCGATTCCGAATATGGGTCTTATATGCGATTTCGATAACCGAGTGAAAAGTTATGCGCGTTTGAGAGAAGTGGTGTCTGTATGCGATCGCATCAGTAGCCCGCAACCAAGCTCCCGGAGAGGAATTTGGGTGCCGAACAGAAAATCTCTGAATCCGACAGTGTGCTGTCCAGGTTGAAGTGCTGATCCCAAATTGGGGCCTCGCGGACGGTTCCAATCGGCACACAAAAAAATGACCACGACTTACCCAAAGGGTACGACAATCAGTGTACTAGTACACATGCTCCGCAATGTAATTTTGGAACCGAAACGGAATTCCGCGAAATTAGCGTTCTGTCGACCGCCTTGGAGTGCTGATTCTGAATTGTGATCACATTAGCAATTTCGATACCCTTGCTGAAAGTTATTGTCATGCCCCGCTAATTTAGCAGCGGAATAAATCAGGGAGGCATGAACAACGTGTATGGTAACGTAAATTGCGCATACATTCGCAAATATCAGAGCAACTAATGAACAATAATTGTAATAAAACTCAATATTTTATTGATAATTCATCTAAACTATTACAACCACTAATTCAGAGCCAAAACATAGGGCTCACTGACTTTATTACATTTGGAAATGATAACTAAACAACTAACTCTAGGGTACTGGGGACAATCCATCGCTATGACTCCAGGACGCTCATCACTCCAGTCCAATCCCGTTGTTGTGTGTAAGGTCATCACTTGACTTACCTGAAAACACAATAACAAATAACGAAGGATGAGCGATAACACTCAGTAGGACTTAATATCTCGTGTAAACAAGCATGCTTTAAGTGATTAATATCTTGTAACGCATGTTAACTAGAGAGAACGATCAAGTATAGTCAAGAGAACAATAACGCAAGATAACAAGAGATTGATGGCATACTATATCAAAAGAATGATAGCATGCGATAATATGTGAACGATAATACATTTTACAAGAGTATGGCAAAACTAGGTTGATAGAGAAATGACCATATAACGAGATAGCGTGTAATGAGATAGCGTGTAAAGAGATAACGTGTAACGAGATAACGTGTATGGTTGCACCACAGTGCACTAGAAGAGTACGGCAATAGTCACTTTAGGACAGTAGCCGTTTAACGATAGTACAGTACGTTGAACTCCTCAGACTAATATTATAACAGTCAGTGCTAGCACAGTAATAGCACTAAAATGATACAGTACGTTTGAACTCCTCAGACTAATTGTATAACAGTTAGATGTCTAGCCAAAACAGTATAGTCAGAACCGGTGCAATGCAGAACACCGTCAATAGCCCTTGTAGGTATTTTCGGGTGGCTCTCTGCCCCCAGGACTAGATTGGAGCCCCTCGGACACTCTCCGTGCCCTGCACGGTATGCATTTGATGCAGTAGAGTCACAAGACCCATATTATGGCGCTAGTCAGTCAAGTATAGTACAAGCAATGGGAGCCACAACAGCTCAAAGAGTCTCAAGAGAGTACTAGATGAATAGACGAGATAGTAGAGTGAACGTGAATAGATGAGAGTACAATGATAGTAGATGAGATAGGGGTATAATCGTAAAACAACGTTTAAATCACGATAGTAATAGTTGCACAACACCAGGTCGTGTGTCGGCAATCTGGTAGAAATCACATCCGCCCCACTAGCCGTGTTGTGTACACGAGCCAGATGGTATGGCGTGATCACAAGATAAGAGAGATCTCACTAAGGCCGTTTGGATCGTACTGACCCCTAAGAGTGTAACGGGATTTTAAAGGTACAACTAGCTCGTCGGCTAAGGACGTGCGCCAAAGCCAAGAAGACTTACGGAGGCCTTGACAAGGAGTCCCTGGTCTAGTCGAGAGTATTCCCGATGGAGAGGTGGTCCAAGTCAAGAGAAAGTGTGTAACGAAACGTTGACCGTCTTGCCTCGAGTGCTCAAAAGTAGAGGGACGCGATAACGGTGTACAAATCACGCGAATAAAACGAAGACATGTGTCATTTAAATAATAGAGAAATTAGGTAATTATTTTTCCTTAATTACCAGATACATTATTGAGTAATGTAATAGGGTCAAATGGCAAACATTAATGATATATGTGTGCAAGTGTAGAGAGATCATGAGAATATGATAAGTCGTGCTCATGGCTTTTAAATTAACAAGAACTATTTAAAAATTATTAAATAAAAATATTCAGGTCGATTATTAAGTTTAACAGTACATAGTTTAACTTGTACAAGGGTAAAATGGCATATAAAATAGGGACATATGCATAATTTTATGTTCTGGCCGAAATCCTTAAATCGCGGCGGGGGAGCCGGTCGCGATTCAGGTCGCGACGGGGCGGCCGGGCGCGTCAGGTGAACCGGCCGGTCTGGCTCAGTTCGGGTGCAAATCACGGCGGCTTAGGTCGCCGCGCTCTTAACGCGACGTGACAGCGGGGCGCGATCCGGCTGATATCGCGGCGGGTCGCGCCGTCGCGATATCAGAAGGGTCCGGCCCTTTTTCCATTTTTCCAGGGCGGATCCTGTTTGATACAGGGTACTTGTAAATTCAATATAAAATCGCACGATGATCCAAAAATCACGAAACCAGTTTTAAACGAAAGTAGACATATAGATCTATCAATATACATGATTAATTTGAAAATAGACCCGGCTGATATCGCGGCGGGTCGCGCGGTCGCGATATCAGAAGGGTCCTGCCCTTTTTCCATTTTTCCAGGGCGGATCCTGTTTGATACATGGTACTTGTAAATTCAATATAAAATCGCACGATGATCCAAAAATCACGAAACTAACCAGGGGCGTTTGAAAGCTAACATGGTGTAGTTTTTATGAGAATTTTCTCATGGCATGGGATCTTGTATGCTCGAGGTTTAAGAGTAAACATGAAGGGTCGGGTACATAGAACTGGCAGGGATTCAAAGAATTAATTCTCCCTCATGGGAGATCGAAATGGAGCGAAACCAAAGGGCTTTTGCTCGGGATCATTAAGTCTTCCTAGGGTAATTTTTACACAAATTTGGCTTGAGAGATTGCCTACCTTTCACATGTTTAAGAAATCCTAGGGCTTGAAGACGAGGTAGAACATGAAATCCTCTTGCTCCAAGCTTCTTCCTTCTTGATCCTCTCGTCCTCAGCTCCTCTCTTCGTCCTCCAAAGTCCCAGCAACCATATGAGACTTGGTAGGGATGAATTAGAGGTGTATATGGTTGCTATTAGAGTCATACCCTTCTAAAACTCGTTCTTTCCATTAAACTTCAAATTTTCTTATTTATCATCTTATTTCTTGTACTCATTAGGGTTGGGAAAAGATCAAATTTCGTGGGTAATGAATTAGGATAGGATTATGACTCTTTTTAGGATATTTATAACCATTTTTAGTATTTATCTTACCCCTTTTTAATTTATTTATTACTTAACTCCGAATTTCCACATTTTATCTCCCCTATTCTAGCATTTATCCACTAATTGGCTTAGGGAGAGATCTAATTTCGTGAATAATAGGTTAGGGTAAGTCTAGAACTCTTTTTATGGATATTTATATGTCTTTTATTATTTATCTTAACCTTTTTTTCTAATTATTAATATATTTAATACGAATTTCACTTAATTAACTCACATCACATGATGGGCTCTTCTTATTTGGGCCCAACAATCCATGTTAGGTCCATTAACAAGACCCATCACTAATTTGACTTAATGGGTATTGATTTAATTATTCACCATTTATTCTTATTTAAATCTATTTATCACACTTATTCAAGTAACTTCATATTTTTAATTTGATTAAATATTATTCATGCCAATATTTATAATATTCATCATTTAGGCTCTTACTCTTGGCCCAATATCTCAAATGAGCCTAATTGTACATCCCACGTTCTTACTTTACTTATTAGATTTTTAGTTGTCATTTTTATAAAAAACTTATTCATGGGCCAAGATTATCCATTGGTCCAAATATCATAATGGGCTATCATTCCACATTATTTAAAGTCTACCCACATATTTATTTTAATTTATAGTCTACTTTGGCCCATAAAATAATGGGTTCTTCGACTTATTCCTTATTTACGTTAATAAGTCGCATAATTTCTTAAACTTTGTCTAAATGATTTTTCTATGCCCAAATTTAATGATGAGTCATTAGAGAATATTATTTAAAGTATAATATTATTTTTACAGAATTTTTATATGAGTTTATACGCATGTGATAATAGTACATACCTTTTTAACTCGTTGAATTTGATAATTGATAAATTTTAATTTATCCATAATTTTTAATTAATATATTTTCCGGGGTACTACAGTTATGCCCAGTTCTTTCGCTGAAGGGGTGGGAATAATCCAGAAGGGATGACTATATCAGCGATGTTTGTGCACCCATATTTACGAACTGGGGAGGAGTTCTCACGCCGAGTTGAACACAACTTCCCATCGCCGTGACAAGCCGACTCTGTGTGGTTGTCCCGACAAGGATTCACGAAATCGAGAGAGACGTTACTATCTGAAAACTTTGGAAACGGGGAGCTCGTAGGCTGGAATCATAAGTTTGGATGCGTAAGATGGTTTTTTGACCCCGAAACGATGTCTTATCGCCCGAGATAATAAGGGGCGACGAGTGCCTTTAAGTGTCGAATCCGAATTGGGATCTTATAAGCGATTCCGATAATCGAGCGAAAAGTTATGCCCGTTTGAGTGAAGGGTGCTCGCATGCGATCACATCGGCAGCCCGCGACCATGCTCCTAGAGAGGAATTTGGGCGCCGAACCAGAAATCCCTGAATCTGACATGGTGCCGACCAAGTCGAAGTGCGATTCCGAATTGGGGCCTCGCGGGCGATTTTGATCACCTCACGAAAAAATTTCTGTGACTTACCCAAGGGGTACGACAATTGGTGTACTAGTACACACGCAGCGCATTGTAATTTTGGCCCTAGAACGGAATTCCGCGAAACCAGCGTACTGTCGACTGCCTCGAAGTGCTGATTTAGAATTGTGGTCACATTAGCGATTCTGATACCTGTGCCGAATGTTATGCTCAGTTCTTTCACCGTAGGGTGGGAATAATCCGGAAGGAGTGACCATATCAGCGATGTTTGTGTACCCATATTTACGACCTGGGGAGGACTTCTCGCGCCGAGTTGAACACAACTTCCCATCACCTTAATAGGCCAACTCTGTATGGTTGCCCCGCCATGGATTCACGAAATCGAGGGAGACGTTACAGTCAGAAAACCTTGGAAACGGGGAGCTCGTCGGTTGGAATCGCAATTTTAGAGTGCGGAACGAAGTTTTTTTGACCCCGAAACGATGTCTTATCCCCCGAGGTAATAAGGGGCGACGAGCACCTCTGAGTGCCGATTCCGAATTTGGATCTTATAAGCAATTCTGATAATCGAGCGAAAAGTTATGCCCGTTTGACCGAAGGGGTGTCCGTATGCGATCGCATCGGTAGCCCGCGACCACGCTCCCGGAGAGGAATTTGGGTGCCGGACAGGAAATCTCCAAATCCGACATTGCGCTTATAGACACGCGAATTTGTCTCCACCGCGGGCAAATTTCATGTTGCGCCATAATGCCACAAGTGGCCTTCATTTTGCCTTGCAAGAGTATTTTCCCGATATTTTGGATCTCACCCATTCTTTCTCGGTGCTTCCCCTTTGTTTCAAATGTTGTGCCATAATGCCACAAGAGTCTTCTTGATTCGCGTCCGCTACAGTGGATGCCTTTTAAGAAGACTTTATTCGCGACTGGTATAGAGATTTGATTTCCCTAAGAAAACGCGGCGAATCACCCAGACGCGATTTACAACGTAGCTGTAAGCTATGCTCATTATGCAAATGTCAGGTCGAGCAGAAATCGAGGGATCTTCTGAATCGCGGCGCGTCAGGCGGACGCGTTTCATGCTTAATAGGCGTCCGTTGTAGCCGACGCGATTTAATGAAGTTTGCCTATAAATTGACCCTCGATGGTCATTTGTAGGGGGGGTTCCATGAAGCAGCGAAGCTCTTCCGAATTCTTGCCTCGACTCCGGCCCAGGAGAATCTTCTACCTTGCATCGATCCATGCCATCCTTCCTCAAAGTCCGGAGTCGGCGCCATTGTCTTCTTCACGCGGAGCGGAACGAAGTGGGAGTGTCTCCCTCCTCTTCTTCCTATGTTCATTCCGGCAACGCCACCGCGCTGTTCACATTCGGGGAAGCACTCCTCCCCTTTCTCCCTTTTATTTGCATTTCCGTCTCATCCGGGCCCCACGTGGCTCTTTTCATTTATCTCCTCTGGGCCCCACGTGGCCCCCTTTTCATACACACACACATGCATGCATACACACACACCTACGTTTTAGGGGTTTTAAAGCCACCATCCGGTAAGTCGTTCCCCTTGTCATTTATTCTTTTATTTCATTTATTTTGGATTGATACTACACACACGTGGCTAATCCTCTTTTATTCTTTTTTGTCTATTTTGTCAGGGTAATCATCAACGGAAAATGCCCACTACCGCGGCTAACCGTGTTCGTAGAAAAAGAGAGGACCCACATCATCCCCCGCACAATCTCCCCGCTAAAAAGGTACGCTCACGATCACTTCTTCCATCTCGCACCTCTCGTCGTGCGTCCCCATTCAGCACCCTTACGTGCCTGGCGTTCACGATCTTTTTATTTTCCGCGTCTCCTTTCTTTTTCATTTCTTACCACCCCTTTTTTGTGGGCCGTCGTTCTTCGCACCCCTTGAAAAAGGAACTTAAAGTGATACCTACAGCGCCGACCGAGTCGAAGTGCCAATTCTGAATTGGGGCCTCACGGGCGGTTCCGATCGCCGGGCGAAAAAATGTCTGCGACTTACTTAAGGGGTACGACAATCGATGTACTAGTTGTAATACCCTCGAATTTTAAATATCGTGATTTACTTATAAATTCATATTTATGCAAACTAATTAGAATTACATTGAGATATTTAGGATTTAAGGTGTGTTTAAGACACTTTATTATACCCAGGTATCACTTTCGGTCATGCGCACCCCGACAGGGCGACACCGAAAAAACTGTAACGAAAATGAAATATGAAAACACTATAATTCTTAAAAAAATATGGTGATATCAAATATGTAATTATCCGTAATTTTTTACGACCGTATTTTGAGATTTAGCCGACGCAATTATTTTTGGGGTGATTTTTCACCTAGTGTAAAATAAACTTTAAAAAATAAAATAAAATCACTATAATTTGTAAAACCTTTTCATTAGCCTATGGTAAAATTTTCAACTTGATTGGACATCATTAAGACACCTAAACAAGGAAACAAATGGGTCATCTGATTTAAAGCTCAATTACGGTAACGATTTCTGGGAATTTTTCCTTGCTTATACGTAAGCCAGGTTATTGGGGAGGTTAAACACCCTACACGTACCTACCTTAGGTGTAAACTCCTGAGGCTTGCATGGGAAACGTGGCTGTGGGTGGGGAAGTGAGGTTTTTACCTCAACACCTGTGAGCCAACGTGCCGGCATGCATGCCGTTCGGAGGAGTTATAAAAGCTCACTCCTTATCCATCGAACAAACCTTTCCATCCTCTGTTCTTGTTGTTTCTGTTGCAGCTACTTATTGTAGCTATTATTGTTCTTTCTTCTGTAGAATCACCACTCCTCCAACTGCATCGGCTGAAGATTTCTGCAGTTTCTTTTGCTCTTCCTTACACTGATATTAGTTCAACGAGGAGGAGAAGAAGAATCTTTATTTCTTTTTCAAGATCAAGTAGGTTCCTATCTTCTCCCCATACTTTTATTCTCTACTCTTGTTAAAAAGATTATAGCTTCGTATATGTTGCTTTTGAGCTATTCAACCAAACTTGGTTTGGTGTGTACATCTTCCGTATACGTGTTTGTAACTCTATATCTTTGTTTGATTCCCTAACTACCTTTGGAACTATGTGATTACTAAAGAAGAATCTTCACTCCCCTTACAAATCAAGTAGGTTCCTAACTTCTCCTTCCACCCTTGATCCATGTTTATGTTATAGAGATTTGCTAAAAGTTTCGATATCTTTAGAACAGTGTGATTACTTTCCATTTGGATGTTTGTACCTCAAACCTTGATTATGGAGCATCAAATACCTTGAGTTTGAGAGTTTATCTTGTGGAAATCTTTCCATCTAATCCTTGTAATAAGGGCCATACTTCCAATACTTTGTCATGCTTTGCTTCTAGCTAAACAAGTACAGTATGCAAACCTCATGTTCTGTTTTACTTGTTTAGCATATATACTCACTGTGGAGACTACAAATAGGTTCTTTTATTTGATATAAATCATGCATTGATTCATAGATTCCATGGTTAAAGTGTTTAGAGTGAATTCAAAGTCATTGATGAGTGAGGAACTGGTGGCTGTCGACAAGCAGCTCATAGCTGTCGACATGCCAGCCTTCCTGAACTCTAGAATAACTGGCACTGTAACTAGCTGTCGACAGCCATCTTGTAGCTGTCGACAGATAGACACAGAACCAGCAAAATTGAGCTCTATCTGCTGCTATCTGTCGACAACCCCTTCCTGGCTATCGACAGCTACAGTCCTGATCCGAATTTCAGCACTCTTTCATGTATGAATCCTTGCTAAAAGTTCATCCTAAAAGCCTAGCAAGTTACCCACTTATTTACATTAGTATTTACTGTCATATTACAGCAAAGTTTGTTTACCCACATTATGTACCTTAACCTCCCTTGGGTTATTCTTAAAGTTGACAATTACGAATAGTACTCCGATTGAGTCTATTCTCCAGTGTTCGGTAACTGAGTCTATAAAACTTGATCACCTGAGAGTTCATATGCTTGAATACCTTATGAGATGTGAATAATTTGTGATGACAATTGTGGATCTTCATCTTCTTGGGTTCTTATGTGATTTCAATCTTCCGAAGTTATTGGCTTTGAGTCATAACCCTATCTCAACCAATTGTCTTTCTTATATTATTGAATTTCGAGCAACTTTGTCACCAAGATATCTGTATTAATTCTCAATCAAAACTATCTTTGGATTTCCAATTTCTGTTATGCTCATGAAAAGAAATTTATGATATGAAGACAGTGCTCTCTTCAAAAGAGGGTTTAGGATCACTTGTGGTAGCACCAGCCACTTATGATCAGCTGAGGGCGACAGTTTGTAGGTAAATCCAAGTCAATGGACTGACGATGGTGGGTAATAAACTCCGTTCTTGCACAATGAACAAGATCCAAGGTGTTGGAATCGCCTAGACACTGAGGATGTATTTACCTCTATTTACTAACCTCTTGAGAGCAGTGATGCCTGTCGAATTCGTTTCCAAAACAAGTTATGGTATGAATTCTGAAAGACAAATATGACTCTTATTTTGTAATTTGTTTGGGCTCATTATGAATTCAATTTGAGCTATATGTTTTTTTTAAGTATGAAATTCATGAGCAAATGTGTTTTCGATCCATATATGTTTTCTTTCACCTACTGAGTCCTTCCGACTCATACCTTTGTTTCCTCCAACCCTTTCAGATTGAAGGTGTGTAAAATCTCAGCTACACATGAATCCCAATTCCGGTGCGAACGATGAAGAGACGAAGAAGAATAGCGTAGTTTAGTTTTTTTTTTTTTTTTGAGTTGATGATGTATTAAGTTAGAGAGAGAAACTTAGCTCTTGTAAATAATGAGTATTAGTACTTTGTCACCTTGTGTCTTATAATATGTTCAAAGATGCCTTTGTGGAATGGTTTGCCAGTTTTGTGCATTACACGGATTTATCTACCCATAACGAAAATTTGTCAGCGTAACCCCTCTTCCGATCAAAGGTTATATGTATGGTATATGTATGTGTGTGTGTGAAGTCGGAGGAGGGTGTTACACTAGTACACACGCTCCGCGATGCAATTTTGGCCCCGTAACAGAATTTCGCGAAACCACCGTCCTATCGACCCCTCGGAGCACCGATTCTGAATTATGGTCACATTAACGATTCTGATACCTATGCGGAATGTTATGCTCAGTTCTTTCGCTGAAGGGATGGGAATAATCTGGAAGGGGTGACGATATCAGTGATTTTTGTGCACCCATATTTACGACCTGGGGAGGACTTCTCGCGCCGACTTGAACACAACTTCCCATCACCGTGACAAGCTGACTCTGTATGGTTGCCCTGCCAGGGATTCACAAAATCGAGGGAGACGTTACTGTCAGAAAATCTTGGAAACAGAGAGCTCGTCGGCTGGAATCGCAATTTTAGAGGGCAAAACGAAAGTTTTTCGACCCCGAAACGATGTCTTATCGCCCGAGGTAACATTGGGTGACGGGCGCCTCTGAGTGCCTATTCCGAATTTGGATCTTATAAGTGATTCTGAAAACTGAGCGAAAAGTTATGCCCGTTTGAGCAAAGGGGTGTCCGTATGCGATCGCATCGACAACCCACGACTATGCTCTCGGAGAAGAATTTGGGTGTCGGACAAGAAATCCCCAAATCTGACATTGTGCCAACCGAGTCCAAGTGCCAATTCTGAATTGGGGCCTCGCGGGCGATTCCGATCGCTGGGCGAAAAAATGTCTGCGACTTACTTAAGGGGTACGACAATCGGTGTACTAGTACACACGCTCCGCGGTGCAATTTTGGCCCCTAACGAAATTTTGCGAAACCACCGTTCTATCGACCCCTTGGAGTGCCGATTTCGAATTGTGGTCACATTAGCAATTCCGATACCCGTGCGGAACATTATGCCCAGTTCTTTCGCTGAAGGGTGGGAATAATCCGAAAGGGGTGACTATATCGGCGACGTTTGTGCACCCATTTTTATGACCTGGGGAGGAGTTCTCACTCCGAGTTGAACACAACTTCCCATCACCGTGACAGGTCGAATCTGTGTCGTTGCCCCGCCAGGGATACACGAAATCGATGGAGACGTTACTGTAAAAAAAAAACCTTGGAAACGGGGAACTCGTCAGCTGGAATCGCAATTTTGAAGTGCGAAACGAAGGTTTTTCTACCCCGAATTGACGTCTTATCGCCTGGGGCGATAAAGGATAACGAGCGCCTCTAAGTGCCAATTCCGAATATGGGTTTTATAAGCGATTCCAATAATCGAGCGAAACGTTATGACCGTTTAAGCGAAGGGGTGTCCGTAGGCGATCGCATCGACAACCCGCGACCACACTCTCGGAGAGGAATTTGGGCGCCGAACCGGAAATCTCTGAATCTGAAATTGGGATCTCACGGGCGGTTCCGATGAGTGGGAGAAAAAATGTCCACGACTTACCCAAGGGGTACGACAATCAGTGTACTAGTACACATGCTCTGCAGTGCAATTTTTACCCCAGAACGGAATTTCGCGAAACCAGCAGCCTGTCGACCGCCTCGAAGTGCTTCCAAATTGTGGTCACTTTAGCGATTTCGATACCCGTGGCGAAAGTTATGCCCAGTTCTTTCGCTGAAGGGGTAGGAATAATCCGGAGAGGGTGCCTATATCAGCGATGTGTTGTGCACCCTTATTTATGACCTGAGGAGAAGTTCTCCCGCAGAGTTGAACACAACTTCCCATCGTCGCGATAGGCAGACTCCGTGTGGTTGCCTCGACGGGATTCACGAAATCGAGGGAGACGTTACTATCAGAAAACATGAGAAACGGGTAGCTCATCGGCTGGAATTGTATTTTTGGAGTGCGGAACGAAGGATTTTCAACCCCGAAACAACGCCTTATCGCCCGAGGCAACAAGGGGCGACGATCTCCTATGAGTGCCGATTCTGAATTGGTGTCTTATAAGCGATTACGATAATTTGGGCGCCGGATAGGAAATCTCTGAATCCGACATTGTGTCGTCCCAGTCGAAGTGCCGATTTCAAATTCGGGCTTCGCGGGCGGTTCCGATCAGTGCGCGAAAACATGTCCACGACTTACTCAAGGGGTACGACAATCAGTGTATTAGTACACACACTCCGCGGTGTAATTTTGGCCCCGAAACCGAATTCTGCGAAACCAGCGTCCTGTCGACCGCCCTGGAGTGTTGATTCTGAATTGTGGTCACATTAGCGATTTCGATACTTGTGCTGAAAGTTATACTCAGTTCTTTCGCTGAAGGGGTGGGAATAATCCAGAAGAGTGACTATATCGGCGATGTTTGTGCACCCATATTTACGACCTGGGGAGGAGTTCTCGGGCCATGTTGAACATAACTTTCCATCGTCGTGACAGGCCGACTCTGTGTGGTTACCCCGACAAGGATTCATGAAATCGAGGGAGACGTGACTGTCAGAAAACATTGGAAACGGGGAGCACGTCGGCTGGAATTCTAATTTTGGAGTGTGGAACAAAGATTTTTCGACCCCGAAACGACGTCTTATCACCAGAGTTAATAAGGGGCGAAGATCGGCTCTGAGTGCCGATTCCAAATTAGGGTCTTATAAGTGATTCCGATAACCGAGAGGAAAGTTATGCCCGTTTAAGTGAAGGGGTGTCCGTATGTGATCGCATCAGCAGTCCGCGACCACGCTCTCAGAGAGGAATTTGGGTGCAAGACCGAAAATCTCCGAATCCGACATGGTGCCGACTGGGTCGAAGTGCCGATTCCAAATTGGGGCCTCGCGGGCAGTTTCGATCATCGCGCGAAAAAATTTCCGTGACTTATATATGGGGTATGACAATCGGTGTACTAGTACACACGCTCCGCAGTGCAATTTTAATCCTGGAGCAGAATTCCACAAAACCAGCGTATTGTCGATCGCCTTGCGGTGTCGATTCCAAATTGCGGTCACATTACGATTCTGATACCCGTTCCAAAAGTTACGCCCAGTTCTTTCGCTGAAGGGGTGGGAATAATACGGAAGGGGTGACTATATCAGCACTGTTTGTGCACCCATATTTACGACCTAGGGAGGACTTCTCGTGCCGAGTTGAACACAACTTCCCATCGCCGTGACAGGTCGGCGATTCACGAAATCGAGGGAGACGTTACTTTCAGAAATTTTGGAGTGCGAAACGAAGGTTTTTGACACAGAAATGACGTCTTAACGCCTCTGAGTGTCGATTCCGAATTGGGGTTTTATAAGCAATTCTGATAATCGAGCAGAAAGTTATGCCCGTTTGAGCGAAGGGGTGTCCGTATGCGATCGCATCGGCAGTCCGCGACCACTCTCCAGAAGAGGAATTTGGGCGCCAGATAGGAAATCTCTGAATACAACATTGTGCCAACCGTGTCAAAGTGCCAATTCTAAATTGGGGCCTCGCGAGTGGTTCCGAATTTGGGTCTCGCAGGCGGTTCCGATCGCCGCGCAAAAAAATTTCCTCCACTTACCCAAGGGGTACGACAATCGGTGTACTAGTACACACTCTCCGCAGTGCAATTTTGGCCCTGGAAAGGAATTCTGTGAAACTAGTGTCCTGTCGACCACCTCAAGGTGCCGATTCCGAATTGTGGTCACATTAGTGATTCTGATACCCATGCCTAAAGTTATGCTCAGTTCTTTCGCTGAAGGGGTGGGAAAAATCCGGAAGGGGTGACTATATCGACGATGTTTGTGCACCCATATTTACGACCTGGGTAGGAGTTCTCGCACCAAGTTGAACACAACTTCCCATCATCGTGACAGGCCGACTCCGTGTGGCTGCCTCGACTGGGATTCACGAAATCGAGAGAGACGTTACAGTCAGAAAACCTTGGAAACGGGGAGCTCGTCAGGTGGAATCGCATATTTGGAGTGTGAGACGAAGGATTTTCGACCCCGAAACGACGTCTCATCGCCCAAGGCGATAACAGCTGACGAGCGCCTCTGAGTGTCGATTCCGAAGTGGGGTCTTATAAGCGATTCCGATAATCGAGCTGAAAGTTATGCCCGTTTGAGCGAAGGGGTGTCTGTATGCGATCGCATCGGCAGCCCGCGACCACTCTCCTGGAGAGGAATTTGCGCGCTGGACCAGAAATCTCCGAATCTGACATGATGTTGAATAGGTCGAAGTGATGATTCGGTATTGGGGCCTTGAAGGCGGTTCCGATCGCCGCGCGAAAAAATTTTCGTGACTTACTCAAGGGGTACGACAATCGGTGTACTAATGCACACACTCCGCGCTGTAATTTTGGCCCCGAAACGGAATTCTACGAAACCAACATCCTGTCGACCACCTCGGAGTGTCAATTCGGAATTGTGGTCGCATTAGCCATTCTGATACTCGTGCCGAAAGTTATGTCCAGTTCTTTCGCTGAAGGGGTGGGAATAATTTGAAAGGGGTGACTGTGTTTGTGCACTCATATTTACGACCTGGGTAGGACTACTCATGCCGAGTTGAACACAACTTCTCATCGTCATGATAGGCCGACTCCGTGTGGTTGCCCCGCCAAGATTCACGAAATCGAGGGAGACATTATTGTCAGAAAATATTGGAAACGGAAAGCTCGTCGACTAGAATCACAATTTTGGAATGTGAAACGAAGGTTTTTCGACCCTGAAACGACGTTTTATTGCCCGAGGAATTAAAAAGCGACGAGCGTCTCTGAGTGTCGATTCTAAATTAGGGTTTTATAAGCGATTCCAAAAACCGAGCAAAAAGTTATGCCCATTTGAGCGAAAGGGTCTTCGTATGTGATCTCATCGGCAGCCCACGGACTTCTCTAGAACATCGATTATGTGTCACTTGAACATCGATTATGTTCAAACATCGACTTCATACATGCATTATGTCACGTCCTAATAAAATTCCATTTATTAAACATGACAGATGATGAACACGAGAAGTAACATAAACGCAAACACTTGTTTAGCGGAAGCTTAATACATAATACTCCTCATTTCAGTCCAAATGAGGAATATACAAAAGAAAACTGTAGCATTATTACAATCCAACTACTCTAAAAGAAATAAAAGTTGATGACTCGAAGGATGACGGACAGTCCCCACAGCACACACATCCCCCCTTAGACTTCATTCTCATCTGGACAACCTGAAAAAGGTAGGAGGAATGAGCTAACTAGCTAAGTAGAATTCAACTCTTTAGAACGGAAGAACTCAAGAACATAATTTCAGAATGAGAGTTTAAACATGGCTAACGATGGCATTACGTGGAAGGACAAACGTGTCCACTTGAATAACACATATAGAACAGTAGAAGCATAATCACGCAGTCAGGATAACACTTAAGTTCTGATTCAGAAACAAATTCACACACATAAATATGACATGATGACAAATCAAGCACGAATCGATGTATGCCAACATCCACTTGTCCTTATCGTTCCCGCGCGGCCACTAACGAATTTGGGTGCTCCTTCTAGGACTGAACCAACCTCGTTGCACAGGCATAGTAATCAAATGGGATCCAAAGATCCAATAACAGTCATCATTACTTATTTATAATCCACTGGTATGCAGTAATCTACTGCTGAAAATTATAGTTCTGATAGAAAAACACAAGTCTGGAAGTTGGACTATAGGAGTTGAAGTCCTGCATACATGAGCTGAAGTTCTGTCTACATGAGCTGAAGTTCTGTCTACATGAGCTGAAGTCTGACTACATAAGTCTGATGTATATATCGAATCATATGTAAACTGAAAGTCGAATGTATAAGTCGAATCATATATAAACTGGAAGTCGAATGTATAAGTCGAATCATATATAAACTGGAAGTCAAATGTATAAGTCGAATCATATATAAACTGGATGTCGAATGTATAAGTAGAATCATATATAAACTGGAAGTCAAATGTATAAGTCGAATCATATATAACTAGAAGTCGAATGTATAAGTCGAATTATATATAAATGGAAGTCGAATGTATAAGTCGAATTATATATAATTGGAAGTCGAAGTTTTCATGAGTTGATTATATATAAATAGTCATGAGTTGGAGTGTAAGGCCCTCGAATTTTCGTCGCATTATTTGTATTTGTGTGTGTATATTTGTGCTTGTGTATGTATGTACATAATTACGTGCGTATTAATTAGTATAATTACGTGTGCATGTGCTTATACTAGATGTAAATAAGGCATGTATTGAATGGTGATAGTATGAATACACTACCATATACCTATTGCATGTATATATGCATGGCATGCATGGTTTTCTACATATTTTGGACTTCTGGCCGAAACACCAGTTGGCGTCCACCTATTGGACGCCAATTATTGTCAACGTCAATCATATTGACGCCAAAACTTATGTAAGCGACAACCGATGTTGACGTTAAGATCTCTGACCTGCATGCGTTGCAGAGCCAGAAATTCCGGAAACAAGGAAGCTCACCCATTGGGGAGCTGTCCCCAATGGCTCTGAGAGCCATCTTGTCACCTTGTGAGTGGGAGAGAGGCCTCTCCCATATGTTTAACCCGGATCTGCCTTCTCCAACCCCTCTCTTGACCCTTTGCAAGAGAGAAACAAGAGAAGAAAAACCCTAGAGGAAGCTGTGAGAAAACCCCCACTTTGCACCCAAAGATCTGACCCTCTGAAGCTGGATCCGGCCATCTTCCCTGACAAGAAGCTCGCTGGAGTGAAGGAGAAGACTTCCCCGACATTTCCTTGCTGTGGAGATCATCCAAGAGCCCGGAGGAAGGAGATCTCGGAGGACAGTTTGCAACTTCTTGGGACTGCCCAAGGAGGGCTTCACCAGCATTTTGATCCATTGAGGCAATTTCCTAGAGGCAAGTAACCTAACCATAACGTCCCCATATGTGTCTAGGTTGATTCTACCATTTTTATGCATTTTCTCTCGAGTCCTAGACCCCCAAATTCACCCTATCTTAAGAGCTCGGGTCTGTGTTTTGCACAGACCTGAACTTAACGGCAACATATCTTGCCGTTAAGATCATGGTTGGCGACAAGCGATCATGCTGTTAACTCCCTTTGACGGCTAGAGCTTGACGCCAAGTTCTTCAGGACAGAACTGAAACCTATTCTCTCTTCTTATATGATTAATTTCGATGGGTTTTCCGTGATGAGGATATATGGTAGCTCTATACACTATGTATATTAGCAAATGCAGTGTGTGGATGGATGAGTGTGCATGATGGTGAATGATAGAAGTTATTTTATTACATGAAATCTCAAGCATGACTTGTTGGTGATCTTGCCCAATCCATGTTTTATGGTTAGGACTAGTCTGAGTGCCCTAAGTTTTGTCAGATCATGAAGTTAGTAGATTAGTGTATGTATATTCGAAATTTGATAAATTGTCCATGCTTGCATAAATTGCTATTAAATTTAGTTCGGTAAATAAAAAGGCATGCAAGAAAGAATTGTTGTGATCGATCTATGGTTGTATGATTTAGGGTAATTCTGTATTTTCAGATCATGCATATAACAGTTAGTCTCGGTTCAGACAGTAAGTGGCAAAAATGTATGATGGTGTTAAACTCCATGTCAACTTAAATTATGAATGGCATGCTAAATAGGTATTTGATTTTCTGTAAATTCTATTTAGCTCAGAAAAATCTGAAAAATTGAATGTATGATCTTGAACCCGAAAATATCATGTGGTTAAATTTTCAGGTCATTTGGACCAGTATATAAGGAGTTATGCACTTTTTCCATGAGAAATGTAAAAGTTATGCATGTCATCGTAAAATGATTTGATATCGTTTAAACCCAACCTGATTGGTGAATTTACTGTGTGTTAAACTCCTGAAATCTGTAGTGTCATGTCAGGAAAACAGAAATATGCATGTGAGTGAGAAAGTGAATGAGATAAAAAGTGATGTGTAGAATCGGTAAATGTGTAAATGTGTAACTGTGCCAATGTGACACTGCTTCCGTAGAGGGCAGTGGAACTGTATCAGGGAAAAGTCCCCTGAGAAAGTCAATGTGTAAGTGACCCTAAGGAATTAGGGGGAAATCCTGGAGGTGGACAAGTACCACTGGTTAGGGTGGAGACTTGTTCTCCCGGTCTGCGCAGTCCAAGAGTCGCTATTGAAATGCCTAGATAGCGTCTATGTGTAATGTGATGTGTATATGTCCTTCTTTGGTGGTTTGGACTATGTGTCACGGCACCTAAAATGTGAATGTGTAATGTGTAATGCGTATGTGTTCATGTGTAAATGTGTAAGTGAACAATGTGAAATGTGTATGTGTAAAGTGCAACCATGTGAATTGGAACGGGTGTAAAGAAAATGTGAAACATAAAAATGTGAGAATATAACATTGAAATCCATGTGAGACAAATCTGAAACCATGTGAAATCAGTAGTTTCATGTTGTTATCATCATGTTTATATGTGAGAAAATGTCTAGAATCCATGATAGGGATAATTGACGAGCACGTGTACAAAATAGCATGATTGGTTGTTCACATGGTATGTTTTAAATAATATTGTAGCTCTCATGTGTAGGTTTACAGCCATTAAACCATGTGCAACCAGCAACTTAAATCATGTGAAAACGTTTATGTATGTGCTTAAGAACATGAAAAATTCATGCTAGTTGTGTTTTTCCCTTCTTATATGCACAATGTTCATGCTGGTAGCTCTCATGTCTTGGTTCTTTAAAGGTAAAATTTCACGAGTAAATTGAATAGAGAGCATGTGATAGGTAGGTTTTATTCTTAGAAATCTGAAAGTATGATCCATGTATACATTGTAGAACCTCCATGATAGGTTGCAACTTTCAAATGACTAGCATGCCATATGCTGAAATTGTGAATGTACATATAGAAACCGCTATGACTTATACGTGTATGTTATGAGTAGTGTTGCTTGCTGAGTCTTTAAGACTCACTTCTTGCTTCGGCGTACAGGTATAGACGGTGACGAGACTCTCGTGGAGGAGACGGTGGAGACGGACTCCGAGCGCGGAGTTTAGATTGTTGGAGCAGTGTACCCCTTTTGTGCTTTCATAGTATGTAAAAGTGACATTGTACTGGAACTATCATGAGAACATTGTATAAGTGTGGACATCTATGTACTTAATTTTCAGCAATTTAATTATGTGAACTTTTAAGTTCTTTAATGTTAATTGCAAATTTCATGTATATTTAATGTGGATGATGAATGAATGAAGACAGTTGTCTTTTACTTCCGCTACTCTGTTCGTATATTCGCGTGTATCTCAGCTGTTTGTATCGTTTGGGTAAATGTCCCACTGTGATGACGCTCGCTATACCGACGTGAATTGGTATAACCGTACCGGTATAATGAGGGCCGTCACATGGAGTCTGTCTACATGAGTCGAATTATATAGAAACTACAGTCTGACGCTCCAACTTCCTAACAAAGGGTTTGAACTCTTGCAATATCTAGTATGATCATGTATAGGGACAGTGAGGTGCACTCTAGGATTGTAGAGATGATCTAACCATGCTAAGCTAGAAACCAAATACAATAAGACACTGGAAAAGTTTCTATTTATACAGCAGTGACTTCCAATCGTGGTGTAAGGCACATAATTACTCGAAAACCAATTCAAGGGTTAGGTAAGAGAATGGAAGGAAGTTGAATCCTACCTTACTGATTTGAGTAAGTTTCTTCTTCAAGGTAGAACTCCACAGATATGAGGAAACGAAAGGAGAAAAAGCTTGCACAGATGGCGGTCTTGACAGGTGCAACTGGGGGAGAAAAGATGAAGTCAAGGCAGCCTCCAGCAACAATAACTGGTAGCCCCTTCGATCAGAAGTAGCAGCTCCTCTTGATGCAGCACAACGGCAGCCACTACCAGCACCAAGGTGTATGCGCAGCAACAGTAGCAGTAGAAGAACACAAGGACAAGAACCGAGGAAAGTGCAAGAACAAGAGGAAGATCCAGCAGATGTCAGCAGAAGAGGCAGCAAGAACAGGAGTGGGAAAGGGTGCGTACGAAGGCAGAGGGGTGGCTTTTATAACCCAGCTAACTCTCCATGCACAGTGACACGTTAGCTACCAATGTGTCACGGTAAAAGCCATAGAGCTTTTACCATCGACACGATTACCATGCACAACCCACGGTTTACACCTAAGGGTTATCATATGAAGCTTCCACTTAGGTGAGGTGGCTACCCCAGCCCTTCCCACGTAAGCTAGGTAAATTCCCAAAAATACTTGACGTAATTAACCCATAAATCAGCTAGCCTAAAGATCCTCTTGCAAACACATTCAAATAATCTCCATTTGTGTTGAAATTTTAGCCATAGGCTAATGTAATGGTTTTACAAATTATGGTGATTTTATTTTAATTTTTAGAATTTATTTTACACTGGGTGAAAAATCACTCAGAAAATAGTTGCGTCAGCTTAATCTCGAAATCCGCACATCCATAAATCCGGATATTTATATTTTTGATATCCCCACATTTTTCTGCAAATTATGATATTCTCGGATTTCATTTTCATTATAATTTTTTAGTGTCGCCATGTGGGAGCGCGCACGTCCGAGTACAACACTGGGATAATGTTCATTAATGCTAAAAATTCCTGAATATCAATTAATTAAATCTAAGAATAATGGTTAAATCCAATAACCTTATTTTTCAAGTTTTTCAACAAATAAAAATTTTCGGAGTGTTACACTCTCCCCCACTAAAAGAAATTTGGTCCTCCAAATTTTTAATATATATAAGTGTATGATTACTGACCTGGAAATAATTCAGGGTACTTAATCTTGATAGCATCTTCTAGTTCCCATGTTATATATTTTTAATATATATAAGTGTATGATTACTGTCCTCGCTTATTCCACTAAATCTTTAAGAAGAGTCCTCTATGTAAACTCTTTCATTCTTAGGCTCAGTCTCGGATCAAGCATCTCATTATGTACCTTGAGCTTGATCTAGGGGCTTCAGGTCCTTACTTCTGTATTCAAAAGTGTTCCTCTTCTGTTGAGAAGAGAAGACCAGCTAGCGCTGCTGGGTGGTGTGTTGCATTGTGGGACTGTACACAGTGTTCCCCTTGGTTAAAAGGGAAGAACCGCACTGAGGTTTATGCCAGGAGATTGGCTTCTTGACCTGTAAGAGAAGTGGGCTACCTTCTTGTCCGAGAAGAGAAGAAGACCAGCAGGGCTGGGTGTTGTATATCCTTAAGAGGGACTGTACCCTTGATTAGTGAAATCCCAAGAGTTTGCTTGGGGACTGGACGTAGGACTTTCATATGGGAAGAGCCGAAGTAGGATAAATTCTTGTGTCCATTTGTATGATTGTTTACTTGCTTCCGCACTGCTACTCTTTATCTCCTCACACAACTACATTCACTAACTGTAGTTTTCAAGTGGTGATTTTGTTTCAGTTTTTCAGATTACCTATTCACCCCCCCCCCCCCCCCCCCGCTCTGTAGGTTAGCTTGTTGTCGTATCAAGTGGGCCGACATTGTTCAGATGAGGACTTTACCAACTATTTGTGCAATTTAGTGGCATGCGCTTTCCAAGGTTGAGACTGTGTACCTTTCTATTTATTTACTTTAGTACCTACTCAGTTGTTAAATTGTTATATTGCTTGCTCAGTTATTAGTTCTGGTTACTTGAGTTAATGTCATTTCTTGTTTAGTGTAGTTGGTTAGTTACTGCAGTACTCTGGCTCTTCCTACTTCGTTTAGCTACACTATTTTTGTTTCCTCTGTTTGAACTTGTGAAAGGTTGGGTTCCCTACTGGGCTTCGTTCGCAAAGCTCATTCCCCTTCCTTCCAGATTTGAGTTCGCAGGAGTCAGTACTTATATTTGAATGGTCAGCGTTGTGTCGCTTGTTGTCATCAGTATTAGAAATGGTCAGTATTTCTTTTTGCATTTGAATTATTATCTGAGACATTGTGTATATTTTTATTTCTGCTGTTGCATTTCTTTAATTGCTTAGGTATTGTAACTTGTTGTATATCACACAAGACACGTTTCTTAACCCTTCTAGGTCTTTGGATCCATGGGTGGGGGTCCAAGGGTCAGGTACTTGGAGGGTTCCAAGTATTAGATTCTTGGGTCGTTACATGTCGTGTGGCTGTCAGGAGTAGTTGAGGCTTGAGCTTTTGTGCAAAGTTAGAGTGACCTTCAATAAGGGGTTGACACATTATGTAACCCAACCTACTAGATGTGAGAGGTGTCTTATCATCATTGTCAAGCTCTTAAAGTGAGGGGGTATGTTAGATAAACCATGGTGTCATATCCTGGCACAATCGGGGTGTGTTAGGTAGTCAACACTGCATTACCTAGGCATGGATGGAGCATGTCTGGTTACTGGCAAAGTTGTGCCCTTGGTGTCATAAGGGTGAGCGTCACCATACTCGAGGGACCAATGACTCAATCTTAACAATTGATGGGTCATCCAGAGATAACAAACCCAATTAGAGGTTGCTCACACTCACTAGAGGCTAAGTGCCAAGGACCTTGTGGACATACAGTTAAGCTGTTGTCAAACGAATCCATATCCTTCTTTCTTCATGAATTTGTTACTGGAGAGTAAGACATTAACTAGCCAAGCACTCGCCTTAATACATGAGTTTTATTAGGCCAGTCACATTTACCTCTCCACTTTTTTTAAAATCTCTTAACATAAAATTGATAGAGAACTCAGCTCAAATTCAACAATCATCTAAGTCACAACATCATTTTTTTCCAACTTATAAAACCCGAACTCACATCTCTTTAAGATTAAATGTCAGCCAAGCAACTCCCCTCCACTTACTAGAACATGAGTAAAACATTCCATAATCATAATAATTGAATGAAAAATATAAAGAAACTAAAAATAGCTACCAATTGGAACTTATAAGTCATATCTAATGCTGCCTCTTAATGGAGAGCACAATGCGCTATCTCAGGGTCATAGATACATTATAGCAAGAGAGTTTTATTACGACACATCATACTAGAAAAATAAATTTAGTAACATGTTAGAAAATAAAATAAAATGTTAGCAGAATGAACTATAGGATGAATGACTAGTGCTCAAAGTAATTAAAAGCCAAGGCAATGTATTTTTATATAAGGAGAACAACAGTCATAGTTATTGCATTTGATCGTGCAGTAAATACATTTCTAAAGGCTTTTTATTGGTCAATATGTTGATGGGTACATTCTATTGGTTGGACAAAAGTCCTAAAAAATGCAACAAAAATATTTTTAAAGTTCAACAATAATTTCTCATATTAAAAACGTCATATTACATATGGAGAAATATTTTATGAACATGGTAATCCGTATATAGATACGATAAATTTGTAAGACTACTTGACAGGCTGATACATGTCAGAACACTATTTTATGATTTCAGCAAACATTACAATGATACATACAACAACTAGAATGCAAGGCTAACACATCTCAACTTCTTGCCGTATACAATAATTTAAATTTATTTAATAAAATAGCAAATCTTCTAAATAAAAAAATTTAATTTTTCTCATATTATGAAGTTGCACCCTTTTTTTACGTTAATAAAATGGAATCCCTTGGTAGTTTGTATACTTCGCTTACATTTTCTATTTCAAAGTTTCATTCCCCCCTGTCCTATTTGTATTAGAAATTTTTTGAAAAAAAAAATCATAGAAGCTACGCATGCATCCAAGAAACAACTGCAAAAAAAAAAATCAAAGACATCCTTTTGTATGAAAAATGCTTACCAACGAACTAATCGAATTATAAAACTTTGGTGAATTGATTGAATTAATACTAACTTATTTGCTTACGGACATATTTAGAGCTATTTTGATGACGTACCTACTCCTAATCACCATGAGATACACCGTAGGTTAGTCATATGATCCACTTACATTGCACTAGTAGCTTAACAATAAACTAACATAATTAAAATACATGTAAATTAATTAAAAATTCATCAAATATTTGACTTAGTTTTTAGTTCTTAATAAAATTATAATAATATTACTCTTTATTACAATATACATTAAATTCTATTACAATGAAAACTTCCCCTATTACAATCAAAGACAGTTAATTAATTTACCTTAAAATAAAACATAACAAAGAAAATTCAAATTTTAGTTGTTCAACATAGATACATTAAAGAAGTGGTGTTGTAAATGAAGCATCAGAATAACAGTGATTACTTTTTTAATACGACTGAATGAGATAAGATTTATCTAAGATTTAAGTTATTTCAATCCGATTTTCATCTCCGGTTAATATTTGAGTTAACCTAATACCAAATCAATTTACCACTAAAACATACATTCCTCTATCAGACATTAATCTGCATAAACTTTATTAGAAGAACTTTACGATTAGTTTCTTCAAATATTCATCAGATCGGCCCTCCCAGATTTGCTGATTAGATATAACCAACCATTCAATTAAACAATAAGATTCGAGTGAAAGGGAAGATTCAGGAACAAATTCTCAATTTCTTTCTTGGGTGTTTTAATCAACTATTGTTACATCTGCTTTCCTGGATAAAAATTCAAATTTTCTTTTTTTTCAAAACCAAACTTTTTCGAAAAGATTCTGTTTTTTTTTCTCCATACTGTAACTTTTCACGACAGCGGTGATGAGATTCGAAGTTTTAAACATCTGGGTTTCCCGCCGCCACTTTCAAAAAGGGGGGAAGAAAGAGGAACTGGTGAAGCAGTTTGGTTCGAACTTCAAAAATAAATTATAACAGCATTCCAAGGTTCCAAACTTTGCTGCTAGGATTAGCATACCATTACAAGCGGGCATCAACAATATGACCCCAAAAGGACCCAGATAGCTAGATACAGAGATGGAGACGGCATACGCGTGTTCACCTCTCCCTACCCACGGAACCCATCTACAACAGAAGCCCAGGAAAGGAGAGAGCTTTGCGAATTGCAAACACCATTAAGCCTTCTTTGGAGATTTAGCCGCCTTGGGCTCCTTCTCGGCGTTCTGGGACTTCTTGGGCAGCAGCACAGGGTTGATATTTGGGAGGACGCCGCCGTGGGCGATGGTGACGCCCACTAGCAGCTTGCCGAGCTCCTCGTCGTTACGCACGGCCAGCAGGAGGTGCCGCGGTATGATCCGGGTCTTTTTGTTGTCCCTGGCGGCATTGCCGGCAAGCTCCAATACCTGCTTGTGAGCCCAAGCACATTTTTTTCCGTGAGAGCCTCCCAGACCAAAGGTTTTCTCAGAATTTGACAGGAAAATTCGCAACAAGATGCAAAACCCAGACCAGCGAGGATCCCATCAAGCGACATCGATACAACAAAGAGATGGAAAACAATAAAGCATGCGTCTTTATGGCCCAAGAAAGAAAGAAGAGGTGGAAGAAATTAGCGAAAGCAAGTTGGAAGAGATAGAAGAGGCGAAGAAACCGACCTCCGCGGCCAAGTACTCTAGCACTGCGGCGAGGTAAACCGGAGCGCCGGTACCAACGCGCTGCGCGTAGCGCCCCTTCTTCAGGTACCGCCCGATCCTGCCGACGGGGAACTGCAGCCCGGCCCTGACAGACTTCGAGACAGCCTTCTTCTTGGGGCCGCCGCCTCTCCTACCGGCGGCACCCTTCTTCACCTTCGCGCTGGTGTCCATCTCCTCTCTATCCCTTCCGGCGAACCCTCACTTCCCCTCGTCCCCTTCCTCGCAGTGGCGCGATCCAAGAAGAAGCTACGAATACGATGCTCGCTCGGGTGGTGGAAGGCATTGGCGGGGGAAGGGGCTTTATAGCGGGGGTGGGCGGGAGAACCAGCGGTGTTGGGGAGGGAGACGATGCTGGCCGTTGGATTCTTCTCAAACATCGACGATGCGGATCCATTCCGGGTCGCGTAGCGTTCGCCGTTGGATCGTTTGATCGATCGACGGCTGCTGTTTGTTGACGTCCCGATCCGAGAAGTCCAGGAAGGAACCAATGAGATGCGAGGATCGCCGTTACCAGGCGGAAAGCGCGAGACTTTTTTTCCTATTTTTTAATCTTTTGTGGGGGCCCACACGCAGTTGGGCTCACCACCACCAAGGCCTAATAAGATCTTCGGACAAAAGGTGGTGCTAATTAAGAAGTGACATTATTATGGGGACTGGGGAGCAACTTTATGGTCTCACACAATCTCATTAAAAAAAAAAAAAAAGAGTAGTGAAAACATTTTTTGCCATTCTAGCTATTATAATTTTGAACAATTTTAATTACAAATTTAACTAAGAAAAAGAATGACTTTAGACCAGTGTCTTAAATTTAGGGGTGTTTCAAAACATAGATTTGGAGTTAAGTATGTCTGAGTCATTTAACTGCAAGATCAGATAGTTGAGATCAAAGTGACAATTTATATGACACTAATAAAGTTCACCTTCTTGTAATAGCTATCCAACCAAAAACTTTACTTATGTGTTAATAAATTAAATCATGGGAGAAAAGTACGCATTTTGAATAAAATAAACTGTGTCGTGTACGATCATCACTTGTTTCCTGTTGGAATTCTATTATGCTAATTGAATCACAATAGTTTGAATTGTTTATTTAAACCCCCCCCCCCCCATTTTTCACCTATTTTGACATATTTTGTTTGTCTCTTTTTTTGCGACATAGATGGATTGAAGAGCTACAATGTCATTTTTAAGAAAAAATGGGCGAAGCACAAATCCCTCTTTATGTTTGATGATTGATCAGACACCGTTAAAAGTAGTTTCATTAGCTTCTTTGTCTATTGCGATTGTCTAGTGTTCTACCACAAGTCAGTGAATGTCTCGCACATATACCATCAATATATTTTGGTGTTTAATAGAGTAGATGATGACAAAAATTGGTGAATAATTTATTATGTCCATAATTACTAACAATTGGGCAAATTATGAGAAGACATGTGAAATTTTAACGAAGACACGTCCATATGTTTTTTTTAGTCTCTTGGGTAGTTCATTATATGGATTTGACGTTGAAAGATGTTGGTCAGCTCTGTCAAATTAAGCAGGTGATGGATGCAACACAGATTATCTTACGGTACATATACAATTATACCCTTGTGATTAGATGGATGTGGATTTTTTTGTGATGTTAATGTGTTGAGGCCGAGTATTACATGATTTGCCAGGAACACTATTGCTTTGATGAGTATCCAAAAACGTAAAGATGAATTGAAATAAATGTTTATGAGTGATCTTTTTTTATTATTATTAGTTGGCCCAATGGCAAACACGGTCATTGGGTGTTAGGGCTACCAACGGGTCGGAGTCGGAATCGGAAATGGATGTTTTCGTTTCCGCTTCCTATAAGAAATTTCGGAGTCGAAACGGAAACGGAAAAGGGTGTTTCCGCTTCCGCATCCATTTCCACTTTCTATCGGAAACGGAAACTTCGGATGTAACAACATTTGTACAATTAAATTAATTTATAAATTTATAAGTATATTAATTATTAAATTTATGAATAGTTTCAAATGTAAACTTAATAATCTTTCTACCGTATCTTCTTCATCATGCATATTATAATGACCCTTACTAAATGAAGTATAACAAGATCAAATTAATATGATAAATCATATAGTGATATATAATGGTTGAGTAATAGATAATCAATATATGTAGATATAAATATCATTAGAGAAAAAAGCTGCCAATAATTGGGACTAGAATAGATGACATTTACATATAGATGGGAGTGAGAGACAATGAGTTAAAAATTTAAGAGCTAAAGTTTTGAGTTTGAGGAGATTTTATTATAAAAATATTATATATTATATATTAAAAGTTATCGGAAACGGAAACGGAAAAGCGAATGCAGAATTGGATGTTTCCGCTTCCGCATCCTATAAGAATTCGGATATCCATTTTCGCTTCCGCTAAGCTATCGGAAAGTTCTTTTCAGAGTTCCGCATCCTATAAAAAATGTGAAACGGATCGGCTAAACGGAATTCGGAGGTCCATTGGCAGCCCTACTGGGTGTGCACAAGAAATCACCCCAACCCGAGTTCGAAACCCGAGGTCCCTCCCTCAAACCCCATCCTAAGAAAGCTAGAAAAACCACCTTGAAAAATCTCTAAGCATGCTCAACGCATCTCCTTCTGCAGGACACTAAGGCTGTAAACGGAGTGGATACGGAGTAGATATGGATTTTTCGGTTCCGATCCGAATAATTAATCGGATAATTCATATCCGCTCTGAATACAATTCGAATACGGAGCGGATAATTTAATCGGATACTTTTCAGAACGGATACAGATATTATCCGCTTCGAAAATATAAGTTTAATAAAAGATATTAAATGATCAAAAAATATAAAATAAAAAATCTATAAATTTTTTTAAAAAAAGTACAAATATCAAAAACATTCTCTAAACAAAAAATTAATATTAGATATATTATATATTTATATATTATATATGGATCATTACATTTAAGATTTAATGGTAAAAAATAACTTCATTTCGGAGCGGATCACTATTTTCGTATCTGCTCCGTTTATTAACCGGATCATATCCGTATCCGAAATTTGCTCCGCCGAATATTTGTTAAACGGATAATATCTAAATAATCGGATATGAATTCGAATCGGATCCGGATCCGTTTACAGCCTTACACGACACGATCCAACACCCTTGGTGTGCAAACGGGGTGCCCAACCATGGGACCACCTCTTGGCTCACCCGGATGAGTGATCAATTGTTGCAATCATCTTTTCTATCTTCACCCATAAGGAAAGAGATTGAGACATTGATCAATAGTTCCAACTTTTGATTCAGAGTCAGTAGGATAGTTGAGATTATGGAGTTTTGTATGAGTTATTGAGCATTATGTACCATGAGATAACACTAATGATTGGTTTACCACTACTAGAAAAAGCGGTTTTACTGACGGATATTTCCGACGGAATTTTTTCGTCGAAATATCCGTCGGAAATACCAATTTTCGACGGATTTCCGACGCAATAATCGAAATTTCGACCGATTTCCGACAGAATTCTTTTCCGTCGGTAATTTTTCGACGGGCCATTTCCGACGACTTTCTGACGGAAGCTGTCAGAAAATACATTTTCCGACGGATTTCCGATGGAAAAAAGCCGTCGAAAATTCCGCATTTTCTTGTGGTGTACTGTATGCAAAGTTGGAGGCTATTAGAATGATGCTAAGGGCCTCGTAAGCGTATGCCCAATTTTTCATAAACATTTGGAGGACAGATGAAATCATCAAATGAGAGGGAAAGTTACATATAGCAGATCAATTCATGGCCCATTTGTCATTACAACAAGTACAATACATTAATTACTTCATTCAATTTTCAATATGTTGATAACACTACAAGAAGCAGAGCATTTGTCATCGGAAATATGTCAGCGGTTAGAAAAATCCGCTGACAAAAGGGACATACGTCAACGGCTTTGTTTGTCCGCTGACATATCTTTATTATTTGTCAACGGCCGCTTTGGTTGTTGACATATCCTCACTATTGTCAACGGTTTCTTTTATGCGTTGACAAATCTTTATAATTATATTTTAACATTTTTATTAATATATTATTTTTAATTGACAATTTTTATATTTATTATTAATAAATATCATTAATAAGTAAAATTAGATATAATGTAATAAATAATATTGATAAAAATATAATAAATAAAAATCAATATTATTTAATATTGATAAAATTATAATACATAAAATTAATATTTATTATTTAATTAAAAGTAATGTCAACGGCCTCACCAACCGTTGACATATACTTCTTTTTCTTACCCCGCCCCCAAACCCCCTCACTGCGCGAAGCCGGCCCTTAACTCGGTAACTCCTCCTCTGGCGATCTCCCCGTACCCTAGAGCTCCTGCGACGATCTCCTCCTCCGGCGATCTCCCCGCGCCGGCCGCGTCCTCCTCCGGCGATCTCCCCGCGCCGGCCGCGTCCTCCTCCGGCGACCTCCTCCTCCGGACAATCTCCCAGTCGCCCCCGCGCCGGCTGCGTCCTCCTCCGGGCGACCTCCTCCTCCTCCGGCTATCTCCAACTGGATCTACAGGTCCTCTCTCTCTCTCTTTCTCTCTCTCTCACGTCAGGACCTGCTCCCCTTTGCCGTCGAGCGGCAGAGGTGGAGGATCTCCAATCGGATCTCCAACCGGATCTCACTTTTCTGCTGTCTTTTTGTATTGGCCGATCGGTATAGCTATAAGATTGATGTATGCTCTTAAATTGAGACTGTGTCTATTGATCTGAAGTGTTTTTGTGTATGCATACGAATATTTTTTAGTGTCTCTTTTAAGTTTTAACTAGACACCGAGATGTGCAGAGTGAATACCTACGGGCTCCCTCCCCCTCCCCACCACTTATTCCCCATCATGTTCAAGAGGCTCATGGAAATTCTGGTGGTCTTTGTGTCTGGTGGAAGTAGGATCTGAACTTTTTTGTTGAGAGATCCTCTCATAACTGGATTTCTTTATCAGTGGATAGAGATACTCCTGAGTATGCTTGGTTTATAATTTGTGTCTACGCACCACCAGTTCAAATTAAAAGGAAAGCAGTCTGGTTGGATATTCTTGACTATTTCATGGATTCAATTGACCTCTGGTGAATGGACAGGTGATCTTGGCATCATTAAATTTTTATATAGAACAGCTGGATATAAGTTAATCAGAAATATATTTGCAATGAATATATTGATCTACATGTGTCTATGACAAAATTGTGTTTAAGCATGCCTATCAGTCACTGTCCAATGCTTTCAGGAGTTGTCGTAGTGACATAATGAACAAGATTAATGTTTCATAGATCACGCATTTAATTTGAGGGAGCTCTTATTTTGTCTTCTCGTTAGTTCTATGTATGTCTAAGACTGCAGTCGGATGCTATATATGCTTTCTTTTCTTCACTTTATCCATCAACACTCGATATACATGTTCTTCCTTTTTTTTTTCCCTTTCTTTTCTTCTGACCTTTTGTGGTGTGTGCGAGTGGTGGCTACTTGTGCTTGGAGAAAGGGACGAATTGAAAGCCACTGGAAACATGTCTCTAGGTCCATGAAACACTTCAGATCAATAGACACATTCATATTTCTTCAGATCAATCGAGTGGTGGCTACCAATTGTAGCCATCAAAAACACTTCAGATCAAAACCAGTAGGAAGCATTATTAAGATCCCATAAGCAGCTAGGCTTCTCTAGGTCCATGAAACCCACCTAAACATTCCCTAGCTACAGTGAGGCCACCCACACGCATGCACGTCTGTGGATCTAACAAGGTTCTTTTTCTCCCATTTCAATAATCTCTTTGCGCATAGAAAGCACTTCATTGGGTATATATATATTATATATATATATACTTCCCTGTGAATTCTCTGGCATGCAGCAGCATCTAGAAGTATATGGATATGAATGTGTGATTTTTTGCAGGATGTGATTGCCTTTATATATTTTAATGCAAGATGCAAGCGTATAAATATGAATGTGTGGATGTGGTGTGTGAATATATGGACCTTTTTTTTTTCTTTTTTGCCCTTTCAAGACTTTTGTTAGGATATATGTTTTATCGTCTTTTGATGGTAATGACATATATCCTAACAAAAGTCTTGAATTGTCTTATTGGACAATTTGTGGATATTTTGATCATATGATGTTCTCCATTATATGTGCTTATGATTGTCTTAAAATTTCGACGGCATCTCCCTACTCTTCTCTAATATACCTGCTAATTTTAACTACTCAACTTTTCACTTGTAGTTTATACAAGTGATTTTTTGAGCAAAGTTAAATTTAGTAAATAATAGTGGTATATTGGAGAAGTGTGGGGAGATGCTGCCGAAATTTTAAGACAATCATAAGCACATATAATGGAGAATATCAGATGATCAAAATATCCATGGATGGGTAAGATTTGATGTAGGTACCCCATTTTATTTGACAATGTATGTATACATGTGGATGTACACTTGTGGATTTGCTCTTGATACAAGGGAGGTGCTGCCGAATTTTTTACTGAATTCTTTGTTTATGGTTATAGGATATATAGAAATGGTTGGACCTGATAAGACTTGGATAGAATTTGTTAATAATCGAGGAGATCCTAGATAACTAAAGGGGGTAGAGTCTTTTTTGGAGTATGCTTTTCATATAGATCGAACAAGATACAGGCATTGTCAATATAGTGAGCTGATACAGTGTCCATGTCGAAATTGTCGTAATAGAGTAAAGTTGACCCGAACAGAAGTTGAAACTCATCTTATAGTAGATGGAGTCTGGACACACTATAACAATGACTTGCAGTTTTCTATCTTTATTTTGCATTCCAATACGAGCACAAGCTTGCTCACAATGATGAGTTGATAGTTGTTGTGACTGTATGTGGTGGATAGGATGTCATTATGTCTCACTAGTGCTGCAGAAGCTCTAAACAATATAAATTGAAGGTAATTAGCCTTCTAATTAATTTATTTGTTTTATGCAATTATCTTGGTGGTGATCGTATATTTCAGGCCACTTTTATAACCGATGTACCCCTGAGTATCTTCGGGTACCTAGTTGGTTAGTTGTTACCTTACTTTGGTAGCCCAAGTAACCTAACCATAGGATAGCTAGATTAAAGAGAGGTACGATGGGATAAGAGTTTGGGTTAGCATATCCAAGCCAAATAGGTGGGCTGCAAGTTGCTATCCTTGGTTAATCCAAAAAGGTGGGATTTTTTTACTAGGTTTCATATCTTCGTTGGTTGTTGTTTTTATGTGATTGGTGGGTAAGATTTATCCAGGGTTAGAGCTATTTATCTAGGGTTGGGTCCCATTTTTTTTTCAAATTTGGGTAGATTAATTTATAGGTTTACCTACCCCTGGTTATTGTACCAGGGGTATGTACTTCACTACCAAAGTGGATTTATAATTTTAGTGTAAATTTTGTACCTATAATTGTTATCAAAGGCTCATGAAGAACATCGTCCTCGGTTGTCATAGGAATTGGAGAACTTTTGTCTTAATACACGTCAAGTTGAGGAGCAAACTGTCATATTAATGTTCTGACAAGTTGGTGTATGGTCACTACAACATGAGACATAGACTTAAACATGTGCAAATAGACGTAAGAAAAAAGGAGGGGCCTCATGATCCTATAAACATTACTTATCTCAATGACGATGAATATCTCATGGTAGCATAGATTGCCGAGGTAACTACAAAACATGGTGAGATTGAGCTTGACGAGGATGCTAATGATTCAAGAGATAGGAGCAATGCTAGGATGTCGAGTAGGTAACTCCAACCCCTGCAACTTAAGAGGGATGATGTTATAGATCTAAATGATAACATCGTTTTGGGGAGCACCATTAGATATGATAGTCAGTCTACTACTATACATGAGGATGATGATGTGGGCCCCTACTCGACCGACAACTTCCCCACCGCACCCCCCCCCCTCCCTCCTTCCACACACACACTACTCCATTACAAGCAAGGGGCAATAGCATAGTCCAACTGGCATCATTTCATTCTCAAGTGACTATTTGCATTTAAAAGTTAGTGTATTTAATATTACATATGTATGTTAATTTGTATGCGATGATACACTTTTTCCACATGCCTCTAAAGGGTAGACAACCCTTCAAAACAAAAGCATGAAAAGTGTGGTGCAAAGACAACCTTTATAGGAAAGCTAGGATGAACAACTACTTTATTCACCTCTAGGAAGTAGAAGAAGATGGTTCGGGAAGATGGTTCGAGCGTGGCGGTGGCGGAGGCACCTTTCTTCGAAGGTCTCCGCGAGCGGTATCGAATCGGGGCAGAGTATGATATTGTCCTGGCGAAGGAGGAGGAGACATACGACCTGCAGAAGCCTGGGTGCATAGCGATGTCTCAGGACTTGCTGGAAGCAGGATTTCGGCAGTGGCCAGGGATCTCTTCAACGCATGGGGGATTACCCCCATCCAGCTGACGCCGAACTCCTGGCGCGCGATCTACGTCTTCTGCATGTCTTGCAGGGTGCGGAAGATTGAGCCGACAGTGGACCTCTTCCAGAGCCAGTTCAGTCTGGCAACATCGCCGATGACCGGCTATTTCGTATATTATACCAAGCATAGGCCGAACAGGATGCAGATTGATTTCTCCCCCAAGTTTTCCAATAACAAGGGGTGGACGCACCGGATGCTCTTCATCTCCCGCAACGAGGGAGCGCCGGAATGGGGATTCCCCATTCAGGTTAGGAAAGCACGAGGTAAGGACGTCTACCCCATACTGGTTCGGGAGGCGGCGAAACTCTCAGACCGCCTCAGAAATATTTTCGTGGAGAAGGCGGAGGAGTACCTGTCGGAGGCCCAACTCGTCCAGCACGGGCTCAACCAAGCATGGAGTAAGTAAAAGCCCTGTCTTCAGAGATTTTTCTTTTAGAGGACGCTTTACTAACCCCTTCCTCTCGCGCAGGTGCTGAGGAGTTGGAGGCTGGTATGGACACGGAAGACATGGCCCTCTACACCGAGCATATCGTTGTCACGTCATTCGTGACGACTGTGGATGGAGGTCCTGCCCCTACTGCCGTGCCAAACCGTCCAGCCGAAAAGCACGCCATCAAGAAGAAGCCTCTGAAGATAAGTCTTCGAGAGGATCCCAACCCGAAGAAAGTGAAAAGGGATGTTCGTCCCGCGCCTGAGGAGGGTGAAGGGGCAAGGCCGCCTTCATCAAAGAAGAAAAAGCTGGTGGTGCTCGATCAGCAACCGGTCAAAGATGAGGCCGAGAACGAGGAGGATGCTGAGTTGCTGATGGTGCGGAAGAAGCGTAAGGCCGCGGGAACGACCGAGCAGGGGACACCGCGGGTCCCAACCACGTCTCGACCCGAGGCCATAGAAAAGATGGCCACCGAGCTCGGGCTCGTCGTAGTGAGCGACTGGTCGAAGAGCTCGATCGGGGAACAAGCGAGGACGCCTGCGCCCCCGGGACTCATCGAGGGTCGTTCCGAAGAGGTTACCCCGGCAGGGGCGTCAGGTACCGGAGCCGCTGAGCAGGATACTGCGATTGGCGACAAAGGGACTTCTGCGCGGAGGGAGGAAGAGGCCGAGGAGACCTCTGCGCGAAGGGGCAGAAGAGCCTCTCAGGATGCCGAAGTGCACGAAGGGGTCGTGCCTGCAGCGACGTCGGTCCCTGGAGCCGAGGAGACGATGGTTCCGACAACGGGGGTTTCCCTGACCCCCTTGCCCCCCACTGAAGTGGTTGTGGTAGCTGAAATGCAGACAACCACTGCGGGTCGCGACGGAGATGAGGAAGCCGTCCTGACCAGGGGGGAGGGCTCCGGGGCTCGGTCACTTCTGCCAAGGGCGGGGAGGTGGCGACCGGAGCCGCCGTCACAGCAGGCCCTTCAGCGGGGCAAACAAGCCGCGCCTTCGAAGGACAGACCGATTCCGAGGAGGACCGGAGGCCGCTCACCGAGGTGTTGAGGAAGGAGCCAACCGCACTCCCCTCAATGGCAGCGCTGGAGGCGGTACTGGGGCGCCTTGAAGGCGATGCTTCGAGGATGTCCCACCGTGTCTCATTTGGAGCGGGTGGTGCGGTGCCAGCAACTGAGCACGGAGGTGACGCCCGAGCACTCGAGCGGGGTCTACCGTCCAAGGCGTCCCATCGAGCATGATGAAGACGACGACGCCGACGTGGGGGCGCTAGTGGATGGAGTCGTGAAATCGCTGGGAGTCTTGAAGAGGCTTGCTGCTCGCGCCCAGAACCAGAAGCAACTGTGGGAGGAAGAATATGCCTTCTGTGACAAGCTGGTCACCCAGCACAAGGCTCGTGAGGCCGAGCTGCTAGAAGAGGTGGACAGCCTCCATGAAGCCCTCCGAGTCTCTGAGATGAACCTGGCCATTGCTCGGGCCGAGAAGAAGGCCATGGCCAAAGTCTTGGCTGATACCAAGGCTCGTGGGGTGGCCGAATACAAGGCCGGGCCAGGCTTCAAGGAAGACTTGGAGCAGTCCGGAGCTCGTTGCTACAAAGTGGACCTCGAAGCTGGGGAAGGCCGCGGACGGAGCTTGGCCTCCACCGAATACGCCCGAGAAGCCTTCGAGGCTGCCGTCGAGGAGTGCTGACGACGCACCCAAGATTCGTACCTGGATGGAGTGTGTTTTATGCACTTCCAGTCGGGGCGAATGTCCTATGGGGGCGGCGATGCTGGTCCTTCTAGGCAGGTGCCGTGAGTGCATCTGCTTTTATTTTTTTGTAGCTTGGTGTCTCCGAGCTCTTGTAAAAGAGCCTTGAATAGAATTTATTGTTTTGAGTTTATGAATGGCTTCGCTTTTTCTATCTCCATTCCCTTACACTTGTACTGTCCGAATCGGAATTCGTTGGTCATTTCAAGTGTTCGCTATTACCGCACAAGTCGTTAGGAACTGTAAGAAGTCCCGACTAGGGGTGTATGCGGAACACTTGCTCGCCCGGAGGTATCACCGTGTCCATTTGAACTGAAAATTCTGAATAAGGATGTTTCAGATATCTCCTCAAGCGAACCAGAAGAACGGGAAGAAGAGAAGTAGGATGCCGAGCAGGAGGCTTTTTTAGGTAGTAAGCCTTTAGGTTAGAGACATGCCAAGTCCTAGGTATGGCATCACCACTAAGAGAAGTGAGCTTATAAGAGCCTTTCCCGAGGACCTGAATGACCTGATAAGGTCCTTCCCATTTAGGGGCGAGTTTGCCAATTGCCTTTCTGGGATCCGATGCCGAGCAGCGATGGAGGACTAGGTCACCTTCGAAGAAGCGCCGTTCCCAAACTCGGGCATTATAGTGGTGCGCGAGCCATTGCTGATAGGAGACCAGTCGTATCCAGGCGTCACCTTGATGTTCACTGAGCATATCTAGGTTCTCCCGTAATGCACGGTTGTTGGCAGCTTCGTCAAAGTGAGTCGTCTGGATGGTTGGGAGAGCTACTTTCAAGGGCACAACAGCTTCAGAGCCGTAGGCCAAATGGAAGGGAGTCTCACGGTAGCCACTCGTGTTGTTTTTTGGTGGCATCACAAGATGTTAGGGAGCTCGTCGATCCTGCTTGTCCCTTAGTGAGAGGACATAGCACCGTCGAGACTCGCGCTGGTCGCCGGGCACCTCATCGATCCCACACGGAGTGGGAAACTTCATCTTCTGATGGAGAGACGAAGGCACCGCCTTAAGTCTGTCGATTAGGCCCCTGTTGAGGATAGCATTGTAACCAGGCATATTTTGGATGACCAAGAAGTCCACCATCTTGATCACGCTTCTTGGGGCCATCCCAAGAGTTATTGGGAGGCGAGCTCGTCCCATGGGCTGAACCGAGACCCCTTAGAAGCCGAACAGAGGTGACTCAACAGGGGTAAGTTGGTCGGTTTTCAGACCCATAAGAAAAAAGCAGTCTTAGGCCAACACATCCGGTGCACTTCCATTATCCACCAAGATCCGGTGCACATTACAATGGTTGATGGTGGCTGAGACTACAAATGCATCCGCGTGCGGAGTAGTAACTCCTACAAGATCTTCGTCTGAGAACGTTATAGCCTCCTTGGACTGTGCGCGTGCGGGATTAGGGGGATAAGGGGCTAGTCAGGGTGCTGATGGCTTGTCCACAATATGTAATCGCCGAGCGTAGTCGCGTCATCTTTGGGTGCTTTCTCCTCCCGCGCCAAAACCTCCCGTGATCACATTGATTTCCTGCCCGTTAGGCTCGTTATTGATCGGCTGCTCGGGAGTTCGCTCTCGTCGTCGAGGGCGATCCTCATTGCTACGCACGAACCGTCCAAGGTAGCCGCGCTTGATGAGGGACTCAATCTCGTCCTTGAACTAGCGGCACTCGGAGGTGTCGTGGCTATGGTCGCGGTGGAAGCGACAATACTTATCTTGGTTGCGCCTTCGGGGGTCAAAGCACATCCTTGGCGGCCACCGAACATATGGCTCATCCCAGATTTGGGTGTAGTCGGTGAAGGGGCGTGGTGAATCCCCATTGCATCGACCTTTCTTCCGGTCTCGGTCGAAACCATTGTCGGAGGGCCTCTTCTTGTCCGATTGTTCGTCTTGCTCTGCTCGGCCGGCAGCTAGGCTCTCCTCGCAAGCCGCATGGCATTGGGTGATGGAGAGTAGCTCTGCCAGAGTGGAGGGCTGCTGCACGCCAAGGTCCTCTGGAGGAAGTCATCGCGAGTGCCTTGGATAAGGGCACTGATGGCTAGAGGGACGTCGAGGCGAGGGATGCAGAGCGCTTCAGTCTGGAACCTCTTGACGAAGTCCCACAGCGCCTCGCCTTTCTTCTGAAGAACAACCAAAAGAGAGGCCGCAGTGCGAGGCTGTGACCTTCCACCAAGGAAGTTGTCCCGAAAGGACTTCTTCAGTTGGTGGAAGGAGGAGATGGAACCGGCAGGGAGGGCCTCGAACCATGCCCTGGCGGTTTTCTTAAGGGTGGCAGGAAAGGCCCGACACTTAGCTGCATCGGATGCTCCGTGAAACACCATGTGCGACTCGAACCCATGGATGTGATCCGCCGGGTCGGTGGTGCCATCGTACGACGCGATGGTGGGCAGAGGAAGTTTGGGGGAGACCTGAGCTTCCAGGATCTCCGCCATGAAGGGGGAGCGGAAGGCCAGGTCCTCGTCCATTGGAGCCTTGCCCTCTGCCCGCTGGACCATCGCATCTACACGACGTTCCAAATCAATGACGCGGCGCAGACGTCTGGCTAGCTCCAGGTCGGAGGGCGGAGAAGCCTCGCGTCTAGACCCGTGGGAGTTGGCGCCCACGATGAAACGTGCGTGGGGTGGAGTCGCCGTGGAGAGACGTGGTGAGCGGCCGCAACGCTCCGGAGTGCGTCTCTCAGATGGGGCTCGACGCGATTGTCGCGGCGAGTTCTCCTGCTGCTCTAGCGGCGCAGGAGGGGCGCGAGAGCGTCGGTGAGACGACTCCGCTTGACGCCCCTGCGGCAAGGAGGCTGCCTGGTCATCTGGGCCTGGAGCCCTAGACAGATCCCCATCAAGTGTTGCATTTGTCCCCAGAGTTCTGCTACCTCCAGGGCAGTTGCAGGCACAACGACGACATGGATGACGCCGGTTGCACCGGCGGGAGCGACGGCAACATCGACAGGGGGAACCCGCTGACGAGAGTCCGCCCTGGACTGACGGGACCTCGTCATTCGGCTCCCAACGTTCTGGTATGAGGAATGTCCGTGAGCCATGGCTGTTGTCGATTCCCACAGACGATGCCAAAAGTGTGAGGGCGTTTTCCTTTTTGGGCTAAAGGCCAAATCGGCCTCCACTTGGAAGAGGAAAGACGACCGCCGGTGCGGACAAACGCCTGCAAAATCAGAACCAGATTAGGGGGGCCCGGTTGGAGAACCGGGGAGAACCCTCCGATGCTTAAGTCAGTGTCAGACTGGAGAAGCTTGAAGGGACGGGGGTTCTCGTGTGTGTTGCACAAGGGCAGTGTGAATAAGATCACGTACCTCTGCATGGAGGCTTACCTGAGCCTTTTATAGGCGAGAGCACTGAGGAGGAGGGACGGAGCGTCCCTAGACAATGCCGAAAAAGGCGCGCCGGTTAGCGCCCTTGACGGGGAGTTACCCGCTGAGGTGCCTGTTGAAGGGTCCTGCGGTTAATGCCCCCTGGAACGTGGGGCACGTAGTGCGCAGCCGTTAGAACTGCTACTAGGAGGCGAAGAGCTTCTCAGACGCTCCTGAGTGGACGGTGCCGAGCAGGGTACTTGTTCGGTGGACTAGTCTTGGGACCCTGGATGTGCTCGGATGTGATTGTCCTCGGGGGCGTGGAGTTGCTCTTGAGGACACGTGGCGTCCTGCGGGAAGGGCGCGCTCGCCCGTGGGATCATGATGGGCCATGATGGGCTTCGCTGGGTAATGATGGGCCCTGCGGGCCCAGGTGGCTAAAAATAGCCACCACAATAGACATGGAGATAATCGATGAATATGAGGAAGATGTGACTCCTCCTTTCTTTGATTTGTAACCGTCCAAGAGTACTAAAGATAATTTTTCAAGGAGTACAACAGATAGATCTTCTCCTAGTAGAGGCAATGAATCCAATGGTGGTGGGGGGAATAGTGGTGGAGGCAATGGTGGTAGAGGAGGGGCATATATGTCACTAGTGAGAGGGACTTCATACATGTTTTCCGAGGCGACATAGATGACAGTTTGTTATCCATATCACATAGACAATACAAACAATATAAAAAGAGCCAAAGGAGTTTTGTTGTCTAATTTTGAGAGATTGAACACGGATAAGAACACCTCACTTGACGTCCAAAGAATTTACATGCCAATTGAACTATTGTAAACTTATATATGGACAAATTGACTGTTTTTTTATTACATTGTAAGCACTTTGAATATTTAGAAAGATAAATTAATTAACAATCTGACTGTAATAAGAAAAACATATACTATAATAATAGATAACATTTACTGTAATAAGTTACAATTCTATCAGATACTAAAAAATAAGTTAAATATCTAATAAAGACTTCTAATTAATTTATCTTATTTAGAATTATACATATTTTCATATGCATGTTTTCGGATGTTATTAATTGATACTGTCATTAAATTATTCATATGCGCACACACGCAAAATTAGCTAAATTTTTAAAAATAATATTAAACTTTGAATTCCGCAAAAAGCAGTTTTATGAAAAAAAAAAAACAAAAAAAACCAGGTTGTTTGGGCCAAATTGGTCGGAACCAGAACATTAAAGTACAATATGCCAATCCATACTATACCATAGGATTTTGGTTTCCTCTGGTTTGGCGTTATGTCCAACTTTGGTGGTTTTAAATGGAAGTGTGATACCGGAGGCCAGTAGAAATATGGAAACAAAAAAATAGATAGATGCTCGAGTTTCCCTTGGAATTCCATAGATTCATGAACTTGGGACATTAGAAATGAGAAAAAGGTAGATGTGATTACGGTGAAGCATCTTTTCTTCCCCAACAGAGATAAGTCATCAGAGTAATATGGTTACAGGACGACAACGAGGGAAATTTGCAATGGCTTACAGTCCTCAAGACCATCAAAGAGTCAAAACCACTGAATTGCGTCGGATCTCACAGACGCATTTCACCGAATCGCAGCGGCCAAGGTTGACGCGATATCAGGCACTGAAAACGCGTCATCTGGTCTGGCCGCGATTCAAACTTCAAAATTGAAACCTACGCACAGGCAGCGATCCTCTTACCATGTTTATATCTCTCTATCTACTAACATTTAGACAAAACTCTCAACATGAAAGATGATGATGACAACTATTAGAAGAACTTTCATGTTTTGAGTTGGATCTAATTCGATCTCGATTTGCATGAAACTTTTGAAGAACGTAAAAAGTCTTAAACATACGTGACTTAATTACAACCTTCATGTCAGACCTATAACATGAAATATATTGACATTTAGACAAAACTTTCAACACAAAAGATGACGAGGACAACTCGTAGAACTTTCCTATTTTAGGTTGGATCTAATTCGGTCTCAATTTACATGAAACCTCTGAAGAACGTAAAAAATCTTAAACATACATGACTTCGTTGCAACCTTCCTGTCAGACCTATAACATGAAATATATTGACATTTAGACAGAATTCTCAACGCAAAAGATGATGAGGACAACTATTAGAAGAACTTTCATGTTTTGGGTTAGATCTAATTCGATCTCGATTCATGTGCAACATATGAAGAACATAAAAAACCCTAACATGCGCAACTTAGGGAAAACGACTAATATGCGATAAAGCCACATGAAGACACCAGACAAGGAAATACACAATGGGCTCCGAGGTTTTTAAATCTAACTTAAAACAACAGAACGTCTGCCATGCCTGTTTCACCTACTAGGTTATGTTCGCATTAGATAAAATCACAGGGATATGCCCACATACACGTTCTACTTGTTGGGGCATCACGGCTCATATGACAGCCAGGCGATGTCCTTTTCGATCATAAATCATTAACCCAGCAACGAGAAGGTAGTTTTTTCTCTTGGTGGATGGGGGATCCAGCTGCGGATGGATGGCCCATAAGATTGTAATGTAAGGAGAAGAACACCAGCTTGATGGGGGATGGCATGTGCTGGAGCTCATGTTGTGTACTCCGCGTTTATTTTGACGTAGTCATAACTTAGATCACATCCCCAGGCCTTGCTACTTCCATGCCCATTCCCTGTAAACCAGGAACAGACGAGACAAAAAGCAAATGGGAGATGAGCAAATATCTCGACAGAACTTGTGTTACGCATGTAAAGACATTGCATAATAGCATTATCCAGGACAGAGAGAATTCATAGAGATAGAGGAGGGAGCTCCAGATGATGTCGTTTTTATGCAAAAGCTGGAGGGGACTGTCGTCGAGGGTATCTGTGAACACATTTCAGGTATTGAACAGTAATACTTGCTGCATACTGTGTGGTGCAGCAAGTGTTTAGTCATCTTGCACAGTCCCATGTGATTCGTCCACATGGTAGGACAAGAAAGTCCCAATTAAACTGATGTGGACGAATGGGGGTGGGGGGAAATGACTAGACATTCGCTGCAAACAAAAATTATTCAACCGTTAAATACTCGGTGGATATCATAGCGGTTCCATTCCACGCTCCATTTTATAGATAGCATAGTAAACAGGATTCTGTTTTACAGATAACGAAGTAAACAGGAGTCATGAAGTCGTCACAATGCTCAGATCCAAAGATAGGATACCATCTTTACTATTTTTTTCAACTTTCTTTATTTAGGGGATGCGTGATCTCTGAGGACAACAACCCAACACTCCAAATTTTTAGTTCCCTCTGTTTTTCCGGATTTCTCAATATCCCACATTGTCAGATTTTTGCCATCAACTGGCGGAAGATGTTTTTGCCAAAACTGTAAGGCACTGAGAAGAGTTTCAAACTCAATAAGAAACTGTCATCAACGAATGACATCCCACAAAAAGACATCTTTCTATTTAGTTGCATAACGAGGGGATGTTGCTTTTCTTTCACAAAACGGAGAGACACGCAAGGGATATTTTCTTACACTTTACATTATTCTTATTGTTGGAGCAATTTTCACAAGTTGCATGGGGTTCATAGAAAACTAGACAAAGTTGACTTACCAACAGATATATCGATATTGACAGTTCCATGAATTTGTCCTGCTTCTTTGAGATAGGTGCTTGCAGCATATCTGATGCACAAATTAAAAAACAAAAAAAAAAAACAAGTTCAGCGGAAACATAAGAATGGTACATTCAAATATATAAGCTCAAACAGGGATCCGCAAGGAAGAAAAGACTTCTCATTTTCTCAGTTTTTCTGAAAATACCTTCTCAGTTCACTTTTACTTCATTATCTACTGGACAAATCCACTCACTGTAACCAAACATGTTACCTGTCAAAAGGAAGCGGTTGACCATTGTTCATGAGTAGAATATCTCCAAGAGATACGCGCAGGTCATTGATATTGAAATGAATGCCAGCATAGCCAACTGCACATGCAATACGCCCCCAGTTTGGATCTCTTCCATATACAGCAGCCTGAGAGGAACTCAAAAAGTTAACAATTATACATAAAAGTTTCATCTGCTTCGAACTTGGAAAAACTTATCCTAAGCTTACAAAATAAAGTTTTTTTTCCTTCCTAGATTTCATGCCTTAACAAGTGAAGAAGATGCAACTGAACGTGCGATCTTTGCTGCTTCTGCCTCATTGCTTGCACCAGATACAGTGATCTAAACATACGAAGGGATTGGCGTAACTCTGTGTTAAACTTTGTTCTGTGAGTTATATATGTCAGAAAAAAGTTTCTCAAATCTATCAAAAATCACATTTACTATAATAGCTATACTTTGCTTCCTCCCTTAGAAAGCGACTCTGTCATGGTCATAAGGTGGGTGAAGTAGTTCACCATATAAATACCTCAATCAAGCATGTTGCACCTTCACCATCCCATGCTATTGACTTTGCAAGTCCTTGCATTACCTGGAAAAGAATATGCAATATTCAGCAAATTCGGCATGATTCATGCTGGGAAATAGAAGATTGATGAGTTGAAGATCTGCTAACAATATCTTGCCAAGTATAGCATGGAGGGTTCTGATTACCAAATTAATACTCTTACATCTACAACACTGCCATCCCCCCCCCCCTTCTTTCAATGATTGAAAACTAACAATTCTCACGTCAGACATAAATCAACCGTTTATAGGATAGAAATGTTTTATCCCCTTCTTGTGTCATGCCACACTAAATCTCCATATGTTCTATACAACAGCTAAGTAGATCATTTTGCTTCTTATTCGTTTGTTAAGTTCTCCCTTATCCCACTGCCTCTAAAGTTTTATTTTTCAGAAACATCTCAACTGTGCGGTTTCATAGAATGAAGAACATAGACCATCATGTTTCCGGTATTTTTCACTTTTCCATCAGTCTGTAAATTGGACAAACAGAAGAAGAAAAAAAAAACAGGTACATTCTCCTTTTCAGTTCCCCCAGGACTGAAAAAAAGATCACCATGAATAACTCGTTACATTTTTCAGTCCATCAAGGTACATTCTCCTTTCACTGATGGGTGCTTAAAGTGAAAGTTGGTCATTATCTAGTTTTGATCCATTCAAACAAATTCCAGGTCCAAGGGGCCTCAGATTACTTAGTTATGTTGTAATAGATTGATCAATTTATTTTGTACAAGGTGCCATTTAGCCGGTGCATAAATTGTTTACATTTTCCCCTTAGATAAGCATAAATAGCTCAAAAGTAAAATTGGAATTGACAAAAAAATAGTTTGGCCTAATATGTACATTCTTTAGTTATTAAATTTTTAAATAAAATCTATAGGAACAGAATAAATAACCACAAACAACAAACGAGCCATGCTAAATGTGTACCCAGTTATTTTATTATCATGTAGGATGCCGATAAGCATACAAAGAGAAGTGCAGGGGGCTTAACATACAGCATCAAGACATGCTTGAAGTTGCTGAGCATCAGAGCTTTCGAGGGAAGAAATCTTGGTCGATCCAGATGCACCACTAGCTAATGCAATAACAGTGTCATTGGTACTTGTGTCTCCATCTACCTGCAAGATAATCGCATGTGGATCAGGTCCACAAAAGTCAATGGAGCCTCATTGGGAGCACCGATGTCCTCTTCAGCCAGATGCACCACTCCTTAACTTGCTCCTCCTATGTAAGCAAGAGAGAGTACCTTATTTCTATGAAGCACACCATATCTCTAGGAAGTGTTCAACACATGTGACAAAAATGACCTTGAAATGGTATTCCCACATAGGAAAGTACATTGTGTTCCAAGGATAATGAAGAAAAAGAATCAAATTGTCTAGACCTTCATGAAATGCATGGACCTCTGAATGCTAATTTTGATCATGTGATTGTACACCAAAATTGGTCAATAGAAAGATAATGGGAAAAAACTCATCAAAGAACATTCTAGCACTAGAGTTAGTCTACAAAAGAACTGTAAGGACACCAGCTAGCATAGCTTCAATGTGACTCTACAGGAGTACAATAAGCAAATAGAAGAACACAACAATCCAAAAGAACACATTACCGTGATTTGGTTAAAGCTCCTGCTTACAGATTTCCGCACCATTTCTCTCCAGATATTGGTTGCAACTGAAGCATCAGTGGTCATCACCTATAAAATGTATTTACTCGACTTAAGAAAACTTAATTAATTTGCTAGATGAAAAGAGTTTTAATAACTAAATGATGTCACATACACCAAGCATGGTGGCCATGTTTGGGTGAATCATTCCAGAACCTTTTGCCATTCCACCAACTCTTACAACAGTAGCTCCAACCTACTTAGACAACAGACCCAATAAGTGCAGAAGAATTAACGAATGGCACTTTGCAAATACAAATGGAGGGAAAAGGGTATATGTATTGATTTGGCATGTGTATACTAAAAGCAACAAATAGAACAAGCGTCAACCTCAGTTTCAACTGCTATGCTCTTGCTGACAAGATCAGTTGTTGTAATGGCTACAGCAGCAGAATCTGCTCTGCATATGTAGAAAAGCTGATCAAAGTTCAGAAATAGTTAGAAGTACATGAAACTGAAAGATTGAGATTTTAAAACAATGGACACATTTAGTAGAAATTTTCAGGCATGACATTGATTCTTATTTCCAAGAATGAACAGGGACATGCAATCTGAAGAATACATTAACTTTTCGTTGGTTTCAGAAAATTACTTGACGCTTTTCAAGAATATGGGTCACCTAACTGAATGTGAAACTACAGAACAGATTTTACAGGTTAAGGGCATGGATGGCAAAGTCGGATCGGGGTGCTGGATCGGATCCGAGTCGGATCGCAGGATTCCATGGGAATCTAGCTGATCCAGGATCGGCCAGTTTAAAAATGAAGAAAATTTGTGAAAAATGAAGAAAAAATCAGGAAATTTCTTTTAAAAACATATAATAATTGCACATTTTGAGTATATTCATAGTCTAGTTGCACATATGTTCATATTACAATACGGAGCAACGATAATTATGATATCTTATTTACCTAAACATCATTTAAGTAAATGTTATATTTGTATAACATTTACTTAAGATATTACATGTAAATAAGAAAGTACCCCCCATTTGAATCTAATAAAAATATCAAAAAAATCATATCTCTTACAAATAAAAAGTCAACTCTTCCATCCAAGAAGAAAATCGTGATTTTGATGGTTCAATAAAAAAAGTAACTTTCTAATCTTTCATAATTTGACATATCTAAAAATTTCATAATTCAAATAAACTCAATAGAATATTAAAAATCTAAAGTCCGGTAAAAAAAGTCAAACGTTTATATGACTTCTACAAGAGAGCCACTCTCTTACTGACAACACAGAGTCTGGTTGAGACCTCTCAGGATTTGGTGAAACCTAAACTATCATCACCAAATGAGAATTGTCACTTTTTAGTTTCTTTTCAATTAGAAAGTGAAAATTCTCATGAGTTTAGGTGATGATAACTTAGGTTTGACCAAATCCTGAGAAGTCTCAAATAGACTAAGTGTTGTCAGTAGGAGAGTGGCTCCCTTAGAGAAGTCATATACACATTTGATTTTTTTTACGGAACTTTAAATTTTTTGTAATCTATTGAGTTTATTTGAATTATGAAATTTTTAAATAAGTTAAATTATGAAACATTAGAAAGTCGCTATTTTGATGGAACCACCGAAATCGTGATTTTCTTTTTGGATGGGAGAGTTGACTTTTTATTTGTAAAAGATATGATTTTTTCTAATATTTTTATTGGATTCAAATGGGGGTGCTACCTTATTTTCATGTAATATCTTAAGTAAATATAATATTTACTTAAAATGATGTTCAGGTAAATAAGGTAAGTGGAGGGGATCGAACGTAATTAAGGTAAGCTGAGGAAATCGGGCTACATAAGATGGAATCGAGGTAGATCGTGTGGAATCGGATTGGATCGGCCTGATCTAGTCCGATTCTGTCCAATTCTACTCGATCCACCATGATTCCACCTTACATTGTGGGTGGGTCGTCGTCCCCCCCCCCCCCCCCCCAACTCGAATCGCCATAAGCCAATTCCGACCCCAGTAGGCCAATTCCGACCCTAGTAGGCCAATTCCGACCCGAATCGGCCGACTTTGCCATCCATGATTAAGGGTCTGACAACAGCAAGTAGCAAAAATCTTTTGTTTGTGGAAGTACTCAGTAGGAGTCTATTTTGAATCTGTCAATTTTACACAAGACCAATGAGCACATTTATCTTCAGATGTTTCAGGTTGCTTAATCCATGCTAAATTGGCATCTTATAAAAGTTATCAAAATAAAGAATATATTGGCAATTTGTGCATTATCTGTTTTAGTATTTTTCCCTCCGACATTACATTCACCAAATTTAATAGGTACATCCAACTGTTTCGATTGCTTGTGTTATAACCGGCGGCGGGTTTGCATCGAGAGGACAAGTAGTTAGAGAATATCCTCTAGTGACTCAGTCACAAGCTGGCAAAAGTAGAAAGCTGCATCAAAGAAAGGGCTATCAAATGTGGAAGGAAAAATGTGGGCAGAGAAAAGCTACTGCAGCATGAAGCCACCGATTTGTCTGAGTGTTAGGCAAGGATGAACAAGATTAGCCGACATCAGAAAGCCGAAAAAAGGGTTACTGAGTCATATACGTGGGACTTAGATCCATACCCTGTGAGGCATCTGTTAGGAACAAAATCATGCCACTCAATCCAAACGAGAAAACCTCACAAGAGTTTAATCACCATCAAGTCGAGGCTTATTCTGTGGAAGATCCAATGTAATTAGTTGAATACTTTATAAGTGATATTAGACGAGCATACATGACATATCACCATCAAGTAGAAAGTGTATCCCAGCATAATTTAATACATCTTCCCGGGATGTTAAGCTGTGAAGCTAGTACAAATATATAGCATCTAATGATTTAACAGATCACTGAATTTTATGGATATTAGTCATCAAATCTCACATAACAAAGCAACAATTCTTACTGGAGAAAAAAATTCTGAAGTAAATTCACCTAAAAATGGAAGCAGTTAGTAAACACAGCCCTACATAAGAAGGTAAAAGAAATACCCTTCAGTGGCTGATGTTAGTGAAGCAACCAACTTCGGAAGTGAGCTTAGAAGTGCCTCCTACATAAAAGAATAAGCAAAACCAAAAAGCACTAAGTAGAGGACCAGGTGGGAAGGAGGCTACACATACATGTAAATGCAAAAAGATGACTTAATCCCAAAAAGGACACGACAATTTATCCTAAAAAAGACAACTGCAGTTGACAAACAAAATGCACACCAGAAACATACAGCACAGTGCAATCTCAACCTGATCAACACTAGAAAGAGAGAGGAAGAGACGACACAAGCATATTCCTCCTCATGAGACATTACCTTCTTTATTCTTTGACCAATAACACCAGTGGATTCAATCAACACGGATTCTGGTCTGACATGAAGGAGCTGCACAAACAATAAAATAATAGATAAAATAACATGTACATGGATGTGGAACATGAAAATGGGACATCACAGGCCTTCATGAGTGGCAACCTGCGCTACAGCATTTGAACATTCTACAGTGTCCTGATAGCCGGCATCTCCCTGCATAAAACAGAATTTTACAGATAATAATGTTGAACAGTATAGTAAACATTCATTTCTTTGTGTTTATGACAATCATTTCTTGTAAAATTTCTTTTTCCAAGAAATATCATAAAAGTTTAATGAACTGATTAAATATGCAAAATTAAAAAATACAACATGGGGGGTACAAATGCCAAAAAGAAATACCAGAAAGAAGGCAAACATTTTCTCATTTTCCAGTTTATTAGAAGGATGAACCATTCAATTCTGAGTTTTGAGAGTAGAAAAAAGGCACTGTGGCAGACAAATTGCATCCGTGAAGCAGCCATTGAAATCTAAAACTATGCATTAAAGAGGGCAGGAATGGTCAAATAAATGCAAGCATGGCTGCATGCGCTTGAGCACACACACAAACAGAGAGATGCAAGTGCCAGTGCAAACTGGCCAGGGGCATGGTTGAGGGATATAACCCATGCAAACCAATTAGCATTTATTCATGGCCTGATTTCAGCATGCTTCCCTCAAGAACTGACATGATTCTCCGACTTGCTTATCACATTCCCCCCCCAGGAATACAAGAACGATCTCTCAAAAGATAAATAAATAAATTCATACTAAGGTGATATCACTGAAATGAACCCAGTATCTCCCAAATTACAAGGCAAAGCAGAAAACATCCTTCTTGTGCAAGTAGCCATCACAGACAACTCAAGAACGCCAGGAAAGGACCTCTTAAAGAATCCATAAATAATCTTGAACCAAGGTGTATGGACCCACTAACTCCCAAAAATTACAAAGTACCCAACACGTAGGATAGCAATCAATACTTTCTCCAGTCCATGATTAAGGTGAGAGAATATCACATTACACAAGTCCAAATACAGATATACTCACAGTTGCAGCGTTTGCTTGGCCAGCATTTATTAACACTGCGCGACCCTGAAGGTGTGGAAAACCTATGAATCAGTGATAGTCAATGGCATTAATGGAATACACACACAACAAATTTATTTTTATTTTCATAGAGTAAGGAAACAAAAGATAATGACTAAACACCATCATCTTTAATACAGATATGATAGACACCAAAAATAACTTTGCACTCAGTGCAGAAATGATGAAACCAACATACTGTCTCTGAGATGTCCAGTATGTGTCTGCAGTACAGTACTGGTGCAGCTGCAACAAGGTTTGTAGTGAATGCCCCTGATTCGTATAAAATATATTGTCAGACCATCTGATCACATTAAGCATACATGTCTGATAATCCTCGGTTAAAGCCTAAAGGGAAAGACAGCAAATCCACATCAACTTAGAATGAATTTAAATTCCCAAAATGGAAAACCAATAAGTGATTGAACAACTTAACATTTCTAGTGGATGCATGAAAAGAAATTAACATGTGGATCGTAAATATTATATATATATATAGACACACACACACAAATTTCCCCCACTATGAAGCTTTCTAAAGATATCATAATTATATATGAGAAAGATGGACTGGAACTAGATGGAAGACAACTTAGAAGAACCCAACCTGCAGCAGTGGCATCAACGTCACATGTTACAAGAGCAAGGTCTGGTTTTTCCCCTTTTGCACGCAATCCACCGTAGATGCCTGCAGCTTTAAATCCCTTTGCAGCAGTAACACCTCCTGGTATCTACATGTGATTAATTAAAGCTAGTTGTCACTTAAGAGTTCTAGAAAATATTTGCATACACAGCAAGATAATGTTATAGTATTTGCTATTGTTGGTAAAGAATTTTGGAAAATATTTGCATGGCAAATTTATATTATTTACAAAGATCCATAAATGCATACGATAGTTGAAAACTATACATTGCTACCCAAAATACATTGATTATGGATACTAAGTACCACTTCAAACAAAATTTCAACTGCAGGCTACCAATGACACTTTTATCTCTCATATGCTATAGAGATAAAGATGAGGTTGTAGGTATTTGTTATGGATACAAGAAAGCAGATCCACATATGCTCGAGTACTCAACAGAATATTTTATTTGTTCACACATTGTAAACACCTCAAATTTTACTCAGTTCCGGGGATTTTCAACAACCCCTCGAGATACTGGATTCAATAACAGTTCATGCATTCCCATTGCCTGAAGTCATGGCGATGTCCCTAAAGTCATTGTCAACAGGCTTGCAATCTTTTATACAGAATGAATTTGCATCAAACAAGCACTCAAATGTTTTTGCTGTCAAAAGGTTTAGCTGTTCAAATACTATTTTATGATGAAAATTTCTGATGAGTAAATTTAAATATGATCAATACCCATAAGAACACAGACAAAGCATGCATAGCAGATATACATTTCACTTAAGAAAACCGATGAAACATATTTTATTTTCACTTATTTCCAGTTGGTCTATAGCATACTGGAGAAGACTACCCTTTTCCATAACTGATGCCATGAGCCTTACATTGTCAACCACTCATTTGCCTACTGAACAACTGAAGCGTATGAGAGTATGACCAAACGTAGGTCATCAATTTGGGAGAAGCCAGAAGCAATAAAAAGTTAACAGCACTTAGATTCTCAAAAACCCTCATTCGCAGACAGCTTATAGAGATGGCATATTCGCGGTGATCACATGCGTCATGAATACAGCACTCTGTAGCAGCCACGCCGTCATCATCTTAGGATCAAAGACCGTCGAAACATAGCAGGTTCTGCTGCCTATTATCTTAGCATATTCGCGATGACCACATGCATCGCAGGGCACTGTAATCACATATGTAGATTGCAGGTTCTGCTGCCTATTATCTGCAGTCTCAGTATTGTTAGACTTTACTTTAATTTTTCCTGCTTTATGGCAATACTTCCTTCATTTCGCCTAACATCCAAGGTATCTCTCAGACCGTTGCAACTTTACAAAAAGCGCGGAATAGCATACCCAAAATATCCAACCTAGAAATTTGTGCGAAGTCTTTTCGACGCCATCAGCGTCCAACAACCAAAATCTCACTCAGCATAATCTCGCCAGACCATAAAATCATACTACATTCCATCCGAAGGCGACAATTCCACAAAAAAATATATAGTTTTCATAATAATTTCTCTACTTCTGCCCGCTCTCGGGAGAGTAACCGCACCTGCTTCCACGGCCCTTCCGGGAGAAGAATGGGAGCCGCGGGCATAGACTTGACCGAGACCACGCCCGCATCGGCGGATGAAATCGTCATCCGACGCCACCGTCTCGAGCATCGAAACGAGCTCCGCAGCTAGGAAAAAATCAGAAATAAAATTTTAAAAATTAAGAACAAATGAACAACCGACGACGGAAGTGATATAAGGAAACAAGAACCGAGGAGATCGACGCACCGCGATCCCGGGACGCCGGCCCTCCGAGAAGCAGATCCACGTCGCGTTCTGGCTCGAACAGACAGCCATCGTCCTCCGCGGGAGCTGCAGGGAAGAGCAGCTACGGCAGCTGAAGAGGGTTTCGACCTCTGACCTCTCTCTCTCTCTCAAATCCCGCTCGCCTTTAGCTTTCCGTCTCTAAAACCCTAATAACAGGGGAGAAGGGATAGGGACAAAAATGGAAACGACCTTTAAAAATGGCTCCGGCGCCAACGATCTACGCCGGCGGCGTTGGCTTCACGGGAGAAAGGCTCAAGGGTGCTTGGTTCGATCGACCGTTAAGGTTGGCCGTGCCCGGCGGCTCCCGCTGCCGCGAGATGGATCGAAAGGTATTGTAAAACATAGGGTAAATTAATTTAAAGTTATTTATTTATTTTTTAGTTTTTAACAGAATTATAATCTATATTCTATACTATTATAATAAAATTCAGTCTTAGAAATATACTTGGCAGCACCAGAATATTTTGTTTCCCGCCTAAACTCTTTCTCTCACCTCATTTCTCAATCTTGGTGCTGCCACGTGACAATACCAGAACAATTCTACTCTTATCAAAAAATATTTAAAAATCTATACTAATATAACATTTCTCAATTTGAGGGTGGCTACCAGAACATTTTGTTTCCTACCAAATCTCATAAATTTCTCTTCTTCCTCACTCATTTAACACAACTATTAAAAAAATAAGTCTCTCACTTAAATAAGTGAAGAAATCTTCCTAACCGTCATGTTAAACCGTCATGTTAAACCGTCATGTAATCTTGTTAAATCTTACACATATTTTTTTAAAAAACTTTCTAAACCTCACCACCATTCAAACTCAAATAGAATGCAGCGATTCCTCCTTAATTGATTTTTTGCACATAATTTGTTAAAAAATATGAATAGTTATGAACAGTAGATTTAAGTTTTTTTTCTATTTTTCTATTTTTATATAAATTTGTTTTTAAAAATCTGATTGGATAATATTTGGTTTTTATTTAATATGTCTATTAATATAAAAAAGATAACATAAATATTGTTATTTTATATTTGTTACTGTAGCAGTTATAGTAAACTACTAAATGACTATAGATTTAAGTTATTTCTATTTTTTCTGCCTTTGTTTAATTTTCTGATTGGATAATATTAGGTTTTTTATTTTATAATTTTTAATATAAAAAATAATATAAATATTGTTATTTTATATTTGTACTGTAGCAGTTATAGTAACGCTACTAAAAATAGTGTAATGCTAAAAGATAAAAGTACACTTCCCTGCCGTCCTTAAGAAACCTTAAAAAATATAAATAATTTTGGAAACAACAAATACCCACAAGGTGTGGTTACCTGTTTCTATCTTGTCAAACAAGGTAGTTCTTAGTTTTTAAAAACTTTAAAACATTTGGAAACACAGATCTTAAAAAACTTTAAGAATTTTATAAAATTGGGAAATGCCGAATACTTATATAATGCTCATGTTTCTATCTTCCCAAACAAAATAATTTTTAAAATTTTTACTTGCCAAAACATGGTAGGGTTACAAACCCTGGCATATGCCATCTAATTAACAGTTGTTTGACAGTTCATAAAATTTTTTAAAAACTTTCAAAAAAATGAAACACTTAAAACGTACGCCAAAACAGAGCCCAACATGGCAGTTTTCAATTTTTTTAAAAATCTTCGTATGAAAGGCATGGTTATGTTTCATGCCGCCATCTTCGCCATCATCTCTATGTTTTTTTGTTCTCCTTCAACAAATGCCATCGTATTCGCCATCGTTATCCGAGAACACCGTCGCCATTTGTAGATCTTCTTCTGCGCGTAGGAACTTCAATCAGTCACAGATAATCCTTCAACATGTGTCCCGTATGATATTTTATCATTGTAAAATTCTTCTAATGTTCTTCTTGGCGTGGGAGTCTGGCTTCTCTTCCGTTTACTTGCTTCTTTTCTCTTTTCGTTTCTTGGTTGCATGACGCCCCTAATGTGTAAAAAGTGAGCATCCAGGCAGCACGAACAAACTCCATGGAAGTTATTTTCATTTTAATAACTTCTTACATGTTTTAGCAAGAACATCGCATCCTGGCAGCACGAACAACCTCGACAGGTGCCACCGGAGACCCTCCATGGTCACCGTTGCACCCAGTGACATCTTCCCGTGCATCTCCTAAACTACAACTGACTTCGTCACGGACGCGTCCGACGACCAGTCATTCATAAGCCCGTGCACCTCCTCGCCCCACAACCCGTCGCAGGCTTCTCTCTCGACGACAATGATGGTGACGTGGAAGACGACGACGCAGAGGCGCCTGCGGTGGTTTTTTTACAACTTTCTGTGACTTCATTCAATTGAATTCACAATTTTGACAGTTTGATAGGTTCCTTTCATTATTATCATTTGAATGTTGTTTTGTAGCTATACTTTTGCTTCTCTGGTTCCTGCAATTAATTTTGCCTTATGTCAAACAAAAAAATATATTCATTATCAAGTTTCTTTTGCTCTGAACCTATTAATATAGGTTGGATTTTTGGGATGAGGTGGCATGAATACTTGAAGGCAAGGGAACATAGAAAATGGGTTGACTTTCAATTGAAGCAACATTCGATAACACACTTGGGAAAATAAAGTTTGATAATACTTTATTGTTCATCATGTTAGTGGGTACTGATTTCACATAATCTAATATCTCCAACAAGCTCCCATTTGGAAATAGTCTACTTGGCAAGATTGGGGCAATGAACTTTTACATAAATCCCTTCAAATGGGTATTCTAATTATCTATTATATAGCTTTTCTCCATCAACAGCCATCACAGGTCCTCCCTGAATTTTTAGGTTTTGAGTGTTTCTAAAATTTCTGTATTTAAGCAATGTCTGGCTTGGCCAAACTTTACTTCACACTTAAATGGAGAAGTGCAGCATTTCCATCTTTTTCTGGCATAAAATCAAAATGACACTTTGGCATGAATACAATTTTATTTCATGTTCTTTTCTTTTCATATATGTTGTATGCATACAATTCTAGCAATATATTTAGTGCTAACAAGATGGATAATTTGATTTACTCTCTGTTGTCTGCAGTTTTAGTGACCTTCATTTCTTTTACAGGTGGCCTACTTATATCTATGCATTTCTTCTGACCACAGTTTACGGTGTTGATATCATTGTTTCCCCCCTTCGTACTTGAGCTTTATCAACTGCATGCTCATAACACCTATTGGTGGGGGGAAATTAGCCGCTAAAATACTTGGTAAATAATCTTTCCCACTCTGCCAAATCTTTTCCGGTGGCACTGATATTAGAGGTTTCAAGCAAGTCCAACAGTCTGATATTGGATTTTGTCAAAATTTATTTGCCTTGATTACTTCAAAGTTTAGCCGAGTATGGCCATTGTATTTATCCTTCTCGGTAGATCAAATTTCATTTGCAAAAGATATGTTTGCTGAATTTATGATCAACACTTTTGAAAGTCTTATTTTTTTTCCTCTCCCATGATATCATGTTGTTATTACGTATGTTCTTTTCCTACCTATGATTTACTACTTTTGTACGAATAGAAAGTCTTTATAGTATATTCCTATTTTCTCATACTATTCAATCTTTGGATGTTCTATTCATCTTTTTATTTTTTACTATGTTTTATATAACATAGTTATGTACAATAAAAAATATATCTTTATAAATAATATTTTTTGTTCATCTTAATATTTTATAAACAATTACCGTGCATCGCACGGGTTTTCAACTAGTAGATAAATTAATTATGAGTTCCTGACGGTAATAGAGAGGTCATTGTCATTGTTGGAACATAGTTTAACATATATTGTAACAGATAATAACACTTATTGTAATGAGTTACAACTCTATCAGAGACTAGAAAATAAATCAAATATTTGATAAGGACTCTTAATTAATTTAACTAATTATAATTTATTATAATAAATATGGAGAATTTACTGTTGGGGACCTGACATCATTTTCAGGTCCCTGTCAGATTTTCCCACCCCTTCTGGTCCCTGCTTTATGCAGGACTTATTTTTATGTCCCTACTTTTAACCCTCGTTATCCTCCTCCATTATTCCAAAAGTGTGTAACCGTTATCCCAAAAGTATGTAACTGCGTAAGTACGTACTTACACAGTTACATGTGTAATACATACTTATGCAGTTACACATGTAACTTTGTAAATACTTAATAATTTACAGAAATAAATATTTACTTATTTATTGGGAGAATTACTAATCAATCCTTAATTTTAGGGGATTTATTTTTATGTCTTTGAGTTACATAATTATAGAAGAAGGGACTTACATAATTTCGGAAGGGCTTACCTAGTTATAGAGTTGCATGTGTAATTACACACTTACGCAAGTAAGTCCTTCTATACTGTAATTACCCAGTTACTAGGGACTTACCTAATTATAGAGTCCCTGAGTTATGTGTAACCGTTATCCCAAAAATGTGTAACTGCGTAAGTACGTACTTACACAGTTACATGTGTAATTGGGTAAATATGTAAATCATGTAACTATGTAAGTATGTAATTATATACTTATGCGGTTACACATGTAACTTTGTAAATACTTAATAATTTACAGAAATAAATATTTACTTATTTACTGAGAGAATTACCAATCAATTCCTAATTTTAGAGGATTTATTTTTAGGTCTTTGAGTTACATAATTATAGAAGAAGGGATTTACATAGTTTAAGAAAGGCTTACCTAGTTACAGAGTTGCATGTATAATTACACACTTACGCAGGTAAGCCCTTCTATAGTGTAATTACCTAGTTACTAGGGACTTACCTAATTACAGAGTCCCTGAGTTACATACTATGTAACTTTGTAATTACATGTATAGTTACGAAGTATGTAGTTACATAATTATATTTCTAGTTACATAGTATGTACATGTGTAATTACACACTTACATGCAGTTACAGAGTTACATGTAACTCTGTAACTACATGCTTACACAATTACATGAATTACATACTTACACAGTTATAGAAATTACACATGTAACTCTGTAACTAGGTAAGTCCTAGGTAACATTTGGTAACTAGGTAATCCTTCATAACTAGGTAAGTCCTTCTGAAACTAAGTATGTAACTAGGTAAGCCCTAATTACATACAAACTTATAAAATCTCTATATAGTTACAGAGTTACATGTGTAACTACATAAGTATGTAATTATATACTTACGTAGTTATAGGAATTACATACTTACGCAATTATACATGTAACTATATAAATATATACTTACGCAGTTACATATTTAACTATGTAACTACTTCATATCTTGTTACATAGTTACAAGAAGAAATAATTACAAACTTAAGGTGTAAAAAACTATGTACTTACATACTTACTGAGTTACATGTGTATGTGTAGTTACATAGTATGTACATATGTAATTACACACTTACATGTAGTTACAAAGTTACACATGTAACTCTGTAACTACATACTTACGCAGTTACATGAATTACACTTGTAACTCTGTAACTAGGTAAGTCCTACGTAACTTTTGGTAACTAGATAAGCCCTGATAACTAGGTAAATCATTCTAAAACTATGTAAGTATGTAACTAGGTAAGCCTTAATTACAAAGTTACAAACTTATAAAATCTCTATATAGTTACAGAGTTATATGTGTAACTGCATAAGTGTGTAATTATATACTTACGTAGTTATAGGAATTACACACTTACGCAATTATATATGTAACTCTGTAAATATATACTTACGCAGTTACATATTTAATTGTGTAACTACTTTATATCTTGTTACATAGTTCTATGAATAAATAATTACAAACTTAAGGCGTAAAAAACTATGTATTTACATACTTACTGAGTTACATGTGTATGTGTAGTTACATAGTATGTACATGTGTAATTATACACTTACATGTAGTTACGGAGTTACACATGTAAGTTATACATGTAACTCTGTAACTACATACTTACGCAGTTACATGAATTACATATGTAACTCTATAACTAGGTAAGCTCTACGTAACTTTTGGTAACTAGGTAAGTCCTGATAGTTAGATAAATCTTTCTAAAACTATGTAAATATGTAATTAGGTAAGCCCTAATTACAGAGTTACAAACTTATAAAATTTCTATGTAAATACAGAGTTACATGTGTAACTGCATAAATATATAATTACATACTTACACATTTATATGATTTACATACTTACGCAGTTATACATGTAACTGTGTAAATACGTATTTACACAGTTACATATTTTTGGGATAACGATTACACACTTTTGAGATAACGGGGGAGGATAACGGGAGTTAAAAATAGGGACTTAAAAATAAGCCTTGCATAAAACAGGGACCGGAAGAAGTGGAAAAACCTGACAGAGACTTGAAAATAATGTCAGGTTCCTGTCAAAGACCAATAATTAATTCTCCATAATAATATTATCATATATTATAGTATATGTTAAATTCTGTTATACTAAAAAATTTTATGTTACAGTTAAAATTTTATAATTAATTTATCTTAAAATATATTTTGATTCAAATATTATTATAAAATTATTATTATTATTATTATTATTAAAAAATAAAAGTTTAGGTCCTACCTAACACAGTTTGGAGGAGGTGAGCGTTGACACAAGTCAACTCGACCATACTCCCTGATGTTGCCGCATCTTATGTTGACGACGTCTTTTGTGAAAATTTTATTAAAATAATAACTGTATAATAGTCATATTGTGTATATATTTATAAGTTTATAGTTTATATATTTATATTTAACTATTTAAGTGTCTCTAAATATAACATATATTTATTTGTTTACATCTATATTAAAATACTTTTTATTGGATTTTAATATGTGATTACATGATACAGTACGCACGTGCTAACACTTTTAAATTTTATATCTTTATAATGAAAAATGTAATTGATTGTTCAAAATTATGATCAAATCAATTCGATACCATAGGACACGTTTATTACCATATTATACCAGACACAATTCAATTCGGCTCCATACAATAGTTCCACCAACCGTGGTTATGACATACATTACACTGTTAAAAATCAAAAAGATTATAACATTTTGATCTGTGGCGGAGTCAGAAATATTTAAAAAGAGATAATTAATAAGATAATTATTTATAAGTACTCAACGCAAGATAGGTAATTAATAAAGTTAAAAAAAGTCTTCACATACCTATCATAAAGAAAAATTTTATGTAAAAATTTTAATAAAGAGAAAATTTATGCAAAAAAAATAGGGGGGGGGCAATTACCCCTTTTGACCCCCCTGGCTCGGCCACTGATTTTGATTGTGTCATGTTTATACATATATTTGAATGTTGTTCATAAGTCAAGCCGTGTTTATGGTTGTTTTGTTATTTTTACTAATGATTATATTTTAATGAGTGTATTTGTACTTTCGTGCTTATGGTTACTTTTTACATAGTTATATTTTTAGGGTTATGTCTTTATGATGGGTAGTTATATACTAGGATCTTTTTAAAAAACTAGATAAGGGAACTGATGATAAATTATTCATAATATCGGATATCCATGTTTATATGTTTTTTTTTATTTGGTATGATTTAACTAAAGATAGTTATGAAATGAGATAACTTTTTAACGTGATGTGATATGAGAGATACACGATTTTTTAAGAGAAAAATATAACATTTAATGAGTTATCTTTAGAGCCCCCCTCCATGGGTGGAATATCTATCCCCACTTAACACCCCTCTTTGGGTGGGTTTGATATATTCTAATTAACTTTTATCACACATCGTTAAACCAAATAGACTATATCAAATTAGTCCATAGAATGAGTTTGATAATATGATAGGGAGACTTATCCGCCAAATTTCTCCCTTAGTGTTTTTTTTTTTTTAACATATAACCAGATATAGGAGACTGTGGATAGGCTAAGCATGACTATCCACGCTTAGTTTTTTTGTTTGGGATGATTTAATGAAAGAAAGTTATGAATCGGAAAAACTTTTAATGTGATGTGATATGATATATAGAGTTATCACATTTTATCCTTAGTTTGACATCGTTTGTCCATGTATAAAGAGATGATGCATGATTTTATAGAAAAAAAGTACATCATTAATGTGTTATCCTCAGGGATAACTTTTGTAACAACATAGATTTTTTAATCCTAAATAAATAAGAATAATAAAATAATAATAATTTTGTATAGATTTTTTAATCCTAAATAAATAAGAATAATAAAATAATAATAATTTTGTGAAGAGGTTTGATTAAATGCACACTAAACAATAAAGTAATGGATAAAACAGTCAATAATCGTTATGGGTTGGTCAGCAATCGATGTTTAAAGACAATCGATGTTGAACAACAATCGATGTTTAACGCAATCGATGTATCAAATCGATTGGCCAAGATAGAGTTTTGTCAGTCGAAGTTGGATTTCAGATATGATGAAGTTAAGCTTTGTCTGATCATAACCAAAACGAAGTAAACTTCGTATATGACGAAGTTGGACTTCGGATATGACGAAGTGGACTCGGATATGATGAAGTTAAATTTCGACTGATCACGATCAAAACGAAGTGAACTTCGTATATGACGAAGTTGGATTTCGGATATGACGAAGTTAACTTCGTATATGACGAAGTTAAGTTTCGACTGATCACGACCAAAATGAAGTGAACTTTGTATATGACGAAGTTAGATTTCGAATATGACGAAGTGGACTTTGTATATGACAAAATGACGAAGTTAACTTCGTATATGACGAAGTTAAGTTTCGGCTGATCACGACCAAAACGAAGTGGACTTCGTAAATGACAAAGTTAGACTTCGGATATGACGAAGTTAAGCTTCGACTTATCATGACCAAAATGAAGTGAACTTCGTATATGCCGAAGTTGGACTTCGGATATTATGAACTTAACTTTGACTGATCATGACCAAAACGAAGTGGATTTCGTATATGACGAAGTGGAACTTCGTATATGATGAAGTTAGCTTCAATTGTCCATGACTAAATCGTGTATGACTTTGTATATATGACAAAGCTACCGATCATTTTTAAACTATAAAATACCTGTTAATTTTATACCCAATAATAAAATGAGTTAGTTAAGATAAATATGGAAGTACGAACCATAGAAATGTGACTGAATCCAATAGTGGATTTCGAACCTGATCCCTAGAACTAAACCAAATAGGAAGACCTGCTATGGAAACGATTCCTATGAAAATTCTAGAACATAATAGGACTCCTACCAAGAATTAGGAAACTACAAAACCCACTCGGAGATTTAACCATCATTAGACTTCCATATTAATCCAAATTCGTGCTCATCGAGAGAGAGTTTCTAAAGGTTTCCCACTCCAATTAGGATGAGAATTCTTCAGGTATAGAAGGGATCAAGCTAAAACTGCAATACCACTTTCCAATTACAATAGGACTCTTGACAACCTAAATCTATAAATACTCATCATAAGCCCTGGGGGCGAGTTGCCAAGTTGCTAAAAGACTTGCAGATGAATACCTAGAGCACCAGAGAATGAGGAGATCGTCCAACTGGAGATTTCTTCCCCAGACCCCGTTCTGCTTCGTTGTGCATAAGACTTTTCTTAGGAACGTCCGAAGGTAGACAATCTCTCAAGAACAAATCTAAATAATCTCGTTCATAGACAGTCAAGGAACCTGTAGCCAAAGCCCATGTTGTCCCAGATTTCATCCATCAAGTTGTGAGATTTTCATGTTTAAAGTTTTATTATTTCATGTACCCGTGACCTCTTGTTTACTCTTGTTCTCCATGAATTCTTGTCAAAAATCCTTGATTTCCTTGAGTATATCTTGCTAAGAATCGTGTTAGCTCTGTTTTAAATTGATTCCATAAACTTTTTATACTTTTTACATTGAAATCTAAGTGTTTTCTCTTGTCCTAAAACCCAAAATTTTTAACCATCATGCTATAATACCATGTTGAGTATGTCATAAATTCTTGTAAATACTGTAACAATATCAAGTGATATTAAGATAAATATATGTTAATTTTTCTACCCAAGGAAGATGTGCACGATCTTATTCCATTATTTTTTATTCTTCTTTACATGCACACACCAATAAGAAGAAAAGAAATCCAAATTTTCTGCCAGTACCGCCTATGCTGCGCAATAGATATTATCATTAGTTTTACTCGTTCTTTTACATTATAACCAATAGTTCTCTCTATAGTCTCATCTATTCAAGTTTTCTTATGCTTTCATCTATTTTTTTACTCTCACCTATCCTTGGTACTTTATTGACTATTGACTAATTGTCTAAAGATAATAACATGATTAATATCTAGCAATATTATAAGGGGTGCATCCAAAAGTGCTAGTGCCCACGGGAGTTTATTGACCAGAGTGTTTTGGCATTACACTCAAGTGCTAGTTATCTCGACTATCTATTGACAATCAAAGTGTTATACTATACTTGACTACTTGCTCTTATGTTATACTTGAAACGCTTGCTATCTGTACCATGCTATTTGTGCTATTAGCTCTTGATATTACCTAACTTTCTCCATCATTAGTCTCTCTACTCTCTAATACATTTAATCACTTAAAGCATGCATGTAATATCCTCGAATTTTAAATATCGTGATTTACTTATAAATTTATATTTATGTAAACTAATTAGAATTAAATTGAGATATTTAGGATTTAAGGTGTGTTTAAGACACTTTATCATACCCAAGTATCACTTTCGATCGTGCGCACCCCGACAGGGCTACACCAAAAAATGGTAACGAAAATGAAATCTGAGAACACCATAATTCTAAGAAAAATGTGGTGATATCAAATATGTAATTATTCGGATTTTTTGATGACCATATTTTGAGATTAAGTCGACGTAACTATTTTCCGGGTGATTTTTCACCTAGTGTAAAATAAATTTCAAAAATTAAACTAAAATCAGCATAATTTGTAAAACCATTTCATTAGACTATGGTTGAAATTTTAACACAAATGAACTTTGTTTGGACATGTTGACATCAAGACTAAGGGGTGTTGGCCCTTTTGGTACGGCAGCAAGCAAACCTAGAAGGGGGGGGTGAATAGGTTTTTCTGAAATCTGAAATAGAATCTTAAACACAGAAAATAACACTTGAAAGTTTGGTTAGTTTAGTGTGATAAAGAGTAGCAGTGCGGAAGCAAATAAACAATCACACAAGGACACAGGAGATTTATCCTGGTTCGGCCCTTCCCACATGGAAGTCCTACGTCCAGTCCCCAAGCAAACTCTTGGGATTTCACTAACCAAGGGTACAGTCCCCCTTATGGTCCTACAACACCCTGGATCCCCCACCAGGTCTTCTTCTCTTTCCCGGGCAAGAAGGCAGCCCACTTCTCTTACAGGTAAAGAAGCCAACCTCCTGGAACAAACCCCAGTGCGGTTCTGCTAGACACAACCCCTAGCTGGGTTAACAACTGGTACAAACCCCAGTTAGGTTCTGCTAGACACCAACCCCTAGCTGGGTTAACAACTGTATACAGTCCTACAGCTGGACACAGATCTTCTTAGAAAGATCAGACTGAGAGACCTTACAAGATGAACACTCATGTAAAGCTCACAGTCCCAAACTCTCCCCAGATATACAATAAGCTCGGAGAGAAACAGAAGAGAGAAAAGAAGGCTCGAATGTTTGAAAGCTTGGAAGCTTGAGAGCTTGAAATGCTTTGAATGCTCTTCTTGGCTCAGGCTCTTTCTCTCTTTCCTTGAGTGTATGTGGCGTGAATGTGCTTCTCACAGATGTACACTCCTTCAAAGATATTCAAGAAAAGGCTCTTGTTTTTCTTCAGCAATGCTCCATCTTTTATATTGAGCAGCTTTAGATAGATCCGTGAAGAGATCCGTGGAGTTCTAGCCGTTGCTCATCTCCTCTTCATTTGTCTTAATCAGACTCTGGTGGTCTTCGAGATCTGTCAGCATAGAAGAGAGGTTAGCATAAAAGAGTGTTTATGATAAACGATGCATGGTACCGTGCTTCTGCTAACATACTGAAAATAGTAGGTCATATCTTTTTGACAAGATTCTGAAATATGCATGCAGCTTTTTGTCAGAAGATATTTGACTTTTTATTTAAGCGCCAAGCATATTTGAAATATAAAGGCAATCTGTGCTTGATCAGAATTCATGAAGAAATCGTTATGAGCAAGACTTATGAAATCGTTATGGGAACGATTTCTTAACAAATCGTTGTGCTCACTTAGCAAGTCGTTGCGCTCACTTATAGAATCGTTATGAGATCGATTTCTTACCAAATCAATGCGCTTTAAAGAAGAAATCGTTGCGAACACTTATGAAATCGTTATGGCATCGACTTCTTGCGCTTTACAGAAGAAATCGTTGCGAACACTTATGAAATCGTTATGACATCGACTTCTTGGAAAATCATTTCGGTCACTTAAGGAATCGTTATGGGAACGACTTCTTATCAAATCAATACGCTCAAAGAAGAAATCGTTATGGCCACTTATCAAATCGTTATGGCATCGACTTCTTAGCAAATCGATGCGGCGCTTGATACTTTGGCACTTTAAACAGAAATCGATGTATATTGATTAAACATCGATTTTATCATTTTAGTGCGCCATATATTGCATCAATGAAAGACTTAGCTTTTGCTATGAGATTGATGCGACACAGATGAAACAAAATATTCAATTTAAGTTACATCATAAATTTTATTATCACCAAAATACAAGAACAAATAGAGAGTGGTTCAACAAGGGGCAAGTTGAATTATGGGTCAATTACGGTGACCAAATTCTGAGTTTATTGGGTGCTTACGTGTGAGGCCTTGAGGAGGCCAGCACACATTAGGATAAGCCTAAACCATGGGTTAAACCTCTTACACGTAAAGGGTGGAGGTGTAAGGGAGTGGAAGGAGACATGAACCAGGTGTAAGTAGTAAAAACCCAATGGGTTTTACTGTTACACCTGTGCACGGAGGTGTCCTCATGCATGAGAACTTGGCTGGGCTATAAAAGCCACTCCCTCTCCCTAGTTCGAACCTTTCTACACCTTGTCTCGTGCTCCTGTTCTTACTTTACCCTACTCTTTGCTTCTAGAAATATTGTGGAGGAGCTCCTAAAACTGCTGTTGGAGCTATTGGAGTTACTGGTTCCGTTGCACCTGCAACTACTTCCATTTCTACTCCTACTGCCACTGTAGCTGTTGCACTTGGTGTGAACATTGCTAGCACGCCATCAACGTTAAGGGGGAAACACTTCTTGTAACGGCCCTGGATATTTATACCCAATAAGGGTCCATATCCAGATCCGTCTTCCGCGAACGGACCAAAGTCTCGCAAGGGATAGCTCGTACACGTGTCTAGGAAGAATATAAAAGACAAACCACAATAGAATGAGACAGAAGAAAGGATATGTGCTCATATTTGCAAAAATAATTTACAAATGTCCCATTACATTATTACATGTCCAAATTAATGAGAGTACAACTACCTGGGGCATACCCCGAGGGAGCACAAGCTCGCACAACTCTACTAACACAACTGCTGGTGGTACAAGTCTGCCACAACACCTCCTCAAGCCACACCAACGGTAAACCCTGAAAATAACTGTAAGGGAGTGAGCCTCAACAAGTCACTGGCTCAGTAGGGAACCACCTAAAACCACACACAACTCAGGAGACCCTTAATCTCAACGGGTCTCACTGGCAACACCGGAAGCCAAACCATTTCATGCTCACAACAAAGCATAATTAACAATACTGAACATAATCAACTCAGTTACTGTAAGTCTTGGAAAGACGAAGAGATAACAGTACCATTAAACTACTCAATAACTGTAAAGCCTAGGCCACAAGCCTCACAAGCACACCACCTCTACAACTGGTTGCCTAAGCTATAAGCCACACAGGCAAAGCATTGCCTAAGCTACTAGCTTCACCGGCAAACCTTCAACACAAGGGTAACATGATTGTTAACCAAGAGTTAATCCTTTATACCCTTAAATTTCGAAGTATCGAATATCACACTTAAGAAACAGAACTGGCTACCATGCCAATCCATCACATACTAAATCATATTCGGACACTTACCCAAGGAAGGGTAAAACACAACAAGTGGAAGGTCTTACCACACGACCCCCACGAAGCACAGCTCCACCTCAACACCTAAAAAGACTGGTACATAAGGTACCACGAGAAACCAATACCCACAGAGGGTACAGGTACCCACCACCACGAGGTACCACTACGGAAACCAATCACAAAATCAGTGCCAACACAAGGCACCTCATTACGGCATACTCATAACACAACTGTGCCAACGACAATGCACACTACACGAGTCAAACCACAACTAGTGAGTCTCCGCTCACCAACCACAACAACAACTGTGCCAACACCATGGCACACCTCAACGCGTAAAACCACAACTAATACACGCTACAATTGATAGCAAAGCACGAGCCGGAAAGCACGACGCCACCACACGGGACAGACTACTGGTTCATGACGCCAGTATCCAACCCAGACAACACAACACAAGAACTACCTCTCAGTCCCGCAGTCACGGACGAAAGGTCCAACTGCAGCTCCACAACACAAGTAAAGCCAAAGAACTGTGGAGACCAACCAAACCACCACAACCTACAGGTCACACACCCTGCAGGCCCATGCCTGACACCTTTAGAGACTCTGGCCTGAGCTCTCTAAAGTGAGGCACTGGAAAACAGGACTAGCTAGGGCCTAGTACGTCTACTGGTGTCCGTAACCCTCAGCTACGAGCCGGACGACAACTCTCACAAGTCACTGTCCCACTGTCGTCTTCCCTCAACCGGACGACAACTCTCCCCGAGAGTGAGGGTGTCTAGGAAGACGACAAGACCTCAACGGTACCACTGCATCGGGACAAACCCCGAGCACACACAGGTGCCTGGCTCACACAAAACCTGGGGTTCCCAACTGAAGAGGCATTCCGGAATAGGCGCTGGACCACCAAACTCAGCAATGCACAAACACATCATAAACTCATATAATCTTTATTACAAACCACGATACAACATAAAGACTAGCTTGACCTAGTCATTCCGTGACCTATAAGCTATCTTACACAAACACACACTTAAAACACGGAAGTTAACCATACCTGGTCTATCATTGGTCACCATGTGACCTCCAAACCATCTCACACTAATACATACGTATATTCGGAACCTCTTAACGAAGTCCCAGAGTGCCTCGCTTTTCTTCTGGCGCACAGCCAGAAGAGAAGCCGCCGTCCGCGGCTGAGATCTCCCACCAAGGAAGTTGTCTCTGAAGGACTTCTTCAGTTGGCGGAAGGAGGTGATGGAGCCCGCAGGGAGGGTTTCAAACCAAGCCCTGGCGGTTTCCTTGAGCGTTGCAGGGAAAGCCCTGCACTTGGCCGCGTCCGATGCTCCGTGGAACACCATGTGCGACTCGAAGCCGTGGATGTGGTCGGTCGGGTCGGTTGTGCCGTCGTAGGGCGCGATGGTGGGCAGAGGGAGCTTGGAGGAGACCTGGGCCTCCAGGATCTCCCTGCTGAAAGGAGAGCGGAAGTCCAAGTCGTCCTCCGCTGGAGCCTTGCCCTCCGCACGCTGAACCATCGCATCCATGCGGCGTTCGAGGTCGACCACACGCCTTAGGCGCCTGGCGAGCTCCTGCTCGGAGTTGGCGGGGCCCCCTCGTCCAGAGGCGTGGGAGTTGCCTCCCACGACTGATCGTGGCGGACGGGGGGAGATGATAGAGCATTGGGGCGAGCGCCCGCGGCGCTCTGGTGCCCGCTCCTCCGACGGGGCCCGGTGAGACCGGCGCGGCGACTCCACCTGCTGCTCCTGAGGCACCGGGGGGACGCGGGAGCGGCGATGCGACGATTCCGCCTGCCGCTCACGCGGCAGGGAAACCGCCGGAGCCGCTGCTCCCGCCAACTGGGCCTGCAGGGCGAGGCAGACGCCCGTCAACTGCTGCATTTGCCCCCGAAGCTCCGCTACTTCGAGGGCAGTTGCAGGTGCGACAGCCGGCGGTGCTGGGACGTCGTGATTAACGCCGGCGGGGGCGATGGCGATGTCGCCAGGGGGGGATCGGCGGCGAGAGTCCCCTCGTGACTGACGGGACCTCGTCGCCTTGCTTCCTACGTTCTGGTATGAGGCTCGTCCTCGAGCCATGGCAGCGTCGTTCCCACAGACGGCACCAAATGTGGTGGTATGATCCTGTTTGGGCCTGAGCCAAACGGGCCTCCACTAGAGAGAGGGAAGACGGTCGCTGGTGAGGACGAGCGCCTGCAAAACCAGAAGAGGATCAGGGGGCACGGTGAAGACCGGGGAAACCCTCCGATGCCTAAGTCAGTAGAGAACTTGAGAGGCAGGGGGTTTCGGAATGCGAGAATGCGTTCGCGTGAGGTAGAGAACGTACCTTGCATGGTACTGCACCTGTGCTTTTATAGGCGTCGGTGCCAGGGCCAACGCGCGTAACGTTCGACAGATCGTGCCTGAGGAGACGCCTTGATGCACGCGCATAACGAGAGGAGTTATGACTCGGGTGCCCGTTAGGCTGCCAGGCAGTTCGCGCCCCTTGATGGTGGAGAACGTGGCCTGGGACGGTTACAACCGTTCTGTAAGCCAGGGAGCCTGCTCGGAACCCTTTAAACACACCTTCCGAGCAGGTGACCTACATGGAGGTCAAGAATGCTGTTCGGTGATGTTGAGGGTCGTTCCGCGCAGTAAGGTTACCGTTCCTTTTCGGAACCTCTCCGCGGGTGTTCGGTCGCAGAGGAACAGACGACCCGCTCGGGGGCATACCGCCACGAGGCTTGACAGCGTCCGATCAAGGTGGCGGTATCCCTGAGATCATCACATCGTCTTGGGAGGAACGTGACCCGTTGAGATGGGGCCACGTCAGCTGACAGGACACGCAAGGGCCGTAGCGGGCCATTATGGGTATAGGCAGCCAGATTTGGCCACCACAGTTTCATTTCCTACTCTTCTGCACTAAGTTGCTTCGTTGCCCGTTTAAGATGAAATTGGTGAATGAAGGGGGCAGACTGACCCCATTTCATAGTGCTTTTAATTTTTCCCTATTTGTTTCTCACAAAACCTATTTGCCTAATCTATTTTTTTTATTCCACTTGCTGATTTGACCCATTGATTTGATCAGTGGACAAATTGGTTTTACGAGAAAATGGAAAAAAGAATTAAAGAGATTTAACAGTGTAGATGGATAACAAAAGTTATTATTAAAATAAGAAAGTAGTAAGTACTGCTCTTACCGTATTGAAATAAAAAATTATTTATTAAGAGCCATTAAATCTACCATTTTAACGTACACCGTGGATTCGTATTTTTTTTATTGGTTAACCGACCGTTGGATGCTATCCCAACGGTCACCCAACGGCCACGGCTCGACCACATCCGACGGCCCCGATCCTACAACTCTACTCGATCCGGACCGTCCATACTTTGCATCTTTTGCTGTCAGCCGTGCCCAAAGCCTCTTCAATGATTCAATCCTCCCAAAAAAGTGTCCAGCCACTGACGAACGACCACGTGGAAAAAGGAAACCAAACCCAGCCGTCGATCTTGCGCTAAATTTGACGGGCTCCGCGCCGCCAGCTCAGCAATCCGCTCTAAAGACTACAGCCAATGGAATCGCGGATCCGTTTCCTATATATATAAAACCCTCGACGGCGTGCTCTCCCCGCAACTCGTCTCGTCTGTTCCCTGTTTCTTTCTGCAACTCCCCCTTCTTTCCAGTTTCGCGTTTCGATCGCCGTCCACAGCCTCGTCGCCATGGCGCCCAAGGCGGAGAAGAAGCCAGCGGAGAAGAAGCCTGCGGGGGAGAAACCGGCGGAGGAGAAGAAGGCGGAGAAGGCCCCCGCGGAGAAGAAGCCCAAGGCGGAGAAGAAGCTGCCGTCCAAGGACGCCGCGGCCGCCGGGGACAAGAAGAAGAAGAAGACGAAGAAGAAGGCGAGCGAGACGTACAAGATCTACATCTTCAAGGTGCTGAAGCAGGTGCACCCGGACATTGGCATCTCCAGCAAGGCCATGGGCATCATGAACAGCTTCATCAACGACATCTTCGAGAAGCTCGCCCAGGAGGCATCCCGCCTCGCCCGCTACAACAAGAAGCCCACCATCACCTCCCGGGAGATCCAGACCTCCGTCCGCCTCGTCCTCCCCGGTGAGCTCGCCAAGCACGCCGTCTCCGAGGGCACCAAGGCCGTCACCAAGTTCACCAGCTCGTGAGCAACTGGTGTACCCCCGCTCAATTCCCCCGTTTAGAGTGTTCCCAAATTTCCCACTGACATCTCCTCCTCCCTTCCCTTTACTGCTGTAAAACCTTGTAGATGTCGGAATCTGCAGGCGTTGTTGCCCCCATCCCTCTTCTGTTTTTCTCGCAGTTACATGGAAAAAAGGAGGCTGCTTTGACATGTAAAAGAGAAATGCCCGGTTTTCTTTGTGGATCAAATTTTCTACTCTTGGCTGATTAAATGGTGTTGTCTGTGCCGTGTGGGTTTCATTGTTTTTGGTTCGGAAGTGTGCACTGGTGGATTCCAAGGATTTAATGTTTAGATGGTGGTAACTTTCCTCCCCCTTCCCCAATTTTTTCACTCTTTCAAAAGGTGAAGACTGAAGAGCATTACTATTCAAACAAAGTAAAAATTCAAAAACTAATATCGATGAATTAAGGAAATTGATATTTTTGGATTCCCAAACTGATGTTCGAAGATTGTTGAGGCACACCTTTTAGATCGAAGCAAACTATTATCGCAAATCCCCATTGGCAGCATCAGTGTAGTAGCCAATGATCAACTAGTGCACTGCCCATGAGCACCCCTGCAAAAGCGGAGAAATAAATCTTTCAGTTCCAACCCGTTCGATTTAAATCGACCAGAATCGAGAGAGCCAGCCAATACCCAGAAGCGACCTCCAAGAACAGAGATGTGAAGATGTTCTCTCCCAAGCAGATACGCAAGCGCCTTACGCCTCTGCAGACGACTCCGGCTCCTCTCGTCCGGCCGGCGACCACCGGCGTCTCTGAGCCGAAGGGGAGGGCGCGCAGCGCTACCGTGCAAGGAGTACGCACACGCACGGGACAGCCCTAGCTGGCCCAATGAACTCTGCCTTCCTCCCCCAAGAACACAAAACGGTGGTATGCCCGGGAGGGGCGACAGGGGTGGGGGGGGGGGGGTTCATTGGGACAGCTAGGGCTGCGCCTTGCTGCCGCGAGAAAGCTTCCTCTAAAGCTTGGAGAGAAGGCAGTGGAATCCTTCGGCGTGCGGTATGATCATTTATGGAGGGCGGAGCAGAGCCGTGGCAAAGGGTGTAAAGGAGGGGCTTTTGCGTGCAGCCGAAGGAAGGGGATGATGCCGCCGTCCCACCGCCGAAGTGGGGCAGACGCTGGGTGCGCGGCAGCTTCGCAGTTGCACTCCGACGCTCCGACTTCTTCCGTCTTTACTTCTTCCCGACGATTAAAAAATGATTATATATATATATATTTAAATTACATATATATCTTTTTTATGAATATAAATCAAGTTCGGAGACCAATATTGGTACCGGCGGATCTGTACTGTCCGATCCGTAGCAAGGCATTTGATTTTTTTTTCTTCTTCTCTCAGATGCATCTGAAAAGTATAAATAATATCTTTTTAAGAAAAAATTTTAAGTATAAATTAATTAAGAGATGATATAAATTATAATAATTTTAATTTATTTTTTTAAATTAATTTTTTATTAAGTAAAAAATATCTTAAAAATTATTAGACCAACTTAATTTTAACATTTAAGAGATCTAAATAGTGTTTAATTGATAAAATTTCAAACATAAATTAATTAAGAGATTATATAAGATATAATAATTTTAGTTTAATTTTTAAATTAATTTTTTATCAAGTAAAAATTGTCAAAAAATCATTAACTTGACTTAGGCAGCGTTTGGGAGTCCTTGTTACAGTGATTTTGAGGAAAAAATTCTTGACAAAATTCAAAGTGTTGCCAAATAGAAGTATCTCTTCTATGCTTGCGTGAAAGCGCTGAAGAGAGATGGAGAGAACAAAAGTTCTCTTTCCATCTTTTGGAAAGCTGCCTCCAAGCCGCTTTCTGGGGAGTGCCAGTAGATTTTATATGTTGAATATCTAAAAACCCCTTACCCACTGTGACTGCTCATACAAAATTAGGGATACTCTAGTAAAATGTCTCTAAAATCTCCTTGCACCTGCGACTGTTCCAAATAAAAGGCTCAACTTCAAAAAGGCATCATCACAATCTGGAGAACTATCAGAAACCTTCAAAAATCAACTTTTGACAAAATCCGTAGAAGGGACTTCTGTCCCAAACGATGCCTTAATCTCAACATCTATGTATTAATCATTTATGATATTTATATTTTTAAAATTAATATTTTTTTCTTCTGATAATTATGATGACTTCAGATTTAATTTTATTTTCAGAATCGAATGTCGTTATGTCGAAATGCGCATAATCAAAGATAGTACCAGAATTATAATAATAATATAAAAATATTCTAAAGCTAAAGATAATTATGTTTTATATAAGTGGTCATGTCTTACGTATAATTTACTATCTCTTTTAATTTGTAGTGTCATATCAATACTTTATTATAAAATTTAAAACGTTACAGTTTTGTTTTTCTTTTCATATTCTTGGTGTTGATCTAATGGAATACATTGGTCATATTATAATATTATATAATGATCACATTGGAGTTGGTGGTGGTGGTGGCGCTGACCGGTATGAGCAAACTAGCACAGTAAGATTTATATCTCGATATGTGGGTATGAGAGAGAGAGATACTTTATTTATAAAGAGAGGGGCCTTTAGCTGTCCAATTAAATTAGTAAACATTTATGCACGAATTTGTGTATATCTTTCCTCAACTTGGAGATTTCTCTTTCCAATTCGTGATGGAACTGATATGAAAACTTACTTTAGGTTGCATGAGTTGGACTTGGTTTGAGGTCTATTGTGCATTGGGTAAGTATTAACCCTTTTATAGTCCATTAGTGAATATTTTTGAATTTTAGGTTATTTTTATAGCATGAATTTATTTGTGGCGTAAAAGACCTATTTTGGCCCATTTCTTTTATTGAGTTGTCAATACCCATTGTTTGAAGTCCATCATAATTTTTATTATATTTTTAGACTCCATTAAGTGCATGTGATAATGATTTTTCGATTTGTTTTCTAACTACGATAAAGTCACAAAACACTTTAATCTTAGTCAATCAAATTTTTCTTTGTACGAATTTCTTCGTGGGTCATTTGAGAATATTATTTAGAGTTCAAGTATAATTTTTACGAAATTTTATGATGTGTTTTTGTATATATAATAATGACATGTACATTTTTTTACTATTATGAGAAGATAAATTATTTCTAATTTTCTATGAATAAAATTTTCGGGGTACTACAGATGAGGAACATGCAGACGACGATATAGGTACTGTATTTGGGTTGTAAGAGTTTATTATTGTATCCTCAATATTAAATGAATGCTAAATGATTGTGTCATGATTTTGCATGTTTGTATGTAATGTTAGATGAAAACTAAATGATTATATTAGGTTGACTTAAATGACTAAATAAAATTGTTTATAATTTTAAACCTCTTTATGTGATGTTCTTATGTTTTACTCATTTTCTTTTGAAGTTTGCTCATTTAAATATTCATCAAGTGACAAACTAAAAAAATCAAACAAACCTTTTTTTCAACGTATCTCAACGGTACAGTATGGTACCATATCTTATTACGAAGAATACGACAAACCATGTTTAAGACAAGGGTCAAGAATATACGAACATAATTTTTTCACTGTTATTTTTAATAGAGATACATATGTAAAAGTGGAAAAAATGTTGTAAACAATTTCTTGACGTCATCAGCTTATCACTATAGGTCCATCACTCTACATAGTTTTTTGTAAATATTTTATATCTATAAAAGGATAAATATATAAATATAAATTATGAATAGTTTGTATATAAATAATATTTTAAGAGGGATTATATATATATATAATATATATATATATATATATATATATATATATATATATATATATATATATATATATATAAAAAACACAAAAAGACCACCTTAGAGTTAGACAATGTTTGGCACTGTGGTTGAAAAAATTGTACTTTTCAAAAACTCTGACAAAATCTTTACCATTTCCAAACGTCTTTGGCCCATCTTGGAAGCTGCGCGTTATTGATTTCCAGCGGAGGAGAGAGATTGACACAACGCTGCGCCTCTCTTCACTTTTTCAAAAGTAGTTCGAAAGTTGCTTTGAAAAAATTCTTGTAATTAATGCCGCATTGTGTCAACGGCGAATACCGTATGTTTTATTTTTTCAAAAAATTTCGCAGGACGACGACGAGGCGAGAAGCTCGCGTCTTAACCCACGGTACCAAACAATGCGTTAGGCAACGTTTGATATCTCGACAAAAAAAATAGATTTCAAAAAATTACCTAAAGCAGCTTGCTCTCACAACAACGCTATTTTGGCATGGACAAAGATGTTGAAATCTCCTTGTTGAAATATATGTAGGCGGTGCATCGTCGTCCGTGTCACATAAAATTTTTTAATGTGTAAAAAAAGGTTAAAAATAAAATGTGATTTTGACACAATTTAAAAAGGGTTAAAAGTAATATATGATAGGTTAACCTCGTTACTCGTGCCCAAATCAACGGTAAGCGAACTCTCTCCTATTTTTTGCGCAAAGTGGAGAGAGAAAATTACTTCTCTTTATCTCGCTCCTCATATTGAAGTTGGCTTACGTGTAATCTTATGTCTGACAAAAAATATTTGGAAAGACTTCTCGCATTGTCAGAGATTTTGAAGTACCAAATTGCCCAAAAAGTTCCTAAATGCAATCTCACCGTTAGTTGGAGAGAAAGACTTTGTGCACTTGAGAAAGTGCACAAAGTGCATTGCACATGGGCAAATTGCCCATATGGCAAATTGCCCATGTGGCACGTGTAATCTTATGTCTGACAAAAAATATTTGGAAAGACTTCTCGCATTGTTAGAGATTTTGAAGTACCAAATTGTCCAAAAAATTCCTAAATGCTATCTCACCATTGGTTGTGGAGAAAGACTTTGTGCACTTGAGAAAGTACACAAAGTGCATTCCAGATGGACAAATTACCCATGTGACATCTAAAAAGTGGTGCCACATGGGCAATTTGCCCATGTGAAATGCACTTTATGCACATTCTCAAGTGCACAAAGTCTTTCTCTTGGTTGGGAGTGAGTTGAGAAGTTATCATCATTAAAAAATCTCAAATCATTTCATAATCTCTCTCCATGACTTTTGAAATCCAAACATAATTAATGTCCTTTTCCTATTTATCTCTCTTCCTCTCTCAAAATCTTTTTTTTTGTTTGGAAAGTAGAGTGAGAAAAAATGAGATTGTAATTATCAATTTTTTGTTTTCACTTTTTCATCTCCATTCTCAAAACTTGTCTAACAATTAGTATAATATGTGGAAAAGTGGCAATGAATCTATTGTAAACTTAAATTTTATTTGGTCAACAAAATATTAGTCATAATTTGAAAAATATGTAAACATGGTTGGAAGTACCATAGCCTATTTCTATTAGTTTAATATATTTTATCTTTAATATATTATAATAATAATAATAATTTTAATATAAATTTAATACGATACGTTCAGGTATGGACCGTACCATAGGTTGGTCGATCCTATCTTGTTCATTAGTTCGGCCAACCTTGTGTGTACAACAATTAGAATGAACACTTTTTGACTCTAAAAATTTGTTCGACTAACATTTCAAATATATATGCACAACAATGATAGCGTATATTCTTCCACTTTATCATATTTTGTAACAAGATATAAGTTGGATGTTTATAGGTTGGAGGGTGTGGCAAATACTTGTCTAGAGTTTCTCATTTGTGTAGTTTTGGATATAGAGATTAGAGCCAGAGAGAGATGATAACATTTTTTTTAAAAGTGGAGATCAACTTTAAAGGGATTGTGATCATACTGAGTTTCTTTAGATACGATACGATTCAGATTGTACCATATTGATAGATTTCGATCGGTTATGATCAATTTGTACTTACATTTAATAATAAAATAATAAAAAAGGGAAAACCTATAATATCTGATCGATCATGTTTGGAACTATGAATCAAACTTGTCAGATTAATACGATCTTGTACGCCCAATCTTAGTGGAGATTAGAGTATGAGAGGGAGATGGTAGTCTTTTTCTTCTCTTAGATATGATTAAGATAGAGCAATACTTACTATAGATTTAGATTTGTGTAGTAAATATGAACATGACAAATATACTCATATATGATTGGTTTATATAAAGAGAAATGTTTATCTCCCGTCTTAGAAGGCTAAGAATGTTTACAGTCGATGATGGTATTGGTCACTTTAGGTGGTGTATGGGTCCCACTATAAAATAATATTAAACATCTTTTATCTCCCCATAAAATAAATTTGTTCTACTAAATAAACTATTTTGTTACACTTACCAAATATTTGTTCCAATTTATTATAGTTAGCAAATTAAGTGGCACAATTAATTTGCTGAGTCAAACAAATAATTTGTTAAGTTAAATAGATTCACTTTACAAGGGATAAAAATTATTTAAAGTCTAAGTGGACTAAATAGTTGTTATCTTGAATAAATAATTTTCTAAATTGAACAAAAAATTTGCTAAGTGAAACAAATTCATTTTATGATAGATGAAAGACATTAAATACTACTTTATGGTGGGACTCATATACTGCCCAAAAAAACTAATCCTATCTTGGACAATAGAATTTCTTAGTCACTCAAGATGGGAGGTTAATCTCTCTTACACAAATGCGACAACATTTTAATATAAGATATATGTAGGTTTTATTATTTATCATCTCACGTCTTGTCACCATCATGTGTGTGAAGTATATGTCAATGTGTTCGTGGCTTCAACATACATAACTATTACTCATTAATACAAATCTCTAATAAATAGGAAAAGATTATCATTAGATATAATTTTCTTACTCGCTAATATATACATATCTCTAATGAACATAATAGGATCGTCGTTGAATATCATCTATTTAAGATTCGATGTGGAGAAATGACATTTTACTAAGCAACCTAATAGAGTCTTGAGTCTCTCGCTAGGGCCTGGCCCAACAAGGCCCGTCAAGGGCTCAATTCAATGTCAGTAGGAACACCACGTAAGACTTCACTTGAACCTCCCTTTGAAGGGGAGAAATCCCATATCTGAAGATAAAGTTTCTTCCCACCAAAGAGAGGTTTCAAAGGAAGTCCAATAGTCACAGATAAGGGAGGATGACTAAGTGTCACACTTACATACTGCCAACTCTATCTTTCTTCACCCTCTTTTAAAATATTCCTTCTCAATTTGGACATCTCCTTCACTGATTTGACCGTTGAAGAGTCGTCTCCGGAATCTTCATCCCCAAGATCGACTTCTTTGCAAGTCGGAGTAGGATTGAGCCGAGTAGAGTACTTGTTCTCTATCTCACAATACTTAACTCAAGGCCGTCTGGAGACTAACACAGTTTTCCACACTTCGAGTCCGTAAGACTGGATCACAGCAAGCACATCATTACACATGACGAATTATTCTTCTTATAAGACATTGAAAAATAATAATCAAGTTATTTCATGAGATATTCAAAAAATAGGTCTGTACTCTTTATGAATATTTACATTCTAAAAGAATTGACAGATGTTGGACTTTAAATAATCAAGTTCCATCTAGAACTAAGGCAACGTTTGGAGGCGAGTTAGAAAAAAATTTCAATTTTAAAATCTCTAACACAATCACCTCTATTTCCAAATATTCGGCTTCTGCGCCTCCCGAGAGGCACAAACAACGCATTGTCTCTGTCTGTTTTTAAAAATTCTTAGGTTTTGTGTTTGGCTTCGAATTGCAGACGTTTTTTTTCCCAGGACTTTCGTAGATGGGTACGACCGACGATGCAAAAGAAGCGCCCTCCATACGCAGGTCTTCCGCAAAATCGACTATCGTTGATTTTCGCTTGTTCTGAAGCATAGTCAAACGCAGCTTAAGACTTGTTGGACCATTACAGTTGGACCAGACTTTCAACATCTTTGTTGGGCCTGAAGGTTAACTGATAAACTTGTGGCCCAATTAAAACCCTATTTGTAAGGGGTTAAGTAGAGAATAAGGGTGAATCTAACCTCATTCTATGTTTGACATGTCAAAAAAAATGGGGATAAAAATGATTTAGATATTTTGAAGATATCCAAAAAAAAAATATAAGTTGAGGATAACTCATCCTATGTTTTTGTTGGGTTGGGATAACTTATCCCCATCTATCCTCATTTTCTCCTCAATTTTTTAAATTTTATTTTATATTTTTTAGAACCTGAAAAGAAGGGAGGGGGTCGACTTTGTTTTTTATTTTTATCTTCTATTTTTTAGAACTATTTTAGTGCAATATACATTACTTTTCAGAAATAATAATTATTTACACTTCACAAAATTCAATAAGATTATTAAAATATAATATGCATGACCAAATATCAAAATCACTACAAAAATATGAAGAGATTATATGCTCTTTTTCTTAACTAAAAAAGTAGTTCTGGATGACGATAGAATGATGAAAAAAAAAATCCTCCTATGATCATTTATTTCAAACAAAGAGGATATAATGGTAGAAAATAAATGTTCTATCCCCACACTAACACCATTTCTACCAAACGAATGATAAGCTTATTTTAAAAAATCCATCCCTAAAAATATCAAACAATCGATAGATCAAAAATGCAGATAATATATCTACATATTAATTTATCTTATCTCTATCTCCAATTTTTAAATCTACGTACCAAATGGAACCTAATTGGATTAGCGAGGCCCACTACGAGTAGGCCCGGCCCACCAGAAGGACCGGGGAATACCATTTACGTAATTTCGCAACGCTTCGGTGGTATAAATACCCTGTCTTGCTCGCCCGGACCAAACCCTAGAGCAGACCGCCGGCTTCTGCAGCGCCTCCCTCCTCGCAGGTACGCCGCCTCCTCGTCCTCCGATCGCACCATTTGCTCGTATGGTGGAGGTAGGAAAAGGCAGAACAATATCTTGTTCTGCCGTTCTATCTTCGCGCATCTGGATCTGATTTCATATCGTACCATCTCTCCGATTGTCCTGTTTTGGCGCCCTGCACGTTCTGGAGTTGTTTGCTTCTGCCTGCTTCTTTCCTCATTTCGCGTGTCTGATCTGTGGCTAGCTGCTGGCGGTGGCTCGAAGACTCTGGTGTTTCTCTGATCGTAGTCTTCGTCGTCGTCGTTGTTTTTTTTTTTTTTTTTTTTTTTTTTCTGGTTTGATTTCGAGTGTGTTGATGTTTGTTAGTTTGCAAGTGTGGTCCTGTTGGTTTCTCCGAACTTGAAGGGCTGTCTTAATATTAGCGTCGATGGTGTTGCGCTGCTATCTTTAACTCTCGAGATTGAGGTCGTCGGGCTAGAAAATGGGCTACCTTATTTTTCTTAGTGGCCATATCTTCTTATGACGTTGTGTTGCTAGCATCCATCTTAGCGCATGCGGTGCTTGTAGCACCGGCGTATTGTAGATTCCCCTGTGACACTATTACCGAGCAAAATCTTCTTCCGTATTCTAGGGTTCTAAAGTGGCTTTGTATTTGGTGCTGCGTCGATTAATATATCTAGCTACTGAATATGGACGTTTGGTTGACAATTAGTAAGAAAGATAGAATTTTGGGCGAAGTTCAGCATCTTGGGAGCTGCAGAGCTTTGCATGCTTTGCTTTTCGGAGCCAATTCACTAGTGTGGAAAAAGGTGGAAAGGTGGCCTTAGTTGTGTGACGGTCTTTTGTTCGAGGTGCACGAGACTGATGGAAACTATTAGATGAACTTCTTTAAGCACCAAATTTGCTAACTTCATGGTTATTCTTGAAGACTAACCGTCAGATTGTATATCGAATCACCTCTTATTCCATGCGAACTTAATGCTTTTGGAAATTAGTAGTTTCTAAAAAGCCAGATGGGAGATATAGTATCATTTTCTAGAAGACTCGAGGCATAATTGGATCTGATTGTACTGAAAGGTATCCCTTTTTTTGATAATCTGTTCGGAGGGTTCTTTGTAATGATATTATTCACCTTTTTCTGAAATAAAATAAAGGAGAGAAAGGTTACACACTGTTCATGATAATTTGTGCATGCTCACGATCTATGCTATTTTAACAAGCCAGATATTTTTTTGGGATAATTGTGTAAGAACTAACAATGTGGTTACTAACAAGGCTAGGCACGAGTAAGGAGACCATTTATCTTAGAAAACATCTAATAATGATGTGTAAGGCCTTGGGAAACCCTGGTCCTGTCCAATGTAGATAAATCACCATCATCATCATCATCATCGTGAAGTCTGATGTAGATAAACCATTCTGTATAAAATAATTCCATGAACTTTTAGTAAATTTCTCTTCTACATGCAGTCTGATAAGATGGACTCTGCCGCTTGTTATTGACAGTCTATTCTGGCAGTCACATTGTCCTTGTCAATTAATCCCATGTTCTCCATAGTGTTTGAAATGTCATCTCATCATAATCTTTTCTCTTGGTGTTTGTTTCGCAGGTTTAACTGCTTTAGGTAGTGCAGCCATTTTGAACCGATGGCTCCACCAACGAAAGGTACTGTGATGTTACATTTCCTGATACTCTAGATACGTTTTATATTTATTCTTTTCTTTTGTCGCTGTTTATATGACAAATCTTTGCTTCCTAATTCACTACTCTGCTTCGTTCTTATCTTTGGGCATTCTTTATTTTATTCGTCCATCCTTTGATATCTTGATTATTCAACACTCACGTCTTGATCTTCATTTTACCGTTTCATTGCTGTTATGCCCTTGTGCACTTGAAAGCATGAAACGTGGTGAAATCTTCTTAAGCCATTATCTAGCAAATGATCTTCCCGGAAGCCACTTTTCTGTTACTTCTTCGCATCTCCATCCTTCTAGGCATCTAGCCACGTCCATCTGATCTGATATATTCTTGAACTAAAATTTTACTATGGTTAGCTATTTTCTTGCACTAAAACTTACTCTTTCTTGCTTGGGGAGAACCATTAAATGCTGATGGTGGGTCTGTGTTTAGTTGTATTGTACGTATTTGATGGAATATGTTTCCTATTAGTTACCTCCATATGACTGATGGTTGCACTTTGACACAGCTGCTGCGAAGAAAGGCGACCCGAAAGCTCAGGCTGTGAAGGTTGCAAAGGCTGTGAAGTCGGGTACTTCCTCCGTGACAAAGAAGGCCAAGAAGATTAGAACCTCTGTTACATTCCACAGGCCCAAGACACTGAAGAAGGACAGGAACCCCAAGTATCCCCGCATCAGTGCAACGCCCAGGAATAAGCTAGACCATTTCCAGATTCTCAAGTATCCACTTACAACCGAGTCTGCCATGAAGAAGATCGAGGACAACAACACCCTTGTCTTTATTGTTGACATTCGTGCGGACAAAAAGAAGATTAAGGGTGCCGTTAAGAAGATGTATGACATCCAGGCCAAGAAAGTGAACACTCTGATCAGGTAAAATCCGAAACGCGTTCCCAGTTTGTGTTTCTTTCGAAACTGTGGCCTTTATTGGGTCGCACGCGATTACATGTTCTGAGTAAGAGGTGACTAAACATGATGGTTTCTGTTTGATGATACCAGGCCCGATGGGACGAAGAAGGCTTACGTGAGGTTAACCCCCGATTACGACGCCTTGGATGTTGCAAACAAGATAGGGATAATCTAAGCACTCCATTATTAATGTAAGCACCCGTAGTTTGGCCCGTTGAAGTAATTTTTTTGGCTTCCTAGTGTTTCCATCTGTAGCTGATTTTTGAGTCAAAGTTGCCAAGACTTCTATCTTTGTTTGTCTTTGATCTTGCAAGAGTTATCATTGCGTACTGCTGTCTTGTACTGTTTTAGCGGTCTGTTTTTTCATGTAGGGGCAATCTCTGAAAGCTTGCAGCATGGCACTACTACTAGCTATATAACTTTGTTTATTTGCATCCTAGTCTTTTGCGTTATTTTTTGAGCCAGAGAAATATTTATTGAAAAATATTAACCTCCTGTCTTGGAAATGAGTCTCACAATTTCATTGACTTAGTAGCACAACCGTCAAAATCACGGAATATGTTGCACGTATATAAATTAATAGATAAACATGTTATAAATAAATAATTACATTTGTTGAACAACAAATAAATCTCACCAAGCACAATGTTGATATCCAAGCAAATCATGAGCCGATAAGTATGACAGTATCACTTGGAACACAAAAATTGACTCTCGGAAGTTAGCTCTTAACTCGGACAAAAGAGTACAATAACAGCCATACATTAGTCTCGCAATAGAAATACATGCAGATTGGTGCTCCATATCTAACATCTTTACTGGTCGGTGAGGTAAGTGGTGACTACACAACATCATACCTATAACTTGGCTGAGTTGTGCAGTCTCACGTCTGACTGACTCAACTGGGATTTGGGGTTAAAAGAGCGAAACAAGTGAGAAAATTAAGAGATTAGCTGGGGACCAAGCATTGCAAGGTGTCTAATTCTTTAATCACGAGTACACTCAAATAGACGACAACACATTGTGCCGCTCTTCCCTTGTTTGGACACCAGGGGTGTTCATCGGTTGATTTGGTTTGGCCCATTTTTTTGTCAAACTAAAACCAAACCGAAAATTTGTCAAATTGAACCGGTTCGATTTGAATTAAAAACAATAAAAAGATGATTTTTAAAGCACTTGTGAGAATCGAACTCACCACATCTCATAAAATTTTCAGTTCTTTAACCAACTGCATTCCAAAATTTGTTGTGATGTGATATGTTATTATTTATTTTTCTATATATTTAGTTTATCTCAATTTCACAATGAAAAATCGAATCAAATTGAGGGACCTCTCAATCCGAATCAAATTGTCGGTTTGATTTAATTTCTCGATTTGAACTGAATAGTGAATACCACTATCGAGCATTAAGGGGGCAAATCCTTTCTCAAACTCCATCGCACACAGAGTATCAAGTACATATACTATTAGGATAATTGATTAGTGAAGTATCAAACAAATACCACAACATTGATACCACCAGAGTCGATGGAAACATATCGTAGAACCATTCAAATCGCATTAGCGCATGATACACTTACAAGCGCAGGTCACTACTTACATAAACCTCAAATGCATCATACACAATCACCATGACTAGACTTCCGGAATACAATTGTGGAGGTATTAGTCGCCACAACTTAAACATGTCCCCCATGATGTGTACAACTTAAAATCTTATAAGTGTCGCCCAAACTAGCCAATGTTAATATCAGGGCGACTGTTGTCGACACATTCACACTCAGAATGTAGAAACTCTGTTCAAGTTAACAGAACCACACAGTTGCTTAATTCATAGCATGGAAACGCTATAAACCCTCGGGGAGAAGAAATGTGACTGTGACATGCTTATAAACGAGGAAATACACCAAAACATGCATCTAAAACAGACACAATTCTTAGAACATGGTTTCCATCTATTTTTCATGATAATTAGACCAGATAAACACAACCCTGCTACAATTCGACCAAAACTCACCTTATGAACACGTAGAGAAGGAAGCCACTCTACCTAAACGGAGAAAATCAACTCGTTGAGGTTTTCTAATGTGTTGGTAACACATTAGAAAATTGAAGAATACGGCAAAGTGGAGCTTTGGGAGATTTTTTGCCAGAACTGAGGTGAAATATTTAACCTCGGTTTGATAATGGGTTAGACTAAAGTTAACATAGAGTTAACTCAAAACTAACTCAAAAAATAGTTTAGAAAAGTTATAAAATAATTCAAATGGGTTAGATTAAATGTGAGTCAAATGTGAGTTAACTCATAATTTTTCAACTCACCTCTCTAGATGTGAGTTGAAGTTAACTCATTGAGTTAACTACTTTTTACTCTCACGGTACATAACATTAATTGTTACATTTTTTTTCAACATAAGTTAATTCACTTTTCTTACCAAAATTTATTTGAGAAAAATAAGTTAACTCACTATAGTCAAATGAGTTAATTCAGATGCAAACAAAGTAAAAATGAGTTAATTTTAACTCTGAGTTAAAATTAATTTTAACTCAATTCATTATCAAATTGAGACTTATTCCGTCAACTTAACTGGATAAAAATAGGTTAAAATTTTAAACGTGTTCTTGAGAACCACTATAATGCGTGGTACGTCGTGTTTAAGAATTAAACATTACATATCTCTCTTGAGTTATCACGTTTACCAACACTCTAATCAAATAGATTAAAGGTAAACTTGTCGATCAAATTAAGTGCGAACAATAACGTATTATCCTCCGACGTACATGTCAGCCTCATTTAAGTCTCGTCCATAGAACCCGGCTCCAAGAACCAAGAAAAACCCTCTAAAACCTACGTTGTCATCCATTCCACGAGTGTACAGAACACTCGATGGCCACAAGATATCTTCTAGAACCAAATAATAGGAGTCCGGAGACGCTACGACCAAGTTATGAACAAATTTGCCAAGATACCAATTCAATAACATAGAGTAATACAGTGAAGTATGTACTTTTTGTGTGACGGGAAATGTAACATACTGGTATTTAGGACTACGTGAAAGGCTTAAAATTCAAATTTTACTCTAGGTGTCTTATTCACCAACTCTTTTTTTCATCAGAACTATCTAATCTCGAACTCATATCTGTCAAAAATCAAATATAACTTGTATAACTAGGGAGGGTGATTCAATCAATTTTCGTATATTCCTGCGTTAAAGAACAAATGAATTATATATATATATATATATATATAGAGAGAGAGAGAGAGAGAGAGAGAGATGCATTGGAAATGATACTTGACATAAATGACACTAATGTGCGACTCTCCATTCTTACAATTGTCAATTGTAAGAAAATTAAATTTATCACTTAAATTGACATAAGTCGATGTCGTCATCTTTAGAACTTTGTCCCATTATTTGAGATTGACTATTTTAATTTTTTTTTCTACCAACAATTTCTATCAAGTGCTATATATTCAATAAGTCAATGTCATTTCTAATAATATCATACCATCAATTATCTCATTTTGAGTCTTCTCCAAACTTTTTTACTAACATCTATTAATGATTTGATCATATTTTTTATTTAGTGCTGAGTTACGACAACGATACATATGTTCAAATTATTTGAATATATTCTTTCTTATTTTACTATCAATTGGAGTTATAATACACACATTTTTAATTTTATCTTTTTTAATCTTACCCCACATCTATAACAATATCTTCATCCCTGGTATACATATTTTATTAATATGTTATTTTTTTATTGTTCGACACTTGGTACCATGTAACATAGTAGATCTCAAATTCGTTCTATAAAATCCTTTTTTAAGTTTTACAGATGTACAATGATCACATATGACTCTTAATGTACTTCTTCATTTTAACTTGCCTATCTTAATCTTCTTTACTATCGTAAAAAATCTTTGAATTATCTTGAACGATAGATCTTAAGTATTGAAAAATTTTACTTTTAAGAATATTTTGTTATTAATTAGAATCATTTTTCTTGTAATATCCTCTCATTATTATAATTACAATACTTGAATTTTAACTTGCTTCTATTAATTTTAAAATCTTTAGACTTAAAAAAGATGTAACTCTAACTTTCTATGTTAATATTTAGATTATCCAATACTCTTGTCAACTGATATCATAATATTAAAATATACATCATCGTATAAGTCTTTAGTTTACCCTACAAATGAGACATGACATAAATAATTTTCTTTTAATAATTTTGTTCATTTGGACCACCCTTTTGACAGGTGGTCCGACGTCGTGTCAGCGCCGGTCGGCCACCTGCCACGTGGCCACAGGTGACACACATGATCTGTGAACCCCCACCACAAAAAGTTGTTGATGTCCCCAAAACAAACACACACATCAAAAACAAAACTTCCTCCTCTGTTAAAGCTCCAACAAAAGATGATGAGACCGGACAGGGTCGGGGGGGGGGGGGGGGTCTGATTGGAGTCAGGAAATGGACGGTGATCGCGATAAGAGGAAAGTTTCGGTTTGGTCCACCGACGCCAACCTAATTTGGGGGCGCGTGCACATCACAGCTACGGGGATTCTTTATTGCATTGGGGTTTTCTTCACAGAACCCCCTGCTTAAAAGGAAAAATAGGTGGTAATCCATTCTACTCTTGTATTTGTTTATGTACCATCCATGTCTACATAGAAAATCTCCCATCGAATTTATCTTGATATAGTACGGATCGTAACGTACCACGTTAATATATTTTGATCCGGATAATTTTATTATATAAAATAAATTAGATCGAATCAATTATATCAAAGACTCGTTAAATTTCTGACACGATACGATATTTCGACACATCAAATCTTGATTGAGAGATCTTAAAAGTAAACTAAATAAAAAAAGTCATACGAAGAACATGGGAGCATGGTGGGTGGGCCACACTAGTGAGAATGAGACGACAACAAAATTCTTCAAATACAATATGAATTGGAGCATACCGCACTTGTTCCCTTTGGTTTGTATAAGTTAGAAAGGGAAGAAAAAGAAAGTTATCGTGCCACCTCTATCTTAGACGGTGTGGTTTAGATATATTAGACTGATTTGATTCGATACGTCCAACCATGCATGAGAGATGATTAATTTGTGTAAACAAACTATGCATGCAACTAAAAGTGTAAGATAGTGATGAGGTCGACTAGCTTTACGTGGGTTGACCTCGCTCAGTCAATGATTGGATCTCAAGTGATAAATCACTTACTTTTGTGTTGGAGCCTATGATCGTCACAATTGTCTTACAAAGATAAGAGTTAGCTCAAAAAAGATTCTCGCGACGAATTGTTCGATGTTTAAGTCAATCTTAATTTGATCCGAGAGAAAAAAAACTAGTCGAAAAGAGTCGGAGAAAGAGAGGAGGTGAGGAAAGAACACATTGGTCCATATGCAATCCCTCCCAATTTTTTTCTTGTGTAGTAGGGTTGCAAACGGGTCGGGTTCGGAATCGAAAACACAGATTCCGATTCTGATTCTGATAACCGAAATATGATTCCGATTTCGATAAGAATGGTTAGTTTCGATTTCGTTCCGATTCCGATAACATTACCGGAACCGAAATTCCGATAAGGTAAGGTGTTTACTATAATTTTACCTTGAGTTTATGATAATTTATCGGAATAGCCGATACCGATTCTGATTATTTTTTTAATTCCGATTCCGATAATTTATCGGAATATTCGATACCGATTCCGATAAGCTATCGGTATCATATTTCGATTCCGAAACTGATAATTTTTATCGAAATCGGGTCGGAATATCAGAATATCGGTTCCGTTTACACCCCTATTGTGTATGTAGTTATTGATATTTTTTTTAAAGATTATGCGTACTGTAAATCTCTTAATAAGTTTATTTTTCTTCTTCTACAATTGTGATCTACTGGATTTGACTTTGGACCCGTGCTGAAGGCTCAAGTTGAAGCTGTTGGACTTAGATAAGTTTTCTAAAGTTTAGACCTGTGCATACAGAATATTTTCAAATTTATTGATGAGAGAGAGAGAGAGAGAGAGAGAGAGAGAGAGAGAGAGGAGTCCAATATCTAAATAGACATCGGAGTTTCAGAATAGTCTCACACTCTTCTGGTTCTTATTCTAATGACCCATGTTTAAATAAGCGTTCTTATTCTTCAACAGTAATATTCACTGCCATATTCCTATTTATTATAATATTTGAGAGATCGACGTGGAATTTTAAATGCCCCCGGCCAAGGAGGAAGTTATTTACTTTTGATGTGCCTTTTTAAATATTTTTTATGCAAAACAAATGTTGCAAACCCAACCACATCAATAATACCCCATGTCTTAGGGTTAGGTGGCAAACCCTCATTGGGTTTGCAAGTCTGGACTTTTCCTTCCACGTTGGGCTTCGAAGCCCATTAGTGGTCAACTGTTGACGGTCAACATCAAAGTGGCCTGCATGCGCCGCCTTAACTGTCGCCGCGATTGATGCCCAAAATTAGCTCAACAACCCTCCCATCAAAATGAACACAAGAACAAATAATAGAACTTATATATTATATATATATATATATCTCTTCCCAAAAAAATAATTATATATACATCCTTCTATACTTGGAGGCTAATTTTCATGATACATTTCGGATTTCTACGAATTATCTGATTTTTTTGGTCGCTATAATGAGTTGCAATTGAAATTTAAAATATATTTTCAAATTATGCTCCGTAAAAATATCAAAAGTATATATTCTTTTTTATTTTAAAAGTTTTTAATAATTTTATTTTATTGACGAGGAACTTAATATAATTGACAAAGGCGAAGACTTAAGATGAGCTACTTATGACTCAATTTGAGTCTTAATAGGGCCATTTTTATCCATATTAATTTTTCATACCATCTACACTTTGAGTATCTCGGTTGGATGTACCGTAACATATTTTACTTAGCGTAATTTGATTCTCTGACATGAACGACACATCCACTATTTTTTTCTCTCTTTATTTTTTTATAATTACAATTTAAGAATTTTTAGATCATATCAATATAATACGATATCGATATTACGGAAAATATGATACAATTGATATTTACGATGGGACAAATTTTATTAAGTACACGTTTTCAAAGACTAATAATCATATATGAAATATTTTTTCACAAATCTGGTGATATTCGAACACACAAGCTCTCAAACTTTTTTGAGGGTACGGAATGGGGTTGTCCACTTGTCCTCTTATCTTTAACAAATTTGATGGATATATCATAAATACTTCTTAAAACAATTTATGAGAATTAGGGGTACGTTGGTATATGATATTTTACCGAATGGTGTGTACACAAAGTGTTAGTTACTTTAATTTAAACACCCGTGTGGAATAACCCCACCAAGAATTAAGGTAAAGTGTACTGAGAAATACTCGATGCACACCGTGTGCACATCCAGTGGTGTGCGCCACGTAGATGCGTGTAGATGACTTGGCAGCCATCTATTGGGTGTTCTCTTGGAGTGGACATCCTTGGTGTGCACCAAGTACCTCTCAAGGCCACCACCTCCCCCGTTCCCCGATGTGGTAGCGCCAACTCCATAAAGCAAAGCTCTCCTCCGCCCCTCTCTCGCCTCCTTCCTCTCTCTCTCTCTAAAACGTCGCCTTCTGCTCTCTCTCTCTCTCTAAAGCTCACCTTCTGCTCTATCTCTCTCTCTCTCTCTCTCTCCCATGTAGAGTAGTGTAATGGGTGGCCTCTGCACACACTACCTTTGCTTCCTCTCCGTCTGCTCCTTCCTGCTTCCGGCTGCCGCCGCCCTCTTCCGGCCGCCCGACAACTTCCTTCTCACATGCGGTGGATCCGCCGTTGTCGACCTCGGCGGGGGCCGCTTCTTCCGCCCCGACTCGGGCGCCCCTTCCCTCTCCCTCCCCGGCCGCTCCGACGTCGTCGCCTCAGCCTCGGGCCCCGACCTCTACAGGAGCGCCCGCGTCTTCCCCGCCCCTTCCAGCTACACCTTCCGCATTGCGCAGCCCGGGCGGCACCTGGTGCGGCTGCACCTGTTCCCGCTGGGGTCCCCGAGGTATGATCTGAGATCGGCGGCGTTCTCCGTCGCCGCCGGCGGGGTCGACCTCCTCCGGGGCTTCTCCTTCGCGAGACTGGGGTCCCCCGCCGCTGTCGTGAAGGAGTACGTGGTCGGGGTGGAGGGGGACAGTTTGGTCCTCGTGCTGTCCCCTTCGGAGGGCTCGATCGCGTTCGTGAATGCGATGGAGGTGGTGTCTCTGCCGGAGGGCCTCTTCCCCTCCCGCGCCGTCCCGATCCCGGCGGGCGCGCCGGGGGAGATTGCTGCGAGTAGGGCTATGGAAACGTCCTACCGGCTCAATGTGGGTGGCCCGCGGCTGGATTCCACGAACGACAGCTTGTGGAGGGTCTGGGAGCCCGACCAGGCCTTCTTGGTTAACCCGGCCTCCGCCCGCGCAGTCTCTGTCGACCCCCGCGCTGTGAAGTACTCTCCCGGGGTCTCTGTGGAGACGGCGCCTAGGTGGGTCTACGCGACGGCGCAGGAGATGGCGGACGCCAACGTCGGGAACCCGAGATTTAACATCTCCTGGGTGTTCCCGGTGAATCCTGGGTTCTCCTACCTCGTGAGGCTCCACTTCTGCGACATCGTGAGTAGAGCTCTGAACGATCTGGTATTCAATGTCTACATCAACAACCAGACCGCGACGAGAGCTTTCGATATCTCCAGCAAGACGATGGAGCTGTCAGCTGCCTACTTCGTGGATTTTGTCCTGGAGGGCAGGGCGGGGTTGGAGAAGATGATGGTTCAGATCGGCCCAACGGAGCTGATCAACGTCCAGTCCAACGCGATCCTGAACGGCCTCGAGATCATGAAGCTGAGCAATGGGGACAACAGCCTTGATTCCTCTGATGGAGCATACCCGGAGACCGGAGACGCCACGGTGGAGGGGAAGAAGAACAAGAAAATGGCAATGGTGTTCCTGGCCTCGCTTCTGGGAGGCGCTTCGCTGCTGGGTTTCGCTGCTGTGGCTTTGCTTTACAACTCCGGCTACTGCCGTCGCCCCCGTCGCCGCCGCCAGGGAAAGACGCAGCCCAACCACAACGTCGCCTGGTTGGCTACTCCTTCCTTCCTGGCCCACTCGGAATCCAAGGTCTCCGCCAACACCTACGCTTCCTCAGGTCCCCTGGGCCTCGGCCGCGTGCTGGCGTTCTTGGAGATCAGAGAGGCGACCAAAAACTTCGACGAGAGCTTGGTGCTGGGCGTCGGGGGCTTCGGTAAGGTCTACAGAGGCGTGCTGGAGAACGGTGATGTGGTCGCCGTGAAGCGGGGGAACCCGCGGTCCCAGCAGGGGCTAGTGGAGTTCAGGACCGAGATTGAGATGCTGTCCAAGCTACGGCACCGTCACCTGGTCTCTCTTATCGGCTACTGCCAGGAGCCCAACGAGATGGTCCTCGTCTACGAGTACATGGCCGGCGGGTCACTCCGGAAGCACCTCTACGGCTCCGACCTGCCCATCCTCTCGTGGAAGCAGAGGCTGGACATTTGCATCGGGGCTGCCAAGGGCCTGCACTATCTCCACACCGGCGCAGCCGAAACCATCATCCACCGCGACGTCAAGACCACAAACATCTTGCTCGACGAGAATTTGGTCGCCAAAGTTGCAGACTTTGGGTTGTCCAAGATGGGGCCTTCTCTAGACCAGACGCATGTGAGCACAGCAGTGAAGGGGAGTTTTGGGTACCTCGATCCAGAGTACTTCAGAAGGCAGCGGCTCACAGAGAAATCAGATGTGTACTCCTTCGGGGTTGTGCTCATGGAGGTTCTCTGCGCCAGGCCGGCCATCAACCCGGCGCTCCCCAGAGATCAGGTGAACATAGCAGAGTGGGCAATGCACTGGCAAAAGAGAGGGCAGTTGGAGCACATTATCGATTCACATCTTGCAGGGACCGTTTGCATGGATTCCCTGCGGATATATGGTGAGACTGCAGAGAAGTGCTTGGCAGAGCATGGGGTTGAGAGGCCAACCATGGGGGATGTGCTGTGGAACTTAGAATATGCGCTTCAGCTCCAGGAGAGCTTCGCCAGGATGAGGACTGGGGGGGAGGACGACAGCACCAATGGAATCCAGGACCTACCCGACTGGATTCCATCCATAGAGCCTGTGGAGCACAATAATTTCAGTTCTGTTAGTGCTGGTAGCTCGAATGCAACCTCAACTAGTGGAGTCTTCTCACAAATTATTGATCCAAAAGGAAGGTAGACAATCATAGGAGGTAAATTTATCTCCTTTTGTATTTTTCTTTACTTTTATTTTTTTTATTTTTGTCGTCTACACTTCCTTTGGAGATTTTGTTGTCTGACATTAGACAGGAAAATTTTGTCAGCTATTATACAGAAAATTTGAGTGTTACTCTTTTTGTCTTTAAATTTTCGAGTGCACTGTTATGAAGAATTGCTATGTGTGGATCTCACATATGTATTAGATTATATCTCCAATGTTTGCCCCCCTGACTAATAACCAGAAATATGTCAAAGGAAGAATGAAAGAAGCCGTAATAGCAAGGCCATGCTTGGTGTAACCTTTTCAGTTATAATTTCTTTTGAGCTTTTACAGATCTCAGCAAACTTATCTCGAGGGGATAGAACCAAAAGATCTAGTTTCAACAAATTCTCCCAGAAAAGGTCAGATTGGGGGGTAAACGTGGGATAATTTGGTTCAAGAATGTTAGATTAATACCGCTACTAAGCTATAATCAATTTTGCTCTTTTTCATTTTGAAAGTAGGATCCTTAAGTGGCTTTTGTTCAAAAATGCTATTAATTAGCTGAACAATGCCAAATAATTGTTCAAACAGTACAAGAGATATTGCCAGAAACCCGTATGGACGATGAACAAAAATGTTTAAGATATAGAAACAGTCTGTCAAAAGACAAATTCACCAGAACGACGTTTAAACTAGCAACATTAACCACAGTGGTTTGACTTGTACGAGGGGGAACACATAGACAATGCGGAAAAAAACTCCAAGTTATGGGAATGTTAGAGAGATTGTTTAGAACTCGTAAACAATCTGGCAGAAGGAAAAAAATTACAGGTTGTATAAAATGTTTTCTTTAGATCGATATCCATATTTGATAAAACATTGGATGAACTGGTATGTTTTGTTTACTTTAGCTCTTAACATCGGCTAATAAAGTTTCTATGTGATAGTCGTGTGAACTTATGATAATATTAAGACATCATATACTAATTTATAATCATATTTGTTGATTTATGTTTGATATACTTGCCGGTTTAGTGACATAAGTACATTTGTTACCTTACCCGATATGATGATTGATTCAAATATGCAATCCATATCTATGAGGTTGCTTTCTCTACCAAATGACTAAATGGAATATAAATAATCGGATTATTCATCGGGTTCTTTACTTTACCACTTGAATCCGTAATCAATACAACACAGCTGCTGTAATGCCAGCTCCTGAAAGAGGGTCCCCATGCATTATAAAATAAAATCTTCCTAAACTTTTAAAACAAAGGCCGTAAATTTCCTTTGGAGTTTTGCTTGTCTTCTCCATTCAACTTAATAGTGTTGTAGTTCTAGATTGAAGATTTGTAGAACCGTGAGGAAATCAAAATTCAAACAGGGATGACAATCATCATCAACATCAGACTAAGAGTTCTAAGATGTTGACCGTGAAATCCCAGCCTTGGGCTTTGTCTATTGCACCTTACAGGATTAGATTAATTGAAACAACAGGGAATTTAAAGCCGAGATGTGAAGAAGCAGGCAACTTGAACAGGAGCCAGTATATCAAACACTAGCTCTTTGAAGTGATATTACTGAACTTTAAAAATTCAATAGGCGTCCATGGAGGAGCCCAATGAAGAATATTTCCTGCACTTATTGCCTGACCATGGAGATGATGGGATGGGGTTGATGTTAATGAGATGTGAACCAGTAAATTTCTTTTTATATTTCATATCAGTTGGGTGCACTCATCAGATAGAAACTAATACAGGTGTTAGATATTGATTTTGATAAAACACAGATGATTGCTGCTAATGAAGACGGCATGGATGATGGATCCACATCTTATACTGTTCATAATCTTCATAAGGATAACCGTATCACACTTTTTAACGTTTTTTGTATGAATCACATTCTATCCTATCAAGCATGATGTTGATAGTATGACTAGAAAAGTCGTTCCCTTCTTCTAGCATGGAATGATCACATTTTAGTCCCCCCCCTGAGTTCTTATTTTACGTTCCACAGGATGCTGTTATCAATTATAAACCAAAGCAAGCGGATAGCTACAAATTTATGTGAAAACCAAAATTTCTCTAAGTAGTGAAGATACAGCATTCAGACTTCAGAGTCGAGGTTCTCCAACCAAACTAGACTAACAGGGGTTGGCTCAGGCACATGGAAAAGAATCTGAAATTTAGGGGAGGACTCAGAAAATGCTGTGTCAGGCATTCTGTCTACGTTACCTCAATGAATATTGAAGATGTATGTGTCTCAAGTAGACAAGGATCTTGTAAACAAAATTTTCATGATAGACTGAAACATTGCAAAGATAAATGTCAACTATGAAAAAGTGAGAACGTCTCATGTAAGAACCTAATGATTCAGTTTTCTTCTCCTGAAAACAGATGCCCGCCTCCATATAGGGAATTAACAGGTATACGTTAAGAGAAATGTGTATTTCAAGATGAGAAATGTGGTCTTGCAATAAGCATGATTTGAATTGCAAGAGAGTAATCTTATTGATTGGTTGAATTTGACAAGACCCTTCTTGCTCTCTCCTTTAACCAATAGGATTGCCACTCTTACACTTCATTATTACTTATTGCAAGAGTGGTCTTGTAAAATAAGTCTCTCTCTAGACTACTACTGCAATAAAGCGATGCTGATTGTAGGAGAGTAATCTTATTGATTGGTTGAATTTGACAAGACCCTTCTTGCTCTCTCCTCTAACCAATAGGAATATGGAATTGCCACTCTTACAATTCATTTTTACTTATTGCAAGAGTGGTCTTGTAAAATAACTCTCTCTCTCTAGACTACTCCTGTAATAAAGCGATGCTGATTGTAAGAGAGTAAACTTATTGATTGGTTGAATTTGACAAGACCCTTCTTGCCCTCTCCTCTAACCAATAGGAATATGGGATTGCCACTCTTACAATTCATTATTACTTATTGCAAGAGTGGTCTTGTAAAATAACTCTCTCTCTCTAGACTACTCTTGCAATAAAACGATGCTGATTGTAAGAAAACCATGGTTGGACATAATATCATGCGACTTTAGCTGTGCTGGGTTTGTGTTGGTACCGACACAGTAGGTGGCATACCATACCGTACTGATACACTTCAACTCTTTTTAACATTTTTTTGAAAAATAGAAAAAATTAAAATAGCACTTGTACTGTGCTGTTGTGCCGGGATCAGAATTTTTTTGGCACGGTACGAGACGCTGATAGCCATAGGTGTGGCATGGCCAACCATGAAATAAACAATTCCATTGATTGAGACTTATTGACAAAACCATTCTCTCTCTCTCTCTCTCAGTCTCAGCCAATGTGATTGCATTTTTACCAAGTATAGAAGAAGCTGTCTGTGTCCAAGACCACGACTTTGTTCTGTTCTTTATCTTAAATCTTTTGCCTTTTCACAGAGGGGATCCTGTGGCTGCTCGAACCAGTGGGTGGCATTGGTACTCTCATAGACAGGGCTCCCAGGTTTAAGGGCTTCATGGAAGATGCAGCATACTGAAGTTGAAATGCCTCTGCAGTACTCTGAACCATATAATGCGGATTCAAAAGCGCATTCTGATCAAAGCTCCCAGCTTCGCGAGCTTTAAGAGAAACCAGAGGTATGTCGAAGGGCTTTAGCGGGGGAGGATTTCGCCATTGAGGCAGAGATCCAGCTACAAGCAGTGTCGTCAGCAGCGGCCCTGCTTCCATCACTGCCTGCAGCAGTTTCCCTTTCTCTGGCAAAGGTTTCTTCATGACCAGGCCGTCGATTACTGCCGAAGCACGATCCAACTTCCGCATCCCCGTGGACAGCTCCATTGCTGGAAGAAGGGCCTGCTGTGGGATTGCCATGCCGCCTGAGTCAGGTATGCTTCTTATATGATGAAGTTTTGTGGCAGAGGCCATGTCAGAGGGAGTCTCCACAGGGGAGCAAGAATATAGCTGGTGGCTGTGAGTGAAAGATATGCTGCTATCAGATTCGGCGAAATCAGATTTGTATCTTGGTAATTGAAGAGATGGTTCCTCAGGGTAGATATACGAGGGAGAGGGATGGTGTCTACTTTGTTCAATCTTGTTGAGTAACTCCTGCAACATTTCCCTTGCCTCTCTTTCTAAGCTGGTCATCTTTAGGAGCTGTAGCAGCTGCATAATGTTCTCATCTTTCTTCCTGAACTCTTCTTCGAAACTGGTTCTTGCAGATTCCAGTTCCATGCTGTTGCACTGCAACCGCCTCTTCAGCTCATCCACGCTCTGGTTGCCAGGCAAAAAGAACGAAAGGAGCAGTGAATAATCCACATAAACAGTGGAGATGTACACATCCGACAGGAGGTTGGAGAAGATTAGCAGAAACTAAATACCCAAAGTAGTATGAAAATGTGAATCCCCAGAGACCCAGTATGCCGTATTACAGACAATCATTTCAATAATAAAAGCTGACCTACCCCAAAAAAAAAGCTGGAATGGAACTGATGTGACTGTGTTTGTGTTTGCACATCAAGGAGCAAACACAGTTACACAACCACATTAAGAACAAGACAAAGAGGCATATCGCACAGAGACCTGTTCCTAGAAATTTGCAGGACTGATGCAGGGAGACCAGTAAAAAGATTGCCTTTTTAATGAACAAACTGCTTATGCCTGTTCATTTTTCTAGTCTTACCTGCACTTCTGAACTGGCGGATGGCTCCCGGAGCATCGTCTGTAGCTGCTGCAGCCCGGCGCCGCTTCCGGCAAGGGTCCCCATGCTCCGCCTCCTCGTCCTCTCTCCAGGAAGCCTGACATCACCTTCTTCTGTGCAGTCCACCTCCCACTCTGCGGCCGGGCTGTCGACCACCAGGCGGCCGCCGGAAATACCGCTTCGTGACTCGTCTGAAGAGACGGAGCTCCTAGGCGAGGCTGTCACCGTCTCCCCGCCGGTCATCTCCCAGCACCCACTGGACCCCCCCGCATGACCTAGCCCGCCACTCCAGTCACTGCCGGCGGTCTCCCCGCTGCCACCGAGGCCGTCCATAGCCGGCTCTGATGCTCCTCGTTGCTGCTGTTGCTGCCAGCTGGATCGAATCGATCGATGCTGCACGCCAGTGCGGTGGATTCCTCGACCATTCCCCAAGGTCTGTCCGCAGCCCCGTCGCCCGTTCGCCGCGGGGTAGCTGGGCACCCCGCACTGGTTCTGTGGATGCTGTCGGTGGAGACCATGCTGGCCGGAGGAAGGGAAGGGACACGGCGGCTGACCCCCTTCCATGGTCTCCACCATCTCGTACTGGAGATGGCCATTCGTCTCGGGATTCGGGCGCCGCTCCTGGCGAGAACGTTGATCCCGCTGGATCTCCGACAGGACCTCCTTTGCCGGCGGGTACAGCCGTCCGGCGAGCACCGTGGCACCGCTCTCCTGCCATGGAGACGGCGCCATGGAATGGAAGAATTGGAGTCTCTCGCTCCCTCTCCGACACCGTGTGATCGCTCACCTCATATGTTGTCTTCTGCTATTTAAGCTGTTCTGTGGCGGAGACTGATTGGGTGGTGGGGCCCTGACGTTTTAAATATTATAAAAGTAATAGGATGTTTGGGAGTATTTTTTTAAAAATTATTTATATATACAAAATAATGATGTGTCTATTTTTGATTAAAATTTTAAAATAATAAATAATATTATTTATTTGACAGAAAATGTCAATTTTTTAAAATCATGTAAAATTTATTTGGAGGGGGTCTTCCGGCGGAAAGGGGGAGGGCGCAACGTAGCGGGGGGGGGGGGGGAGGGGACTTTCGTGCGTGTTTTTTTTAAAAATTATTTTATATTTATTTTTGTTTTGTAAGAGATTTATATAAGATATATATATATTTTTAAATAAAAAATTACTTATCAAGTATGTTTACATGATTGTTTTTTTTTGTTTAAGAGAAAAATTTGATAAAAAATACAACCAAACATTTCATGAGAAAGAAAAAAAAAGGGGGAAAAATTTGTCGGTTTGGCGGCAGACTGCGCAAACAAATCCCAAGTTCATCGTATGAGAAAGGAGAACAACCTCTGCTTATCGGGTCGAGAGAGGAGGTGGAGGATCCGCATCTCTTAAAGTTGGTCGATTTTTTGAGACCTTTTATTCGGCGAATCCAACTACACAGATAAAAATTAGTTCCCTCATCATATAAAGTTGAGAGATGCTTATTGCGGGGTCGCTCTTGGATTTGATCCACGTAGGATAGATATATGCTATAATATATTATTTTATGAGTTCAATTTAAAAATTCATAGATCCATTTACGATTGAAATATAAATGTGTTCTTACACTAGGTATTTCTCTATGAAATTATATCGGGAGATGGAAGCGGCAGGTTTGGAGCTTCGGCTCCCCTCGTGCACAAAAAAGTAAATGTCCGATAATAAGATTTATTTATTCGGTAATTTTAAACATTTTTTAATAAAAAGATTGATGTGAAATTAAAAGTGGTTTACTATGGAGTGGGAGTTAAGTATTTCTTTAAATAAATAAACAAATCATTTTTATGCATAATCAACCTAATCAACGAGTTATTTGTCTCCGTCGTGCATAGTCGAAAAATGGTAGACAAGTCTTCCGACAGTTGACTTTCACGAGTTTTTAAATTTATTTGTTTGAAGGAAGACACATACTAACACTTGAAAGATAAAGGGAGAGGTTAGGAAGTTCTGGAAATTGTCTCAAGGGAAAATTGTTTGATACTCAGATCAAAAAGTTGATTGGATATGGGTAGGAGGAGGTAGAAGAGTAAGGAGAGAGTTTTTGATTTGGATGGCCACTCTATTTGTCGGCACTTGAGTATCCATTTTAAACATTCATTGAAGGGTCTTTGGGCATATATATTTTGTTTTCTAACTATATAGACAAGTCGTTTGAGAGTAGGGGATGACGACGTTATCCTTGGTTTGTTAAGTGTGCCCCTCCCCTCATAACTATGTAGACGAGTTATAGGGAAGTGAAAGAATCCTTGCAGGGCGAGATAGCCTGCTCTTCCTCTAGGGTGGAGAAGGATACTATTGCTGTCATCTGATCCGAGTCTGTGGAGAGGGCTCATGGGTCCGCTTTTGAGGTGCCATTGTTGGCTCTGGGCAATGCAGGTCTTGGGGGAGAGGAGTATAGTTGTCAAGACAAGCAGCTAGGTGGCACCTAGACGTTGTTTGGGCGTCAAGGTGATGTGGCAACCACTTAAAAAGAATCTATTTTTTAAAAGGCCCCAAAAGTGCTCCATGGCACTGGTAACTGGTAAGGTGACCAGGTGCACGCTTAGGCCCACTTGGGCTCCTAGGCCATTAAATAGGTTTGAGATCCACCGTATCCAAATTTAAATCTCCTTTTAAAAATCGTTCGCCCCCGATCGACATCCCCGCGATTCTTTCTTCTATGCCAAGATAGGATTCGCGTGGGCCTCTTCCCCGCGCGCTCTTGCTGCTCCTTCGACCGTTGTCTCCTCCTCCTCCGCTACCGACAGCCATCGCCGTCGTTGCCTCCGGTTGCCGTGAACGTTCTTTTTGAGGTACACTCCCTCCTCCCGCCACCTCCTCCTTCCCCTACCAAGCAGAGCCCTCCTCCCTTCTTATCTCGCCTCTCCTCCCCTCCTTGAGCTTTCTATAGTGAGGTCCCTCCCCCATCCCTTCTACCCACATCACAGGGGGGTGGACAGCGGTGTAACATGGAGGGGAAGCCGGGGGTGGACAACATATCAGAGGCAGAAAGAGGGAGAGGTTGCAGCAATGTGAGAGGGAGGAGGATCGGTGCGATACGTGACGTATCGTATCAACCCCAAAAAAATTCAAGCCAGAACAGTACATCAATGTGGCAAACTTTGGAGCCAACTAGACTTTTCCCCTTTTCCCTCCACACACATCAACACATTTATCAAATTTCCAACAAAGCACACGAGTCTCCCGCGAGGGATACTTGAATTTTGAATATCGCCCTTCTGCAATTATATTCTTTTGGAAGAAGGTTTTTCCTTTTAAATTTCCGGAGAGTAAACTTACAAACATAAATGCAAGGTAGGTTTTTACGTAATTAAATGATTTAATAAGAGTATTATTTAAAAAAAAATCCTTTTCCCTCCTTTTTGGACACTGGGAACTGGGAAGGTTTTTTTTGCCCGTGATAGGTGGCGCCGCCCGGCCGCCGCACACCGCGGTTGTCGGCTTTTGTTAGGAGAGCACATGGTGGTTGGTGGGTGGGAGGAAGAGACGGGGCGCGGCGGAGCCTATACGTCGCGGCCGCAGTGCCACGCCACGAACCCCCGCGTTGAAACGAAGGCATGCACATGTGGGAGGTCAACGCGCACCACCATGCTAGCTAGTGTAAAGGCGGCTGCCTGCCGCCGTGTGACTCCCCTTTTTACGACAACTCTTCTTCTTCCTCTACCTCTCATTAGATCCTCTCCTTTTGTCTCAGCATGCTCTTGTGTAAGATCTTGTGTCTTGGAAGTACCTCCAAAGTCATGATCTAGTCCAGAAAAAAACTATGTTTCCTCCCAGTCTATAGTCTTACTGTTGTGGATATAAAAATAATGTGGGGGGGAGAGAGATGGAGATGTGTAGCTAGACACTAGATAAGTCTACTGATGGGAGACAAGTGTGGGAAATGGAGTGGTAAGAAATATAGGATCATAGTTTCTCTAATGCAGACGAATCAAATCTTATAGATCTAATCACAATTATAGAAAAGAGAAATAAATTTTCCTTCTTTTACATGCATTGAGGTTGGGAGGTACTACTTGCCCTAGACCTAATAAATCTCATTTGCATGTGTCAGACATAAAGCAATATTAGTCATTCTCGGTGTGTGTAGAAAGTATTTTTTTTGTCGGACGTAGATAACCATAATTATAAAATGAGAAATATTTATTACAAGCAGAGGCTTGTAATAAAGTTGAGATAGATTAAAAAGTAAACACTGTTATTGGCTGACAAGGACAAAAAATATATAATACTCTTTTTTTTGACCCTCATCGGAAGCTTAGATTATTTTCTTTCAATCCACCTCATATTCACTGCACGATGTTTTTTACAATAAACATTTCTCTTATAAAATTGATCATTGCAATATATGAGTCGCAAGAACACACACACAACTTGACTCATAAGTTTCTAAAGATTTAAATAAGATCGTGCCACTTGTTAGGAACCAAAGTCCTTGTAGCCAGTGGCGGAGCCAGAAATATTTAAAAGGGGGGGGGGGGGCAATTTATAAAGAGGACAATTAATAAGATAATTGTTCATAGGTACTCAACGTAAGAGGGGATATAAATAAAAAATCTTCACATGTCCATCTTCACATACCCATCATAAGGAGAAATTTTCTGCAAAAAAATTAAGAAGAAAAAAAATTATACAAAAAAATAAGGGGGGGGGGGGGGGGGCAAGTGCCCCCCTTGAACCCCCCTCGGCTCCGCCACTGCTTGTAGCGATCGACAAAAGACGGAGGAAGAAGAAGGGAGGGGGGGGGGAGGGAGGAATCAAATCATATCATATGAGCACATAATTTTTACGTGAGTCGGAGAGATGATGTGCCTTCCAACATCTACGGCGCCGCACATAGTTCTCTTTCTTTTCCCACAAGCAATTATAAGAGGGGAAATGCTATTTGATTTGTACGTCCCGACGCGTCAGGGCACACCCTGGGCGGGGTGGGGGGGGGTGGGAGCGCCCCATGTGGGCGCGCCCTGGCGCGTCCGTCAAACAGTAGCATTTCTCTTACAAGAGATGCCGCCTATAAATACAAGGAGTCTAAGACAATCCAACAAATTGGATCCACATAAAGATGGGGTAAGACCTACCAGGATAGAGATCAGACTCCACACTCTTACAACACCACCAACCATGTCAAGAGGTCACACTAACATCATGGCCGCCCATGGTTTTGTTCCCACGCAGACGCACCTGTGTAGCTCCCAGTGGACATAACTTGGCACGGCCATAGAGATGCAAATTTGACTGGTTCTTCGGTATGTGTGCACAAAGTTAAAAGACATGTTCCGAAAGAAATTCAAAATTTCTAAAACCATGAATGAAAACAACTACGTGACAGTAGAACTCACATCCACTTGTGTTTATGAATATGGACAAATAGACACCCCGGGCAGAAGCAAAGCATTTCTCTCTATCTATAAACATAGTCACTAAGCTAAGCAAAGATGCAGTGGGATCAGTTAAACCATCTTGCGAAATTAAAGAAACATGAAAAGAATCATAATGATCATGATTAAAAAGTAGAGACTAAATTTCAAACTTTTTTAAAATTTCAATCAACACCATCTTCTGAGATTATTCCAATGGATCTTTTCGACCTACTCTTCCAAAGTCTGAACACAAGACTTCGGATACCCTCTAAAGCTAGGCACCTGGGTCGTGCTTTATCCCACATGGTCTCATGTGCTCTTTTCATGGATCAAGCACTGTGAGCTAGGAAAGAGCAAAGATCAGAACACCGTCTAATCAGAAGGGAAGAAAAGAGGGAGAAAAAAGGGAAGACTGGTGTCACCATTATTCTTCTTTGCCGGCCAGGCCTGTCCGTAGAACGAAGAAAGAAGAGCTTCTTGGTAACCAGAGTTGGCACAGCCATGAGCTCTCAAGTCCATGTCCGAAGATTTTTAAGTTGGAGGCAACTGTTTGGTCATGTGCACCCATGACCATAGGGGTTCTCGTTTTGGTGTAGACTTTTGTCACCGGATAGGTTAAGAGTTCATGTTGCTGATGTCTGTAGATTTGCCTCTTCTTTCCTCAGTAATGGAGACCACTAAAAGGGTTTTGTGGGCCAGGATGGATGACCACCCTGGTCACCTACTCTGGAACCTTTCATGGGGTTCCCAAGAACTCACCTGCTTTTTACTTGAATTTTCTATTTCCTGGTTCCAACTGCAGAAGATGCCAAGAGATGGACAAAAGTCTTTCAGAGGAACACCAGGGCTTGCAATGTAGTTGGAAATGTTCAAACCAAAGATGGTGTTCTAACTTTCCACAAGCTAAAGGTGGTTTTCACATTGCTAAGGGACAGTTTTACATTCCAAGCTACTAATTGCATCTTTTCTCATGTGCTAGATACAGAATGTGTTCTGATGGGAAGCATAGCTGTTTTCACTGGCTTGTCATGGTCCAGTCGACCTCCACTTTTTTATTATAGTAATATCCTTCTGAATAGATGATCAACCAATCAAAAAAGACTTCCAATCATCTGAAGAAGGCACATTACCAGGAAGAATCAGCTAGTTGCAGGCTGGGACCTGTCAATGTGCATAACGAGAGGGAAGTGCAAACAAATTATGGGCAAAGAATCTCCTTTACCAAAATAAGTGGGATCAGCTAATAACGGACTAGAAATTTTTGGTCAACAGTCTCTTCCATAGCAAGTGGGTTTACAGTAATCACAAGAATAGAACATGGTTGCCAAGAAAGATCTTACTGCATTGACCTTGATGCTCTTAGCCAATAGCTCCACATGATGCATAGCTCTCCAATATTTTGCATCAACTGAAAGCATCTGCTGAAGTGGATACTGCTTTTAAACTGGAAAAAGGGAGAGACATTGTGTTCTTTAAATAACATGGGTAGTCTTATTTCTTTTTGGCGTGGGGCTTCCCCAGCTTTGACCGCCGCTGCTTAAGTAAATGTAGGTACAGCTTCAACCACAGAAAAGGGTAACACAAAAGCAGAACCTGGTTCCCCACAAATAGAACGAAGTCAAATACTCATCACCAATGACCCAAGAAGAATAAGTAGAAAGATGTCTCCCACTAACCGTGACAAATGTATAATAGCTGAAGGGAAGCCTGCCAAATAGGCTTGAGTGGAGGTTTCTCTCTTGTATGAAAGGAAGAGATTGATACATAATCCATACTGCAAAGAAGTGGAAAGTGATTAGTGTAAAATACATGCAATGGTAAGAAAGACAAATATCACACTAAACTAGCAGATGCTCACTTTCTCCAGGCCCTACCCCAACAGGATACAAGAGGATAAAAGCTGTGTACCTGAGAAAAAAATTGTAACAAACGTCATTGATAAAGACATATTCAATATTTTCATGTACACACTTGTGCTTATTATTCCCCTAAATTGACAGAACACAGCACAGGGAAAAGATCCAAGACTGCAGTAGTACATCTATCCCTTAGAAATGGTTGACCCCTGGAATATCTCTTAAAGAGGTAAATACAGATAAGCTGAACTCAGTATACTTGTGAAGCTCCTTGCTACAGTACCTATCCCCATGCTAATGGCACATGGCATGTGATAGACGCCTCCTTGTCATACAACATCTTATAGAATGATGAATGTGTTTCTTCTCTTTCCACCAGTAAAATGCCCATTATAATATCAATTTTGTGTCCATGGTTGGCTCTAGTGGCCTTTGATCAACAGCTACATCATTATGCACAGAATTAACAGAGTTTTAATGTTTCGTTTCCTTACACATACCCCAAGTCTTACATGTTGCACTGCAGTAATATTCCTAAGGATACTTAGTTTTGACTGATTAACAAAATCTTAATATTAAATGCTAAGTGACTAACAAAATATTCATGATTAAGTATTCTACCGTTTACATAAGTTCATAATCAATCACTTTCTGATTCAATTTCATCTACTAAGTCATTGGTTCGATAATCGATTTCATCATGCTTCAAGTGCTTGTTGATCGATCAATGTCTAATCACTAATCGACTATGCTTTTTCGCCTATCAAGAATCGATTAAGTTTTAACTTCAGTTTTTCATACAAAGTAGAACGATAATCGATCATGTCCATAGAAATGTGAACATCAATCAATTATATTGTGGTATCAAGAAAATTCCAAGTCCACAGACAAACAACTGATAATCGATTAAGTTGTGACAGCGCAAAAAGTTTCAAAGTCCACACAGTGCATGTGTTAATCGATTATGTTTCACTCTATTTAGTTGATAATCGATTATGTCTTCGTCTATGTAAAAGTTTCTAAGTTCACATAGGGAGACCGATAATCGATTATGCTGTTTCTCTCGAGAATCCATCTAAGTTCACACAATGACACCGATAATCGATTGAGTTTCTCAATGTGAAGTTTTTCTATGTCCACATAGTGAATGAACTAATCGATTATGTTTTCAACAGTAGAAAATGTTTCAAGTCCACACATGTTGACATGGTAATCGATTAAGTGTTTAGAGATGTGAAAATTTCTAAGTCCACAGAGAGACTCAATAATCGATTAAGTATCACTCTGTAGACTCAATAATAGATTATGTCTTTAGTTGTAATACAAGTGACTAAGTCCACACTACTAGCACAATAATTGATTAAGTTTCACTCTGTATCCCCAATAATTGATTATGCTTCAACATTGAGATTTTTCTAAGTTTAAGAGATATGCGATAATCGATCATGTATTTTCTCTTAGTCAAGTGCCTAAACATAAGCTTCTCGAAAATTGATTATGCATTTTTATACTTGGCAACATAAATTAATTTTGTTTGAATATCTAAAATGATCATTGCTCTGACTATCTATGTTATACATTCTATAATCATTCTTTTGATTTGACGAAAGTCTTTGATAACCTGACATGAAATATCTTTTTTGTCTGAATATAACAATTGTTTATCATTTAAATTTAGATCATTCGATCTTAAGAGGTATGATCTGATATCTTACTGCTAATATTGTAAGATCAATTTATTATGGACATGTTATTGAGCTATACATGTCACCATATTTTCCATAGAAAAACTTATATGTTAGACGTGTAGTCATTTCACAAAAAGACAAATAGCGACACGACATTATAAAGAGAAGTCTCCATTCCATGCACGTCTCTGATTAGCCAGTTTGTATGGCTACTAACACCATTTCTTTCTGTAGCATTCGAGAACATAAAAAGTATATAAACTTGGATATAATATCTTTATCCTACAGATTCTTCTTAGCAACTATAAAAGACTTAAAATCTTATGTTAAATATTTTTCTATCTTATTGCCAGATCTCGAGCAATACGTCTACCAGACAAAATGAAAGATCTCAGACCTACTCAAATAGGTATTAAACACTGCACCAACTTAGACATGCAGAATGACTATCTTCATACTCCAATGGTCATCAAGTTCAAGCATCTACATATATAATTGGAAGCCTTCAAGATGAAGCTGACCAATTACTAGAGAAAACATTCTTGAGAAATCACAAGAAGCTTTCAATCCATGCAGAATGACTATCTTCATACTCCAATGGTCATCAAGTTCAAGCATCTACATATATAATTGGAAGCCTTCAAGATGAAGCTGACCAATTACTAGAGAAAACATTCTTGATGACTTCTTCAAGACTTCTCACCTTAAAAAAGTACAGAGCTCTTCTCCACAAGCTCCTCCATAAGCTTCAACGCAATCAACATCGAGGAAGAGAGCTGCTTGGCATTAAAGCTACATCGTCATCCTCCACCAAACAGCAACTAACGACATTGAGTTTTATGTTTTATCCTTTTGAGTCGCATTTGACTTTGAAAATCTTGTTGCTATCTCTATCTTATAAGAAGATTTTTTTTGTTGGCATTACTTCCTTGTGAAGTGTGGGCTTGTGAGTTCAGTGTTACCCCTCTTGTGCATGGAAGACTTGATAGTAGGGAGCTTCAGGTGGTGTTGCCCCTCTTGTGTAGGGAAGACTTGCATGTTGTGACACCAAATGGTTGATGTCCCTTTTGCATAGGGAAGATCTAAGTGTGGTTCCGCCAGGTGGTTGTAGCCTTTTTAGCTTTATAATGAAATCTTGAGGTTGTTGTCTAAAGGACTAGATGCAGGAGACTGAAGCGGTTCAACTCTCAACTAGGATATATCGCGGTGTCCATCTGTCTGCTTGATTATTTTGCATGTGTTTTTGATTATCATATAATAACTCCTATTAAGACCCATTCAACCCCCCCCCCCCCCCCCTCTTTTTCTGGGTCTCCATAACGTGGCCAACATTACATATATATGATGTTATACCCCTAAATTGTCATGTTATATCCCCCTCAACTCCGCTGTTATTATTTATAAGAAAAATATATTGAGGATATTGTCTAACACTCAATCAAAATATAGATCACAAAAATTTGGAAAAAAAAAACGTCCCCTCTCTCTCTCTCTTCCCCCCCCCCCTCCTCTAGCTCTAAGCATTAACTCATTGTGGCTGAGGGATGCAGGGACTAACAGCAAAGAAATGGAGGTAAAGTACAGTGTATAACAGGAAAACAGTTGCAAGTATTGCCAATTCAAAAGTAAATGTAAAATAACAAAGATTTCAAAAATGCTTGAATATTTTATGTGCTAAGCATGGAAGACGTCCATGGCCATGCATGATTTCTAGCTAAGAGAAAGAAAAGAAAAGAAAGAAACAAAGAAAAAAGAATCCAGGTCCACTGTGCATTCCGTTCAGTTAAAAAATGTTTTAATGATCAAATAATCAGAATAAACGCTGGTAAGTTACAGCAGCCGATAGTTGAATCTCAACAAAATTATGATCCATGTAAAAAATTTTCTAAAAAAATTATGACCCAATAAACCACAATACATGAATACTAAAGTAAATCGGAATTTCATTTTAACGCTGGTAACTCGTACCTGAGGTAGATAAGCCATCGAGGGCAGAATCCCACACCTGTAAGAGCATAGTGGGAGTACCTAATTGCCTGCATTGTAGTAGGTGATGGATGATCAATAGTTTTCTTATAATTTTTGACGAAAATGCTAGTGTGGGTGGATTGTAACTACTACATAACAAGTGTTTGAACAAATAGGCTGCAGCGCTAAAAGTAACTTGAATTTATATTCAAAGAGGCAAGGACATACACTAAAACAGTTGACAGATCTTATTACCATATCTGATAGTAGAAAGGCAAAGAGGCTTCCTTTGTTCTCTTTGTGTCATATATTTATCCTGTGGTGCTACTGTACACACAGTCTCTGAGGGTCTCTGAGGTAGAAGTGTGTAACATTAACATCACCCCAAAAATGGTAATTAATTATGGCTGTTTCTCTTTCAGATCTAAGCTTTGAGATAGCAATGGCTTCCTTTCTCAACTAGTTGGTCTTGGATTCACAGTAAAATATGTCATCAGGCAAAATGGTAACATTAACTTGCATTCAGAATTTGTAGGAAGCATAAGAAGCCCTCTGGGAATTTAGTGCTACCATTTGATAGACCAATTCAAAGTCAGGGAAAAGAAAGCAGAAAATGAAGAGCCAACATAACTCAGCAAATTACCCTGGGGAATGGAAACCATAGTATGCAGTCAGAAGATGCTTAACTTCTTATGAGGAAAGCTGAGAATCTCTATTAAACTGCTGTAACCTACTCGAGGGTCATTAATGTCCCACAGTTTAGTACAGTCTGAATATATCATATAATAACAAGCGATGGTCTCAGCAAGGATCCATCCTCTGAGTAGAAGAGTCTCCAGTTACAAGTTCCTCTATGTTTGTTATCTGATGAGTAATACCTGTTGTGAATGTCCAGGGTAAAATGTTTCCTTGAACATCAAAATGTAGGCGAAGACAGAAGACAGGATGAGGAACCATGTGACTTAAAGATCTCCGGTAATCTTGTGAATTATATTTTATCTTTTCCTTTGGAGGGATGCAGGTGGTGCCTGAGTTCTGATTGCAAATCACTTCAGATTTCTGTGGGACTAACTCATCCTACTATATCAGTGGGATCTGGATGATAGCACTGAAAATATTTCATCCTACAATAGTGCATACAAATAGTATAAGAATGCACACAAATAGAATCCTATTTGTGTGCATTCTTATACTATTTGTATGCACTAAATCACTATTTGTGTGCACTAAAAGGGTATTTGTGTGCACTAAATGGGTATTTGTATGCATTGTTTGAGGGTAAAAAAAAAAAAAACCAAAAAGTGCATTAAATGCACCGGGGGCCGTGCCCCTCCACATGGCGCACTGTGGAGGAGCACGGCTCCTTCACGCGCCACTATGCTCTAGCATTTCTCTTCTTGTTTTATACTGATGTTACTGTATATGTTGTCATCCTATTTATGGGGACACAGGTAGGATGTAGGCATCAATATATGCCGAATTCGTTGTTTCCTCCTTGGGACTCATAATTAACTCATTATGGACTGTGTAAAACATAGGATGATAAAGAAATCAAAGAAAAAGTGGAAACCTGATCCAGTATGATAACATTAGAGAAAAACAAGGGAACACCAACAGGCCAGGCTGGCCTTAGCCTGGGCCAAGCCCACAACCTCAAAGGTCAGCCCAGACTGACCCAGCCGGTTTCAAACCTCCAATCCTAACAATAGCTATACAACAAAGATACCACATTATAATCAAAGCAACACAGATTGTTGGTTACTTCAACGCTTCCTCAGTGTACTGTGATCTAATGCTTTTCCTTTTATGTAAATGTTTCATGAGAACAATCACCCTCATGCTGTTTTGTTTTATTGGTTTGTTTGTTTGCTTCAGTTGGGTTTTATTTGCTTAACTGGCATGTGTGTTTTTGTGTTTTTTTTGGATCAGGCCTAATGATGTAGGTTCGTGTCCTTTATCTCTTCCCACCAACTTATGTAGATGTAAATTACATTGATTATACAATTGAGTACCCTTGATTAACCACCATGTGATGCCCACAATTTAACTAGCCCAAAAGAAAATTTAGAGTAAAGAAACTTCTGAAAATTGGACTTAAAATGTATAATTATTGTTTATTTATTTATTCATTTGTTGTTTATACATCTGATTTATTTTGTTGTTCGGATATATAACTAATAACTCTGATCTTTGTATCATTCATTTATTCATCTATTCATTTATTTTTTGGCTCTTAAGCAGCTAACCATGTATTTGTTTTTATGTTTTTGGTCAGAGTTCCTTTCAAGTTGTGGTTTCACATATGACATGTCTTGCTTATTTAAATAGAGCCGCCCCCTCTCTCTTTCTCTTCTCTATAAATAGAGCTGCCCCCTCTCCTTTTTTCTTTGTCCTTTGACCCATCAACATGTGGAAGAGAGATTTTGGCTGGCCCAAAAAGAGAACTTTTGACTGGTTTGACTGGGTGCTGCAACTCAAGGTGTCTTTTTCTCTTTTGATTCTTCTAAAGACTGCAAGCTCCCATGCATATGCACGACTTTATGATTTATTTTGCTGGAATCTACATATTGCAAAAAGCAATTCTCAGGGGTCCAATAGTGAACAACCTACCAAGGTTTTTGACTGACAATACTCCATCAATCTCTTGTTGACTGTTTAAGCCTTTTCCAGCCTGAGCAATAAGATAACTCTCTCTTGTGCAACTACCCTTTCTGAATAACTTAGTTTGGCCAGCACGTATAACGTACTTCGGTACCAAGGACACTGATGAAAGTCTAACTGGATAGTAAGTCTCAGACTCTCAATTTTGTATTTTGAGTATTTGACATCCATATTTTGCTGGAGGAAGCTTTTCTGTTTGCTGGACATTTAAGTCCAATGAGTATAGATGTACATAAAGCACAGACATATTTCCCTTCCTACTACATCTTTTAAGATAGTCCAGGTCAAGGGGAGACCAAAATAGAACAAGAACATAACGTGAAGTCCCTCTCCACTCAATTGCCTTTGGGTTTTGAGTATTATGGCCCAACCCAATCTCTTCAGTACCATCAAATAATCATGTTCAAGCCGTGAGGGAGGACAAATAGCACTCCAAACTTTAGGAAAGAGAATAGATAAACAGGCACAGAGGCAAGTCGGACATAAGCCAAAGCGGAATGAAACACAATATCCTCATGAAGACAATAGCATTGAAAGGAAAAAGATGCAGCATTGGGAAATCACCTCGGAGGCACTCCATGCGACAAAAGTTATAAAAACTTGTGGAAGCTCCTGAATCTATCAAATGTTCAAGAAAGAAAGGCAAAATGTTACATAACGAACAAATCACAGAAACGGAACGACATAGAAATCTTTCAGATAAGCACCGAATATGATCAGGAAAGACTGACCGATGTTTCAATGTTACCCAACAAGTTACCTCTGCAATCTGACGAACGATTGCGAGCAAGAAATGGGTCCTCCCACCCCACTGCATCAGCGTAAGCATCGCGCCGCTTGGAACCAGACCTACCGATCGCGGACGCCACGGTTACTCACAAACGGGAGCACACATAAACCATCCGCACCAGATGGTAGAAGGATCATGTGACAAAAGCAAAAAAAGGGAGACGCCCTACCGGTTGCTGCGTGAAGAACCTCCAGGAAGGACAAAGACTGCAGGATGCCTTCCGCAACGAAGGCAAAAAAAAAAATGCAAACTTTATTAGGCACAGAGACAGATTTGAGGAGGGGTGGAGCAGGGGAGCCGGATAAAAAGGAAAACCGAAGTAGATTACATATGAGGTCTCCACCCGCAGCGTAGGCTACATGGAAGGACTTGGCGGACAAGCAGCTGCTGAGAACCCTGGTTAGCGCAATCGCCCTGGAGATGGAAAGACGAAGAACGAATGAGACCGTTGCATCCAAGGAACCGGACTGTGTGTGCGGGGAGGGGGCACCGCAGAGGGGTCCTCCCCCTCCGGCACCGGATTCTGTGTGTGAGAGAGAGAGGGTACCATCCAAGGAGCTGGAGGGAGTTATAAGCCAACAGATAGAGTCTAGCTGTTGGAGACATGGCGTCGCCACCGCTCCGAGTTGTGAGCAGAGAGGTGTGCGCGGCAGACTCCGGCTGCTCTTCGCTAGCAGGTTAGAGAGAGAGAGCGAGCAAGCGCGGGCGCTGTGCGAACATCACCTGTTCCTATGTCTACGTGGCAACTCGTTGACGAACCAAATCTGGGCGTGCGAAAAAAAACTTTTTTGTACACGAGACGTTAGAGCAGAGGTATTTATAATTCAATTCAAATCGAAAATTTGAATCAGATCAAATTGAATTGGTCGGGATGATTCGATTTTATAATTATAAATTGAAAAACATATTTTTAAATATAATTATAATGATATTTATATAATGAACATATTATAAGTATTACAAAATAATTATATGACTAAATTTACATATAAATAAATTATATATTTAAATTTTATTATTACTTTTAATAAATAAATAATAATATATTTAATTATATTTTAAAATTTCGATTTGAACTGAACCGAATCAAAATAATTTTGATTCGATTTGGTTCGGATTGACATCTAATTGGTTTAGTTCGGATTGATAAAAAATGAGCCAATTCGAACCGAATCGGACCGATGAACACCCTTAAGTTAGAGTGTTAGGGCGATTTGGTAGGGGGGGTTGGTTAATCGGGTTAAAGTGAGATTAAAAGTGAGTTAAAGGGGGTTAGCATATCCCACCTCTCTTGGTGGGTTAATATTAACACTTTTTAACACCCCTATACTTTTTGGCGCCAAAGTCATTTAGTCTAAAAAAGAGATTAAGTAACTCCTGGTTAAAATAATTGAGGTTTTTTTATCTCTTCGTCAAAGAGAACAAGGTCTTAAAATAGTCGATGAATTTCTAACGTCATATTCTCACAAGCTCTTGAATTTATGTGATAGAGAGTAGTGACGGACCTATGAAGAAGTCAGTGGGGTCACGTGATCCCACTGAAAATTTGAAACTGTATTAATGGGTATAAATTTTATTTGTTAAAAGGGGTTGGCTTATAACTTTTCTACGTAGAGTGACCCCACTGGATTTTAACACAAAATTCATTGGTGCACCTTAATTTTTGGAGTGACCCCACTGAATTAAATTTCTGTGTCTGCCACTGATAGAGAGAATACTGAGTTACACTTTCAATTAAGAAGAATGAGCACAGTTGGGAGGTCTCCGAAATTGATATAGAGAGAGAACTTTTTGATGCTCAAGTAAAAAAAAATTGGTTGAAATATAAGAAAGTCGAAGATAGAGGAGAGAGAGAGAGAGCAAGAGAGGGTTGGCCTACTTCTCTTCTAGAGTTTTCTTTTATCATTGCTGGCGATAGTCCTCTTGACGTGTTATTTTTTTCTCAGTCGTGAAGACGAGTTATAGAGAAATAATCTAACGAGCACCTTGCGAGAGTGGTTGTTAGAATGGACCAGTGAGAAGATATGCACCATTCTCACCTCACGAGCCAGATTGCGAGGATATCGTTAACTTATGTGGAGTAGAAATAGATGTATTAAGCGCGAAGGAAAAATATCTCCCTATAATTGTAGATGTGTGCTGTGCAATCGGTGAAATATGTCCTGGCGTGATAAGGACAAGTCAAGTAGATAGAGTGGAACCCCTTGTGCCCTAATGAGGGGGCCTCATATTGCTTCAAGAATGTTTAGGACTCACCCTTGGTAGATGTTAGACCGTCAAGATACGATGTGTCTTACGGTCAAGGAATTGAGGATTTGGTGGGTGTGGACACCTAAAATTTCTAATGGGCCCATTCTCTGGTTGGCCCAACTCTTCTCCACCAAATAGAAATGACCATTTAAATGACCCAACCCAAAGGCTTTCAAGGCCCATTGGCCAAGGCCCATCTCACCCCATGCAAGGGGGTGAGATTAAGCCAATGCAACACCTCCCAAAAGGTGTTGCCAAAAATGGCAAAAAGGAGGCCTGCGCATGCAAGGGGGCAGAGGGCTGGCTGAGGCCTTTTGGGGGGGGGGGGGTCCTTTCTAGAGGCTTCCAAGGAGAAGAAAAGGCCTCTCTTGGAGTGCCTTGCGGCCCAAGCAGAAAGGGAGAAGAGAGAAGGGTCTCGGGGGCAGAGAAAGAAGAGGAGGAAGAGAGGGGGCTCTCATCATCCATCGGTTGCTGCTGGTTTCTTCCACCTAAGGAGGTCAACCCGTGAAGAGCACCTGCAAGAGGAAGAGAAATAGAAGGAAAAAAGGTGAAGAGAAAAGAGAGAAAGAGAGAAAGAGAGAAGAGAGGTGGCCATTCCTATGTATGGTCACATCATGTGAATAGAAAAGAGAGAAGAGAGGAGTAGAGGTGGCGATGGGCTTCTTCCCATCCCTATTTCTTTAAGTTTTTTTGCATTCTTCCCCCTCTTCTTAACCATGTGAATGTCTCATCCATGTGTACTTTTATTCCTTTTGATGCAAGTGTTTTGTCCCCTTTGCATTTAATGTTTCTCCCTCCCTCCATCATGTGCATGATGTTTTACATTCTTTTTTTTGCTTTTGTGCCCTGAGAAGGTCACGAATAGTGAGAGACCACCTCTTTGCATGGTGGGTCTTCTCTCATTCCAAGAGACACACATGAGGTCTCCTACCTATCCCTATCCTCCAATAAATGAGGCTATAAGGGAAGTGGGGTTATTGGGCCTTGCATAAGCCTCCTAAAGAGCATGTTCTCCACGGTTTATTCAAGAGGGTGTGAGATTTTCTCACTGTTTTAGCCCCCTAAAGAGTGCAGGTTTTCCTTCTAAACAGTCCCCTTTGCATTGCTTGGGCCGCCCCCTTTCTTGGAGCCTACTTGGGCCCATGGTTTGCCTTCAAGAGGGGGGCCTCTTGTTCACTATTTGGGCCTTCCAAATGAGGTTTCCTCACTGGTTTTTCAGCCTCCAAGATGCAGGTTTTTACTGATTATAACTACCCCATTTAGGTGCATTTCGCCTTGAGGCATGACCTCCTTTGCTAGCAAATGAGTTGGACAATTAATGTCTATGCTCAAAGCTTGGCATTGTATGCAATTGACCCCTTAAACTCCTGTTTTGACCCTCCTAAAAGACCGATTTTCACTGTTTAACAGTCCCCTCTAAGAGTTTCCATGTCGGGAGCATGTCCCCTTTGCAAGCCATGGGTTGAACAATCAATGTTCATGCCCAAAGTTTGGCATCTCATGGATTTGGCTCATCAAGCTCACTGTTTTGATCCTCTAGAGGGGGCGGTTCTCACTGTTTTGAGCAGCCCATTAAGGGATCTTGATGTGTGGGGCGGATCTCCCATGCTAGCCAAGGGTTGGACAATTGATGTCCATGCCCCCATGCTTAGCACCTATGGAGAGAGGCCCATTAAGCCCATGGCTGGCCCAAAACCGCCCTTCTCCCAAGAGTGGCCCATTTGCAATCCCGGGTTAGATAATGAAAATTCTATGCCCAGGTATGTGGTCCCATACGGGTTTTACTTACCGACCGGTGTTTGTGTGGTCATGGTGCCATCCCCCCCTTAAAGGCTTGCCTTGGAGGGTGGCACCATGTGCCATTTGGGTTATGTCATCATTTGACATACACCATCTCTTTCGGTACCGTCTCCGTCTCGGTGGACATGTACTGTGCTCTCCCCTATCAACCAAGATAATGGGAGATGCTGTCGAATTTTCTCCAGGAGGGTCAAATCGGCAAGGGACCTTTCAAAAACAGAAACCTCTAAAGTCTAATGGAGTGGCGCCGAATCGCGAATAGAACTACGTTGCATACCTTTTAAAAGAAAAGAATAAAGAATAAGAGAGCCAATTAAAAGAATGTTCCATTATAAGAACAACAAATGAGCAAATAAAAGCATCCTGCATTACACATGTTTTAAAAGAGCAAGAGATCAAATTAAAAGAAATCTTTTCATGATAAAAGCAAAAAGAATAAGCAAATAGGCCAACTCTCATCCTCACATGCTTCAAATGAAACAAAAGAACAAGTTAAAACCCTTTTTCGATAAAAAGGCAAAAGAGTAAATGACTCATTGTTTTGTAGCTTGCATGCTTTCAAAAGGGCAAAAGATCAAAGTGAAGCTCTTCTTGTGGTAAAAGGGAAAATAGACCATCTCATATTTTCAAAGGATCAAAAGGCCAAATTAAGATTGTTTTCCGCAAATGACCAAATAGACCATTTTTTTTTCTTGACTCATCTTTATCAAATGGAACCAAAAGAAGCAAATTGAAACCATTTCATGATAAAAGACAAATGGACGAATAGGCGAAAAGATCCAATCATGTCTAAGTAAAAGATCCAATAACCTCGAATAGGCATCGTGTCTGTTTATCATTCCGGCTTAATTTTGAGTTGCGCTTTGCACTATTCATCGGATGTCTCCATTTTAAGGCCACTAGACCTTCTAATTTCTGGCGATTAATCAAGGGTTTTCCCTCCCAGAGGGATATAATTAACGCCGTTGCACTTAGGCAACGACGGGATTTTAGTCCAGGACCCGACACTCACTCTCGTTTGACGAAGTCAAATGGTGCGCACAATAGACCTAAAGCCCTTCGACTTTCGGAGGTAAACCACTTGATTGTCACTTTGGTGGCTGGCACGCCCGCGCTGTGCAAATTGTGGATTCATTTCACGTCACTATTGCTCGTGTAGCATTCGACGAGACTTGGATTCGCAATACGTATGCATCCATGAGAACATGAGACAACATGATAAAATAGATCCTGTAAATTGGGAAATTTTCCATTTCCACAGTGGGTTAGGCCCATACTTGTCTCTCTCTATGGGCTGATATTGGGGAGTGGGGTGACGATTGGGCTTTGAGCGAATGGGCTCTAATGAGTCAAACATATTTTATCCCACCTCATAATCCACATAAATTTTAATTTTATAATTAGACTATTTAGTCTTAATTTCAAAAAATTTAACTATCCTTAAAAATGTGTTTCTTTGAGAGTTAAAAAAACAATCATATTAAAACTATAAAAATCTCCAAAAATGGCTCGCTTGCTAGCTAATTAAGAGAAGGCCAATCCCTCTTTTATCTTGTTATTTTTATCAGTGAAAAAGTTAGACTAATTGAGTCATTGATGTAAGACAATTGTGACTTTATAGGAAGGATATATGTTTATGTGGCAAGCGAGAGAGATTTTCTACATGTAATGAGTGTGAATAAATACTGCCCACACACAAATATATAAGACCTACAATAATATGATGTTTGTAAATTCCACCTACATATATATGTCTGTACCACCCGTCCCAATATGATAGAAAACTTTTTTTATTCACTATTCCATATGTGCTACTCATGCCTGAAGGGAAAAGTTAAACAGCAGGCCCAATGACCTCGACCCAGTTGGGTTGGTCCAATACACAGTGCCTTCCACCCTTCCAACCTAGACAGCCCATTAAATCCACTTCAGGCCTTGCCCAAGGCTCACTTTCGACTATGAAGACGTATTAGGGTTCTCAGACGATCCCTTCTTTATATTTAAGATAGTTTAATTTTTGGAAACTAATGTGTAATCAGTACTTGGATGCTGATGCATATGACCATGCACATCATCTGAGAATATGCAAGAATGCAGTTAAAAAGTAACTGATCTACGAATATGAAGAATCTAGCAAATTAAGCTCTAAACCAGATCTAGAAACACCTTTTTTGGCTTAAGAAGTTAACAAATCCTAAAGTAAGAAGTTTACATGGTGGTAACCTGGACAGACCTGATGTATCTAAACCCCCAAAATGACTCATATATATATATGGATGACATGAGAAGAAGAAAACAAATTAGGGACCCTTCTTTCGTCACAGAAAGAGAGCATGGTGGCAACCTGGACAGAGCTGATGTATCTAAACCCCAAAATGACTCTATATGGATGACATGAGAAGAAGAATACAAAGGGACCCTTCTTTCGTCACAGAGAGAGAGAGAGAGCATGGTGGTAACCTAGACAAAGCTGATGTATCTAAACCCCAAAATGACACACACACACACCCAAAAAAAACACACACACACACACGGCCTACTCTACACACACACACACACACGCACACACATAACACACACGGCCTACTCTTCATGCTGGTCTTTGTAGCTTTGCCTTTTTTCTGATGCTAAGAAATGTGCAAGAACTGTTCTATTATTTCCAAGACGATTAACCATATCTAAACCCCAAAATGACACACACACACACACACACACACACACACATATATCTAAACCCCAAAATGACACACACGCACACACACACACACACACACACACACACACACACACATCTAAACCCCAAAATGACGCACACACACACCCAAAAAAAACACACACACACACACGGCCTACTCTACACACACACACACACGTAAGAAATGTGCAAGAACTGTTCTATTATTTCCAACACAATTAACACACACGGCCTACTCTTCATGCTGGTCCTTATAGCTTTGCCTTTTTCCTGATGCTAAGAAATTTCAGAACTGACGGCCGGCGCACTCTTCATGCTGGTCCTTATATATAGCTTTGCCTTTTATGCTAAGAAATTTCAGAACTGAAGTTAAGATATCATGAGGAAATAACCTTGACTAGTATTGATATAAGAGACAAACAGATATTCTTTGAGCCAAAATATAATGTGCAAGAATTTCTATTATTTCCAACACAATTACATGCACAATGGAGAGGACCTATGATATGTACACAGTACTTAACTGGGGGTTCTTTCACGAGATCTTGAAGAAGGTTCTTGGGCATATGTATTGGTTCAAATGAAATTATATATATAGTATCACTCGATAACGGAGGGAAGAAGTTAAAAACATGCAAGCTAGTGCTTCAGAATCTGAATGCTTCATATGTCAACTCCATGCATGCTTGTTGCTATTGTCATTAATTAGTTCCATGCAACGCATATGTATACTTAAGAAGTAGCTAGGTTAATTTCCCAACACGGCCATGCATCCAATCATTTATTATGTGCTTCATCGAAGAATCAAATAAACATGGAAAGCTGAAGAAAAATGATGAATATAAGGAAGAACCGCAAGAAAAGCCGAATCAAATGATGAATTTTACTCCCTATACATACATATGAATATGATAACTATAGATGTATTGATTATTCACATAATCCTGTACGAACTAGCTAGTGATCCGGAATAAATTATGTGAACATCTCAGAGCAGCCCATGCAGCCGACCACGGGGACCTTCTCGGGGATCATGTGATCACGAATCCCCAACCCCAAAGTGAGCAACTCCATGTCCTCCTCCTCTTCCGTGGACGGAGGCAGCTGGTTCAGGTCCAAGCACACGAGCCCGTCGGCGAGCGGCGAGGGCTTCTGCGTGCAGAGCCGCTGCGGGGCCGCGGCCTCGGCCTCGCCCCGATGCCGCCGCATGTGCCCGCCCAGGGCCTGCCCCATCGCGAACTCCAGGCCACAGATGGAGCACCCGTGCACCTTGGGCTTGGCCTCACCAACGGAGCCGCCGCCCACCGCCGGCTTCGGTTTCCGGTGGCTGGTGCTGTGTCCTCCCAGGGCCTGGAAGGTTGGGAACCTCCGGTTGCACGTCTTGCACTTGAACCCCCTGTCCCGGACGCCGATAGCCCCATGGTCGCGACTAATATTCCCCGGCCGGGGAAGCAGTAGCTGCAGCACGTCCGCCATGTTCACCCTCTCCATCCCATCTTCCCCAGCTCTGAATCCTTCCATGAATACAACCTCGATCCCAACCCAGCAACGCTGCCACTGTGAAGGCACAGTCGCACAGGGCCGGATTGCTACCCTGATGGCGAAGCTGGAACACTGTCTGGTCTACAGGGAGCTGTGGAAACCGATCGAGGGTTTGACGCCCAGAGGCCCCTGTACATGTGTTTGCGTGTGCATGGGTTACTGCTTTATGGGGCCTTTGGAAGACAAGAAACACAGAAATCTTCGGTGAGTGTTCTCCCTCCAATAATTGCACACTCGGACCGAGTTCCCAGTTCCCACCGTGAGGAATACTCGAAGGCCGGGGTTATATGCGTTACTTCTGGATGGTGGAAGACTGTCGGGTACATGAGAGGGCCTGTCCGAATTAGCAGCCAGTCGCGGCTGGTGTCTCGGTGGGGGAGGTCGGACTACCTGCACTGGTGACCCGCGTATGACGCAGAAGAATTAAGGCATCTACATCCCAAACAGCTGTTTCCCCGCAAGTTCCAAGGAAGTGGCGATCGATAGCGAGGGCGCCGGGGTGACGAGGACGGCCAGCGAGGTGGGGGCAAGAGGACGAGGACATGGCGAGAAGTTGCTTCGCATAGGAGGAAAGGAAACGCGGGGTTCATAACCTCGCAGGGATCATGCTGGTCCACACTATATACGTACGTACGTACCAATTGCTTTAATTCCACCTCTCGATATATAGTGGGACGCGTTTTCTTAATTTTAGGGTTACTTGGGCAGTGCCGGTCGAGAACTGAAGCGTAGTGCCAAACATGCACTGTCACACACTAGAGTGTTGTGTTGTGTAGATGGATGGATCTGCTGATGGGTCCTAGATCTCTTCTGGGAAACTTAAAGTGAAGAAACGGTGTGGAAGGCATATATGTATGGGAATTAGGAATATGAACAAAACCAAGTTTTTGTTCTGTTTAGACTTTGATTTGTTCGATGAAGTGGAAGCCAATTAATTAGTTGATTACTTTGAGCTGCAATTATGTGCTTGGATATAAAATGAGCTGTCCTGATGAAGTGGAAGAGTTGGACGTTTCATATAAACATATGGGCATTAAGTATAAGGAGATGGGCGTAACACATGGGTTATGATTGCACGGCTATTTTAATTGAGAAATATTTGTTATACTTTTCAAATATATTTGAGAGTGTAATTCTATCTTGTCTTTTTTCACTGGCCAATGTACTTGTGGCATGTGTAAGTCTTAAAGAAAAATAAAAAAATGTACTTCCAATTATGTATTTAGAAAGTGCAAGGAGAGTATTTCTCACTGCAATAGCTTCACTATGTAGCATTAATTTATATCATGAACTTATCTTTCTTTAGAGGCATCTCCATTTTAGGGACTGAGAATTGATCTTAAAAAATTTGAAAGAGTCTCTACAAATTAAGGACCTGCTCCTAAGAAAAGTTTAGCCTTCAGTTTGAATGCAGGGTAAATAGAAAAGTAATTATATATGAAGATCAAACTAATAATTGGAAAAAGGGTAACAAAGACTAAAAATTAATAGGGTCAAAAATTAAGAACCCTGAGTCAGATTCTTGCTTGCTTAGACTGTTATGAAACGAAAACTTATAAATGCCCGTTTACTGCCACTGCCAATTATATTACCGAGTCCTTTGCGATTATTAAACGAGTCAAAAAAAGTGTATTAGTTAAGTTATCAGATGAGACATGACAGAGACCAGTAAAGGAGAAGATATGGGAATGCCTGACTCATGAAATAAATGAGATAAATTAATCTCATACATATAGACCTCGGATCTTATCCAATGTTAAGAATCTCAAATGGGAAATGTTTGTTTCCCGTCTGAACGGGCTGCATTCGCCATGCGTAGAGAGAAGTCTCGGGAGCCCACATCCACTACAGTTGCCGGTCTTCTTGAGACTTCCATCTATGCACGGCGCCGAATCTAACACATGGACTTGGGGCTAATATTTTTCATCTCAAATTAATCGAGTGAAAGAAGAAAAATAAAATATAATTACAATAACAAATACCCAATTGATCATCTCCAATCTGCAACTTTAAAACTTAGCCTCTTCGATAACCAAATAAAGAGACTGAAGATAGATTATTTATATATAAGCTATCTATGTTTAGAAATTTTTTTGGTTTGAGATAATTTAATGAGAGATAATTAAGACAGAGAATAGTTTTTAATACGATGTGATATGATACAATGTATAGAATTATCATTTTTTTATTCTTATCTTGATATTATTTATCCATGTATAAAGAAGAGATACATGATTTTTTAAGAGAAAAATATAATATTTAATGAGTTATTTTTAAAGATAAGTTTTATCGCTCTCTATAAATGAGATATCTATCTTCCCCTTTAATACTCTTTGTATAAAAGTTATCGCCAAATTTATCTTAAATCGGTTATCAACACGAGTTAAAATTTATCATCGATATTAAGTGGAGGATAAAGTACCTCACTATCTAGTTATCAAACCGTCCCATTTGGCTCTGTTTTCAAAAGGGTTTATCAATTTAAAGTCCATTTGTTGACTGCTGATTTTTTTTAGGTCTATTGACCAAAAAATTTATTTTAAAGTGTGCTACTTTCATTATGTTTAACCCATTCCGTGACACCTTCGTTTGCGGAGGACAGCAGGGGCGAAAAGGGGGTGAAACCTTCGGCGAAACCTTCTCCTTTGGCAGGGGCAAATCTCTTCTTGAGGGCTCAAGCAAGCGAAGGAGGCGCAAGCAAGTGCAAGCAGGGCGCGAGCCTGGCCGGCACGAAAGAAGAAGGTGTGAGCAGGTGAAGGAGGCGCGAGCAAGCGTGAGCCTGGTCGGCGCGAGCCTGGCCGGCACGAAAGAAGAAGGTGTGAGCAGGTGAAGGAGGCGCGAGCAAGCGTGAGCCTGGTCGGCGCGAGCAGGTTCCTTTTTCTAGTTATCGAGCAGGTGGTTCTTGGCGCGAACAAGTACGCTAGTTCTGGATTTCCTCTTGATCCCGTTCTTTCTTTTTCCAGTGATCAATTCTTGAGAGTGCAGAGGTTTTTTTGGGAACATGAGTTCTTGATCCGGCGCGTGAGAAGATTGATGGGTATTTGCGTAATTCACTTTTTTTGGATCTAAAAATAAATGTCTAGAGTAGGTGGACCGGTTATTAAAAAGAATTGGTCAAAGGACTTAAAAATAAGTGATGGGTCAAGAAATGGACCGGTTGTTGATTACACCTTTTCAAAATCCTAATTGGGTGCGGTCCAATTCTTCGTTCCCAGAGGTCTCTGCGACTTCAGGCAGTGTGAGTTAAGTAGGACTTGGTTCTGGTTGCTTGGACATGTTTAAACTTGTGACTGACGTTTGAACTGCGTCTCTGATTTGGGCCTTTCACTCAGATCATACTCGCAGATTGTTTTGATGAGCATCTGTTGATCAGGACAGTACTCCATTCTGACCTGGTCCAATGGTATGTAAAACGTGAGGTACTGTCCGGTTTATAATAAGATTGGCAACAAGATATTAGTGAGATATATAATCTCTAGAATTATAAACACCAGCGTAAAACTCTTAAAACTAGCCATTTACAGTTTCCCAGGCAGATATATGTGATCATCTTGCTTTTAGCTGCAGCTAGCTGATCTGTTGGCAGTTTCGCATGTGCCACCACGAGTTGAGGGTACGTAAGGTTGTAAACGGGTCGAGTTCGGAACCGAAAATATAGATTTCGATTTCGATAACTAAAATATGATTTTGATTTCGATTTCGATAAAATCGAAATAGTTAATTCCGATTCTGTTCCGATTCTGATAATATTATTGGAACCGAAATTTCGATAAGTTAAAGTGTTTACTATAAATTTTTTATTTTAAGTTTATAGATAATTTATCAGAATAACCGATACCGATTCCGATTATTTTTCAATTCCGATTTCGATGTCAGAATATCCGATACCGATTCTGATAAATTATCGATATCATTTTTTAATTTCAAAATCGATAATTTTTATCGAAATCGGATCAGAATTTCAAAATATCTGATTCCGTTTACACTCCTAAATATAACTGAGTTACCGCCTTAAGGCATTAGCTAACATAGCAAAACCCTGAAACGCAACTGGGACTCTAGCTCTAAACGTTGCTGTCGGTCTTCTCTAGAAGTTGACTAGTCAAAACGCCGCAAGAGCGAAGCGAGAAATCATGATATCTAGATGGAGCTGAAGAAATTAAGTATACGTACGCCCCTAGGGCTGTAAACGGGTCGGGTTTGGAACCGGAAATACAGATTCCGATACCGATTCCGATAACCGAAATATAGTTCCGATTTCGATTCCGATTCCGATAAGAATGGTTAATTCCGATTCCGATAACATTACCGGAACCGAAATTCCGATAAGGTAAGATGTTTACCATAATTTTACCTTGAGTTTATGATAATTTATCGGAATAACCGATACTGATTCCGATTATTTTTTCGATTCCGATTCTGATTCCGATAACTTATCGGAATATCCGATACCGATTCCGATAAATTATCGGTATCATTTTTCGATTCTGAAATCGATAATTTTTATCGGTATCGGGTCGGAATATCAGATTATCGGGTTCCGTTTACACCCCTATACACCCCTCCCCGTTTAGGTTTTGATCACAGCTGGCCGAAGGAAACGCCACTCCTGATCTACGTCCATACATGCAGCCGTATCCGTGTATAAGATGGACTTTGCCTCTCCAACATTAATCTACATGGTCTGCAGGCCGTGGCTACGCAGAGGAGAACAGGAGATGCCCGAGGAGCTGCTAAATAGTTTCTCGAAGCGAGGGGCGAAAAGGTTGGCCTCTCGATCGGAAGATCCGAAGTTGCTGACAGGAGATACGTGTACGTGTGGGGTGTGTTTTTGTGTCCATGCGTGCCGCCTTTCTTCTGCCCAATGAGCTAAAGTTTCTCGGAGCAAGGGGCGGAAAAGGTTGGCCTGATCTCGATCGGAAGGTTCGAAATTGCTGATCAGAGGAGATACGTACGTGTGGAGGGGAGTGTGTGTATGCATGCCGCCTTTCTTCTCTTCATAATTCTCTCTTCCATGTAAGTGCAGGTTGATGCTGTTCTCAGTTGCCAAGGTTTTCTCCAACTCCCTTTGTTATGAGGTATTTTTGACTTCCTCTTGACAAATAGCTATGTGACATTGTTTTTATTAATCACTTGTGTCAAATTCAATGTCGAGAAATGGTGTTAATATATAGATCAACTTCCTTCTAGTAATGATTTCTACCGTCTACGTACGCCATCATGCATGCCCACAAATTGTGAACAAACTAACTAATTAACTAGAACATCTATATATATATATATCCTCTTTAATTTAGATATCCCATGTCTGATGAAAAGCTTTATATATATGGGTGTCAAAACTGCTAGCTGCATGCTTTGGCATCTTTTGATGTTTGGAAAGACTGACTTTAACAACTGAAGTTAAAGTAACGATCAACATTAATGCATGCGTATCAATCATACGCTACTTGTCACAAAGATGTGAACTCGCACGAGTTAATTGAGAAGATTTTGCCCGTTCAACAGCGGGCGAGCTTGGACCAAGACATAGGGTCGACGGCTCTGCGGGCTCGTCAGCAAGCCATGGGCGTCCCAGCTGGCCGATCGAAGCGTGTGAATTCTTTTGCCTTGCAACTATATATAGATGGCCATGCAAAGAAATGTCCACAAGAAAAAAACGAGATTTGCACCTCTAATCTTTAGCTTCTAGAGGTATACTTATATACATAAAGTTAACGTGTGGAAAGGAAAAACCAAAGACCGGTTTTTTTCTAGTTAGGTAATTATTAGTAATTAATTAAGAGGAGTGGTTCAATTAATTAGACATTCTGCTGTGTGTATCCGGAGATCAGAAAATATTCTACTCTCAACAATGACAGATTTAGAAGATTTTTTTTTAAAATGTTGTCAAAGATTTAATCTCTACGATTGGAATAGATTAGTACTTAGTAGATAAATTTAAAAAAAAACGAGATCCCGCCCATGGCGATCGATATATATGATCTAGAGAAGAACTACATGATGTGACGTTAATTCCATTTGGTATATTCCGATCAATTGTACGTAGTTAAACGGACCCACCAAGTCCTCTTATAATTAGAGAGATCAGCCCTTCTTCTGGCCAGCCTCAATCGGTGTGGTACTTTTTTCTTATCATGATCTCTCTCATGTCTTCCGAAGGAATTAACAAATGAGATTTGCACCTCTAATCTTTAGCTTCTAGAGGTATACTTATATACATAAAGTTAACGTGTGGAAAGAAAAACCAAAGACCGGTTTTTTTCTAGTTAAGTAATTAGTTAATTAAGAGGCGTGGTTCAATTCAATTAATTAGACATTTTGCTGTGTATCCGGAGATCAAAAATTCTACTCTCAACAATGACAGATTTAGAAGATTTTTTTTTTTAAATATTATGAAAGATTTAACTCTCATGATTGGAATAGATTAGTACTTAGTAAATAAATTAAAAAAAAAAACGAGATCCCGCCCATGGCGATCGATATATATGATCTAGAGAAGAACTACATGATGTGACGTTAATTCCATTTGGCATATTCCGATCAATTGTACCTAGTTTAACGGACCCACCCAAGTCCTCTTATAATTAGAGAGATCAGCTAGCTCTTCTTCTGGCCAGCCTCAATCGGTGTGGTATACTTTTTTTCTTATCAAGATCTCTCTCATCTCTTCCGAAGGAATTAATTACAAGGTGTCGGCCTAATTATCACTTTTCACACCTTAATTTTCTAACATTATATTTTCGTCTACTATATATGGACATGATTAATATTGGGAGCAGCACTCTTTTATGAACTTGGTGCACACGGTGCCCAGTTCAGGAAATCTCGCTCTCGTTTCATGTACATCCTCAAGAAGATCTGTACTCATCCAACCTGAAAGGCACCTTCAACTAAGAGCCCAAAGCTCAAGCAAAGAAGACAATAGTAGCACGGTCTTGAACGTCGGTATTCTTAACCCTGAAGCAAGCTAGGCTTGCTCAATGGGCAATTGACTAAGACCCAGATTAATATTTAAAACCTCATCTATTCACATATCGTTTCACATCCTCTCTCTCACAATAGACTTCCCTTAATGCATGCATGAAAACGACAATATCCTTGGCTTCTCCAATAAGCTTTTCTGTTTCAAGAGACAAAATTAATATGCTTACGCATGTGGGTTACCTTAGCTCTAACAACGATCGAGTAGATCCGTTTCCTTGACATCATGAGCAATCTGCCTTAGCTCATGACATCTCTATGATTGATGAGAGTGGTTGAAGGGAGATTAGGGTTACCTCTTCCAGTGTTTTGTGAATCAATTCTACAATTAATATATCATATTATTATGTTTTTTTTTGTATTCTGTCAAATCATAGCTAGCTAGGATCCGTAGTACACAGCATGCATGCCCATATCTCTACATGCAGTCACAGTCCAAGCTTAATTTATAACGTTGGGTTTTCATACCATACTAATTAATTATATTGTAGCTGTGGTTTAAGTCGCTATGCAAGATTGATATCTACATTTGAGAAGACATGGCTCTTGGCCTTACATGAACTGCAAATATAATTGAGAAAAGCTATTGCTTAAGGCGTTTAATTAAGTATTTGAATGATCCAAGTTAGGCGTCATTAGCCTGAGATAGGAGAAACACATCGAAGGTTAAGAAATATTCGCCAAACGTTTGTGCAAGTGATCTGTGGGAACAACTAATCGAGGACAATGTTTTGGTCTGAGGTGAACAGGAACATATCACAAGAGTGTAACTTCAGATATATATATATGCATGGAGAAACTTGAATTTAATTTTATTTACGTTAAGATTTTTAAACAGGCCCATTTCCCTTTTTCTGATCCGCTTTTCACCACAGATTCTCTGTCCAAATTAAAAGTTTGGGACACTCCTGATTGTAAAATGAGAAAGATTTATTGCTCAGGCAGATTTATTGCTTGACCCAAACACATGTACGTAGGTAGAGATTATATTAATGTGATATTTATGGATCCCATATAAATGTGCATTTGAGACGGATAGTAATATTTGCCCTAGACAAAAACACTTTTTTCTTTAAAATATAAGAGAGTTAGTCGTCCTTCCAGTAAATTTGTATGCTTCTTTTGGTAATTAACTCTTTTGGGGATAATTATAAAAGCGATTATAAGACTTTCTAGATACATACACTCATTCAGTTAAACTTCACTAGATAAATATACATGTGCAGAAATGCAGCTAAGTCGAGAAATAAATCAAGCTATAATTAAGAACTTGACTTATACCTAGTGTAAAATTATATATCCACATTTAATTTGGTAAACATTAAGTGCAAAAATGTCTCCTCAGTTAATTATTTTCATGCGCCTCACTTAAACACCACAAATTTCATATCATAAACAGTGTGAAAAATTGACATTAATCTTGTAAACTTATAAGTTAGAAGGTTATATATATACACAACACTTTAGACGACTTTCGATTCAGTTATAATATTGACCCACTTAACTCCACAAAATTGACATCGTACGGTTCGAAGAATGAGGACCAAGGATAACAAAACGCAACAAAAATTTCAAAGCTCAGTTATGCAAGTGGAGATCGAAAGAGAGATCATGAGAAGAAAAGATAAGCGAAAGAGACTTTTATTTTGTAGGTATTTTCAAAGGGGAAACGGTACCAAACCCTTCTGTCCTGTCACCTTCCAAGTACTTCTCTAAGCACGAAGACATCAAACGGACCCATCTGTATTTAATTGCTGATTAAATATGATTATATATAGCAAGCGTTAGTAGCCAAGTTTCCTAAGTTGCTATACTGAAGGCATGATGCCGGGTCTACTACACATTCAAAGAGGTAGACAAGTGACTACAATAATGAAAATAGACAATAATTAATGGCGATTAAGTAAAGTGCTCCCAATTTATAACTCAAGTATACACACCTGATCATAAATATGGGTGCAAGAACATCGTCGATATAGTCACCCCTTCTGGATTATTCTTACCTCTTCAACGAAAGAACTGGACGTAACTTTCCGTCCGGATATCAGAATCGCTTATGTGATCTCAATTCGGAATCAGCAATCTGAGATGGTCGACAGGGCGCTTTCGCGGAATTCCGTTCAGGTACTGAAATTCCGCCGCGGAGCTTGTGTACTAGTACACCGATTGTCATACCCCTTGGGTAGGACGTGAATATTTGTTCGCCCGGCCATCGGAACCTCCTGCTAGGCCCCAATTCGAAATCGACAGTTCGACCCGGTCGGCACAAGGTCGCATTCAGAGATATCCTGTCCGGCGCCCAAATTCCTCTCCGGGAGCGTGGTCGCGGGCTGCCGATGCGATCACATACGGACACCCCTTCTCTCAAACGTGCATAACTTTTCGCACAGTTATCAGAATCGCTTATAAGACCCCAATTCGGAATCGACACTAAGAGGCGCCCGCCGCCCCCTTATGGCCTCAGGCGATAAGATGTCATTTTGGGGTCGAAAATCCTTCGTTTCGCCCTCCAAAATTGCGATTCCATCCGACGATCTCCCCGTTTTCAAGGTTTTCTGGCAGTAGCATCCCCCTCGATTACGTGAATGCCTGGCGGGGCAACCACACGGTGTCGCCCTATCACGGCGATTGGAAGTTGTGTTCAACTCGGTGTGAGAACTCCTCCTCAGGTCGTAGATATGGGTGCACAAACATCACTGATATAGTCACCCCTTTCGGATTATTCACACCCCTTCAGTGAAAGAACTGGGCATAACTTTCCGCCCGGGTATCGAAATCGCATATGTGACCACAATTCAGAATCGGCTCTCCGAGACGGTCGACAAGACGCTGGTTTTGTAGAATTTCGTTCTGATGTCGAAATTACGACGCAGAGCGTGTGTACTAGTACACCGATTGCCGTACCCCTTGGGAAGGACGTGGATATTTATTTTCCTGGCGATCGAAACCTCCCGCGAGGCCCCAATTCGGAATCGGGACTTCGACCCAGTCGGCACAAGGTCGCATTCGGAGATTTCCAGTATGGCGCCCAAATTCCTCTCTGGGAGCGTGGTCGCGGGCTGCCGATGCGATCGCATACGGACACCTCTTCGCTCAAATGGACATAACTTTCCGCACGGTTATCAGAATCGCTTATAAGATCCCAATTCAGAATCAACACTCAGAGGCGCCCGCCGCCCCCTTATGACCTCAGGCGATAAGACGTCATTTCGGGGTTGAAAATCCTTCTTTTCGTACTCTAAAATCACGATTCCAGCCGACGAACTCCCCGTTTCCATGGATTTCTGGCAATAGCGTCCCCCTCGATTACGTGAATGCCTGGCGGGGCAACCACACGGAGTCGGCCTATCACGGCGATCGGAAGTTGTGTTCAACTTGGCGCTAGACTCCTCCCCAGATCGTAGATATGGGCGCACAAACATCGTCGATATGGTCACCCCTTCCAGATTATTCCCACCGTTTCAGTGTAAGAACTGGGCAGAAGTTTCCGCCTGAATATCAGAATCGCTTATGTGACCACAATTCAAAATCGGCACTCCGAGATGGTTGACAGGGCGTAAGTTTTGTGGAATTTCGTTCCGGTGCCAAAATTTCGGCGCGGAGCGTGTGCACTAGTACACCGATTGTCATACCCCTTGAGTAGGACGCGGATATTTGTTCGCTCCGCGATCGGAACCTCCGGTGATGCACCAATTCAGAATCGGCACTTCGACCCGGTCGGCACAAGGTCGCATTCGGAGACTTCCGCTCCGGCGCCCAAATTCATCTCCAGAAGCTAGGTCGCGGGCTGCCGATGCGATCGCATATGAACACCCCTTCGCTCAAATGAGCATAACTTTCCGCACGGTTATCGGAATCGCTGATAAGACCCCAATTTGGAATCGACACTTAGAGGCGCCCGCCAACTCCTTATGGTCTCAGGCAATAAGACATCGTTTCGGGGTCGAAAATCCTTCATTTCTCACTCCAAAATCACGATTCCATCCGACGATCTCCCCGTTTCCAAGGTTTTCTGGCAGTAGCATCCCCCTCGATTACGTGAATGCCTGGCGGGGTAAACACACGGAGTCGGCCTGTCACGACGATCGGAAGTTGTGTTCAACTCAGCGTGAGAACTCCTCCCCAGGCCATAGATATGGGTGCGCAAACATCGCCGATATAGTCACCCCTTCCGGATTATTCCCGCCCCTTTAGCAAAAGAACTGGGCATAACTTTCCTCCAGGGTATCAGAATCGCTTATGTGACCACAATTCGGAATCGGCACTCCGAGACGGTCAATAGGGCGCTAGTTTCCCGAAATTCCGTTCCGGTGCCGAAATTTCACAGCGGAGCGTGTGTACTAGTACACCGATTGTCGTACCCCTTGGGTAGGACGCAGATATTTGTTCGCCCGGCCATCGGAACCTCCCGCGAGGCCCCAATTCAGAATCGGCACTTTGACCCGGTCAGCACAAGGTCACATTCGAAGATTGCTGATCTGGCGCCCAAAATCCTCAACGGGAGCATGGTTGCGGGCTACCGATGCGATCACATACGATCACCCCTTCGCTCAAACGGGCATAACTTTTCACTCGGTTATCGGAATTGCTTATAAGACCCCAATTCGGAATCGGCACTCAGAGGCACCCGCCGCCCCCTTACTACCTCGAGCGATAAGACGTCATTCTCGGGTCAAAAATCCTTTGTTTCACACTCCAAAATTGCGATTCCAGTTGACGATCTCCCTCTTTCCAAAGTTTTTTTGCAGTAGCATCCCCCTCGATTATGTGAATGCCTGGCGGGGCAACCACACAGAGTCGACCTATCACGACGATCGAAAGTTGTGTTCAACTCGACGCGAGAACTCCTCTCCAGGTTGTAGATGTGGGTGCACAAACATCGCCGATATAGTCACCCCTTCCCGATTATTCCCACCCCTTAAAGAACTGGGCATAACTTTCCGCCCAGGTATCAGAATCGTTTATGTGACCACAATTCGGAATCGGCACTCCGAGACTGTCGATAGGAAGCTTGTTTCCCAGAATTCCGTTCCAGTGCTGATGTTCCGCCACGGAGTGTGTATATTAGTACACCGATTGTCGTACCCCTTGGGTAGGATGTGGATATTTGTGCGCCCGGCGATCGGAACCTCCCGCGAGGCCCCAATTCGGAATTGACACTTTGACTCGATTGGCAAAAGGTGGCATTCGGAGATTTCCGGTCCGACGCCCAAATTCCTTTCCGGGAGCGTGGTCGCGGGCTGCCGATGCGATCACATAAGGACACCCCTTCACTCAAACGGGTATAACTTTCAGCACGGTTATCAGAATTGCTTATAAGACCCCAATTTGGAATCGACACTCAGAGGCGCCCACCACCCCCTTATGGCCTCAGGCGATAAGACGTCATTTCAGAGTAAAAAATCCTTCGTTTCTCACTCTAAAATCACAATTCCAGCCGACGATCTCCCCATTTCTATGGTTTTCTGGCAGTAGCGTCCCCCTCGATTACGTGAATGCCTGGCAGGGCAATCACACGGTATCGCCCTATCATGGAGATCAGAAGTTGTGTGCAACTCGGCGCGAGAACTCCTCCCCATGTCGTAGATATGGGTGCACAAACATCACCGATATAGTCACCCCTTCCGGATTATTCCCACCCCTTCAGCGAAAGAACTGGGCATAACTTTCCGCCCAGGTATCGGAATTGCTTATGTGACCACAATTCAGAATCGGCACACCGAGACGGTCGACAGGACACTAGTTTCGCGGAATTACATTCCAGTGCCGAAACTCCGACGCGGAGTGTGTGTACTAGTACACCGATTGTCGTACCCCTTATGTAGGATGCAGATATTTGTTTATCGGGTGATCGGAACCTCCCGCGAGGCCCCAATTTGGAATCGACACTTCAACCGGGTCGGCACAAGGTCGCATTCAGAGATTTCCGGTATGGCGCCCAAATTCCTCTCCGGGAGCGTGGTCGCGGGCTCCCTATGCGATAGCATATGGATACCCCTTCGCTCAAACAAGCATAACTTTCCGCACGGTTATCGGAATGGGTTATAAGACCCCAATCCGGAATCGACACTCAGAGCCGCCCGCTGTCCCATTATGGCCTCAAAGGATAAGACTCGTTTCGGGGTCAAAAATCCTTCATTTCGCGCTCCAAAATCACAATTTCAGCCGACGATCTCCCTGTTTCCAAGGTTTTCTAGCAGTAGCGTCCCCCTCGATTACGAGAATGCATGGCAGGGCAACCACACGGAGTCGCGTGTCACGGTGATCGAAAGTTGTGTTCAACTCGACGCGAGAACTCTTCCCCAGGTCGTAGATATGGGTGCACGAACATCGCCGATATAGTCACCCCTTCTAGATTATTCCCACCCCTTCAGTGAATGAACTGGACATAACTTTCCGCCTGATTATCGGAATTGCTTTTGTGACCACAATTCGGAATCAGTAGTCCGAGATGGTAAACAGGGTGCTGGTTTTTCGGAATTTTATTTCGGAGCCAAAATTCCGTCGCAGAGTGTGTGTACTAGTACACCGATTGTCGTAACCCTTGGGTATGGCACTGATATTTGCTTGCTCGGCGATCGGAACCTCCCACGAGGCCCCAATTTGGAATCGGCACTTCGACCCGATCGGCACAAGGTCGTAGTCGTAGATTTCCTGTCCGAGGTCCAAATTCCTCTCCAGGAGTGTGGTCGCGGGCTGCCGATGCGATCGCATACGGACACCCCTTCGCTCAAACGGCCATAACTTTCCGCACGGTTATCAGAATAGCTCATAAGACCCCAATTCGGAATCGACACTCTGAGGCCCCCGTCGTCCCCTTATTGCCTCAGGAGATAAACGTCATTTCGGGGTTGAAAATCCTTCATTTCGCACTCCAAAATAACGATTCCAGCCGACGATCTCCTTGTTTCCAAGGTTTTCTGGCAACAGCATCCCCCTCGATTACGTAAATGCCTGGCGGGGCAACCACACAGAGTTGGCCTATTACGGCGATCAGAAGTTGTGTTCAACTCGGCACGAGAACTCCTCCCCAGATCGTAGATATGGGTGCAACAACATCGTCGATATAGTCACCTCTTCTGGATTATTCCCACCCCAACAACGAAAGAGAGCATGTGTACTAGTACACCAATTGTTGTACCCCTTGTGTAGGACGTAGATATTTGTTCGCCCGGTGATCGGAACCTCTCGTGAGGCTCCAATTCGGAATCGGCACTTCAACTCGGTCGACACAAGGTCGCATTCAGATATTTCTAGTCCGGCGCCCAAATTCCTCTCCAGGAGCGTGGTCGCGGGCTGCCGATGTGATCGCATACGGATACCCCTTCGCTCAAACGTGCATAACTTTCCGCACGGTTATCGGAATCGCTTATAAGACCACAATTCGGAATTGACACTCAGAGGCGCCCGCCGCCCCCTTATTGCATCGAGAGATAAGACGTGGCTTAGGGGTGAAATATCCTTCGTATCGCACTTCAAAATCAAGATTCCAACAGACGATCTCCCCATTTTCAAGGTTTTCTGGTAGTAGCGTCCCCTCGATTATGTGAATGACTGGCGGGGCAACCATACGGAGTCGGCCTGTCATGGCGAACGGAAGTTGTGTTTAACTCGGTGCCAGAACTCCTCCCTAGGTCGTAGATATGGGTGCACAAACATCGCCGATATAGTCACCCCTTCCGGATTATTTCCACCCCTTCAGCGAAAAAACTGGACATAACTTTCCGCCCAGGTATTAAAATCGCTTACGTGACCACAATTCGGAATCGGCACTTCGAGACGGTTGACATGGCGCTGGTTTAGCAGAATTCCGTTCCGGTGCCAAAATTTTACTGCGTAGTGTGTGTACTAGTACACCGATTGTCGTACTACTTGGGTAGGACGCGGATATTTACTCGCCCAGTGTTCGGAACGTCCCACGAGGCCCCAATTCAAAAACGGCACTTCGACCCGATCAACACAAGGTCGTAATCGGAGATTTTCTGTCCGGCGCCCAAATTCCTCTTTAGGAGTGTGGTTGCGGGCTGCCGATGCGATCGCATACAGACACCCCTTCGCTCAAACGGGCATAACTTTCCGCACAGTTATCGAAATCGCTTATAAGACCCAAATTTGGAATCGACACTCTGAGGCGCCCGCCGTCCCCTTATTGCCTCAGGCAATAAAACGTTATTTTGAGGTTGAAAATCATTCATTTCGCACTCCAAAATCGTGATTCCAGCCTACGATCTCCCCGTTTCCAAGGTTTTCTGGCAATAGCATCCCCCTCGATTACGTGAATGCCTAGCGGGAGAACCACACAGAGTTGCTTGTTACGGCGATCGGAAGTTGTGTTTAACTCGGCACGAGAACTCCTCCCCAGATCGTAGATATGGGTGCACCAACATCACCGATATAGTCACCCCTTCCGGATTATTCCTACCTCTACAGTGAAAGAACTGGGCATCACTTTCCGCCCGGGTATCGGAATTGCGTATGTGACCAGAATTCAGAATCGTCACTCCGAGATGGTCGACAGGGCGCTAGTTTCGAAGAATTCCATTCCGGTGCTTGTAATCACAGGGATTGTGCTTCCCCTCGACACGGACATGAATATCAAATATGATGGCATGGAAAATAGGAAAGTGATCGCCACCTAGATAAGTTGCCTAATGATGCAGAAAGACAATGGCTAACTTAAACTAGGAAAAAGGAAAGAGAACAGGAGAATGACCCGGTATCGCGGTCGTCATGGCCGCCGCGTCTCTCGTATCGCGTCAGGGGACACCGACGCGTCTATGTCGCGTCACCCGAGGCCGTCGCGTTCTCTGAATGCGGGAGATTTGTTGTAGTGACCTTCTTCTAGTCCTCCAGCCGGCCAGAGTACCAGAGCTTCTCGTAGACCTTGTTTGCTTGCCTGCCAATCAAAAGAAAACACAAAGAAAAGACCCTATTAGAACGTGTAAAGTGTAATATCTATTCTGAAAGATGAAATGAGACGGAGGATCATGGTGGGAACGCACCTGGGGTGGTTTTAAACCCCTGTGGGTGTAGGAAAACGTAGGTGGATGATAGATGTGCTCTATTTAAAAAGAACATAAAAATACATGTGGAAATAGAAAAGAGGGAGAGAGGAGACGATGAGCCCCATTAGGGCGATTTCCTGGCGTGGATGCAGCTTCAATGATGTGACAAGAGGTCCAGGAGATTGCTGAAGTCGCCCTCTTCACGTTCCTTGCTCCATTGATGGTGAGATGAGTGAGTTGTGAGGAGTGGAATGTGAAGGGAAATGAGTGGAATGAGTGGCTGCGTGGCTAAGTGTTGTTCAGAGGAAATTTTGGCAGCCCTTCGGGGTGATTATGAGGCTCCCCCTGTCCATGAGGAGGGGCCTTGCTTATATAGAGCTTGGAGTGAGAAAATTGGGTATTATCTCCTCAAAAGATGTGGAAATTAAAAATGGGGGATAAAGCTCTATCAAAATCGGATGTAGAGTCCTTAGGGGAGCTTGGGAGAGTCCCTAGGGCCGAAAAAGTGCTCAAGGGGTCGGGATAAACCTCTTGGACCAAGTCAAAGTGCATGGGAGGATAAATATGATGTGGTTATGGAGGCCAGAGATCTCGGTCCTTGTCGCGTCAGATCGCGGGGTCGCGACTAGAGACGCGACGGTTCGGGGGGTTGCGACAGTATTGCCCACGTGCATGGATAATGCATGGGCTGTCGCGGCGGCCTAACCCGTCGCGACTAGAGTCGCGGCGCCACGATGCGTCGCGACAAGGAGTCCGAATTATTTTGGATTATTCTCTTTAACCACATGCTAAAATAGGAGTCAAATCCTCTAAGGACTCTTTCAAGTGATTGATTTCGGGATTTCAAGGCATTTTTAATGGATTAATGGGCTCAAATCAAGGCAAATGATGGGCTCAAGGTGAGTGACCAATTAGGGGCCCACTAAGATAGCAAGAAATGTGGTTCAACCCATTAGTCATAATCGGGTGTCTACAGATTGCCCCTCCTTGGCTTCTATTTTGCAGGGGAGCGAAGTGGAAGTGGCGTGGAGATGTCATGAAGTGATGGTGGAATGGAGATGACGCGGAGCGGACTGAAAAGTGGAAGCCAAGGTAAAGAGACACCCGATGTTAACTAACAGGCAATTGGAATCCTTGTGAAAGCCCCTAGTCGGTTGTTCGAGTAGAATGCAAAGAAGAGCACAAGTCTGGACGAGAAGAAGAAAGAAGAGGACGATCAACCTCTCGATTGAGAGGTACCCTAGCCGATTGGCCTGCAGGTTTCGTTTTGGAAGGACGTGCGCGTGCCAGGCAGGTAACTCATGACTCTGTCCTGGGAGAGGTTCGCAACTAAAACGGATCAAAGGAAAATGATGAGTAATTAGATAAAGAATCCAGACAGGGAAATTCTTGTCAAACTGACGGGAACAACTTGCTCAGAGGTAAACCTTCCGATTTGGAGTGGAATTGGATTTCTTGCATTGAAACATGAAGGATGATTGGGCACTCAACAAGAGCTCATCAATGGTCAGGAATGAGTCAGGAAAGCTCAAAGTCCTACATGATGCATGCTGGGCTAAAGTAAAAGAAATCATCAAAACAAATGCAAAGAAAGTGAAAAAATATAAAATATATCAAGGATAATATTGTTAAGCTGGATAAGAAAGGGTCAAGAGACTTCCCACAACCGCAGTGCAGGCCTGAATCCATCGTCCCCGATCTTAACTAGCTCAACGGCCTATCCAATGGTTAACAACGTGCACCTAGATTATCATAGTTTTTTGGTAAAGGGGAACTCAAATCCCAGAGCACATTGAGAACCAGCTGGTCCTTGAAGAGATATAATAAGTAGAATATCATATGGTAATGTAGGAGTAGGGGTAGGGATACAATACCTGACTTATCTGTGACGGCATTTCCTGACTTTTTTGAATCATCCATGAGAAAATAAGCATAATAATCACAAGATGACAGATGAATTTAATGAACATAGTCAAAGAAACACATATGCAAAGCACAAGCAGGAGAAATAATCATTTGACTATAAACGCGACGCACCCATCGACCGCGACCTTGTTGCGTCGCAGCGCCGTGTCGCAACATAGTCGCGTCTGATCACGGCGTCGCGACTCGGACAGAGTCCTAAAGACGCAGAAAAATGGGACTTAGACTTATCCTAAGACATCTAGACTAGCACTAGGACTCCTAAACCTTTCCTAGACTTATCCTAACTCCTAGTTGCGGGATTAGAGTGGGTTTCTAACCCCCTAAGGCTTATAAATAAAGGGTTTGGACTGCTAATCCCGCAGCTAAACTCCTGGCATCCTCTGCTCTCCAAATTCTCCATCCTTCTTCAGCTCTGCAGCCATGAAGAGGAAGCTTTCAGAGTTTACAGAGGCCATCCCTCCCTACTCCGGCCCAAAGGCAGCTAGGGAGTCTTACGCCGATCTCCAGCACCTCTCCGCTATCCCAAGACACATCTATTCCCGCCCGAATCTTCAAGTAAGTGGCTCTTCTCCCTGAGATTCTGCACTTTCTGCGATCGCATACGTACACCCCTTCGCTCAAACGGGCATAACTTTCCGCACGGTTATCGGAATCGCTTATAAGACCCCAATTTGGAATCGACACTCAGAGGCGCCCGCCGCCCCCTTATTTCCTCGAGCGATAATACGTCGATTTAGGGTCAAAAATCCATCGTTTCGCACTCCAAAATTGTTATTCCAGCCGACGATCTTTCCGTTTCTAAGGTTTTCTGGCAGTAGCGTCCCCTTCCATTATGAGAATGCTTGGCAGGGCAACCACACGGAGTCGGCCTGTCATGGCGATCGAAATTTTTGTTCAACTCGGCACGAGAACTCCTCCCCAGGTCATAGATATGGGTGCACAAACATCACCGATATAGTCACCCCTTCTGGATTATTCCCACCCCTTGCTCGATTCCATGGCTGCTTCTAGGAGCTCCGGCAGCGTAGATGGTTACAGTGTTACCTTTCTTACGGTTGATCAACAGGAGAACGGTCGACTCTGTGTTGCGGCCCCACCAGTGATTTGAATAATCGAGGGAAATGTTACTACTAGAAAACCATGGAAATGGGGAGATCATGAGTTGGAATAACAAGTTTGGAGTGCGAAACAAAGCATTTTCGACTCGAAAACAACGTCTTATTGCCAACTGAAATAAGGGGTGACGAGCGCCTCTGAGTGCCGATTCTAAATGGGGATATTTTAAGCGATTCTGATAACGGAGTGGAAACCTATGCCCTTTTTAGAGAAGGGGTGTCCATATGGGATCACATCAGGAGCCAACTACCAAGCTTCCGACGTGGAATTTGGGCGTTGGACTAGAAATCTTCGAATCTGAGCTTGTGCCGACGGTGTCGAAGTGTCGATTCCGAATTGGGGCCTCGCGGGCGGTTCTGTTCACCAAGCGAAGAAATATCCATGTTTTATCGAAGAGGTGCGACAATCGGTGTACTAGTACACACACTACATGGTGGAATTTCAGAGTCAGAATGGAATTCTACGAAACCATCGTTCTGTCGACCGTCTCAGAGTGCCGATTCCGAATTATGGTCACATAAAGGATTTTGATAGCCGGGCGGGAAGTTATACCACGTTCTTTCACTGAAGGGGTAAGAATAATTCAGAAGGCGTGAACATATCGGTAAAGTTTGTGCACCCATATTTACGATCTGGGGAGTAGTTCTCGCGCCGAGTTTACCACAACTTCTGATCGTCGTGACAGGCCGACTTTGTGTTGCGGCCCCACCAGTGATTCGCATAATCGAGGGAAATGTTACTGCTAAAAAATCATGGAAATGGGGAGATCGTGAACTGGAATAACAAATTTGGAGTGCGAAACAAAGGATTTTCGAATTGGAAACAACATATTATCGTTAAGGGCAATAAGGGGTGACGAGCGCCTCTAAGTGTCGATTCTGAATTGGGGTCTTATATGTGATTCTGATAACCGAGTGGAAACTTATGCCCTTTTTAGCAAAGGGGTTTCCTTATGGGATCGCTTCGGGAGCCTGCGACCAAGCTCTCGGACTGGAATTTAGGCGCCAGACTGTAAATCATCGAATCTGTGCTTGTGCCGATGGTGTCGAAGTGTTGATTCTGAATTGGGGCCTCGCAAGCAGTTTCGTTGACCAACCGAAGAAATATCTACGTTTTACCGAAGGGGTGCGAAAATGGTGTACTAGTACACACGCTCCACGGTGGAATTTCAGACTCGAAATAGAATTCCACAAAACCAGCTTCTTGTCGACCGTTTCGGAGTGTTGATTCCGAATTGTGGTCAAATAAGAGATTCTGATACCTGGGTGGGAAGTTATGTCATGTTCTTTCACTAAAGGGGTGAGAATAATCTAGAAGGGGTGAATATATCGGCGATGTTTGTGCACCCATATTTACGACCTGGGGAGCAGTTCTCGCACCGAGTTGACCACAACTTTCGATCATCGTGATAGGCTGACTCTGTGTTACAGCTCCACCAATGATTCGCATAATCGAGGAAAATGTTATTGCGAGAAAAACCTGGAAATGGGGAGATTGTAAGTTGGAATCACAATTTTGGAGTGCGAAACGAAGGATTTTCGACTCGTAAACGATGTCTTATCACTAAGGGCTATAGGGGGTGTCCATATGGGATCGCATCGGGAGCCTGCGACCACGCTCCCGGAGAGGAATTTAGGCGTCGGACTGGAAATCTTCGAATCCGAGTTTGTGCCGACGGTGTCCAAGTGTCGATTCTGAATTAGGGCGTCGCAGGCGTTTCTGTTCACCAGGCGAAGAAATATCCGAGTCATTCAGAAGGGGTGCGACAATCGGTGTACTAGTACACAAGGTCTGCGGTGGACTTTGGGCGCCGGACTGGAAATGTTCGAATCTAAACTTGTGCCGACCGTGTCGAAGTGTTGATTCCAAATTGGGGCCTTGTGGGCGGTTTCGTTCACCGGGCAAAGAAATATCCTCGTCTTACCGAAGGGGTGCGAAAATCGATGTACTAGTACACACGCTCTGCGGTGCAATTTCACCCTCGGAACGGAATTCCGCGAAACCAGCATTATGTCGACCTTCTCGAAGTGTCGATTCCAAATTGTGGTCACATAATTACGATATATGAGAGGGAAGTTATGCCTCGTTCTTTCACTGAAGGGGTGAGAATAATCCATAAGTGGTGAATGTATCGATGATATTTATGCACCCATATTTACAACCTAGGGAGCAGTTCTCACGCCAAGTTGACCATAACTTCCAATCGTCGTGACAGGCTGACTCTGTGTTGCGGCCCCACGAGTTATTCGCATAATCGAGGGAAACGTTACTGCTAGAATACGTAGTCTTATCGCCAAGGACAATAAGGGGTGACGAGCGCCTCTGACTGTCGATTTTGAATTGGGGTTTTATAAGCGATTCTGATAATCGAACGGAAACTTATGCCCTTTTTAGCGAAGGGGTGTCTTTATGGGATCGCATTGGGAGCCTGCGACCACGCTCCCGGAGAGGAATTTGGGCACCGGACCAGAAATCTTCGAATCAGAGCTTGTCCGACCGTGTCAAAGTGCCGATTCCAAATTGGGGCCTTCTGGGCGGTTCCGTTCAACGGGCGAAGAAATATCCTCATCTTACCAAAGGGGTGAGATAATCGGTGTACTAATACACACGCTCCGCTGTGGAATTTCGGCCTCGGCACAGAATTCTGCGAAACCAACGTCCTGTCGATTGTCTCGGAGAGCCGATTCCGAATTGTTGACACATAAGCAATTCTGATACCCGGGCAGAAAGTTATGCCCCGTTCTTTCACTTAAGGGGTGAGAATAATCCGGAAGGGGTGAATATATCAGTGATGTTTGTGCACCCATATTTATGACATGAGGAGGAGTGCTTGCGCTGAGTTGACCACAACTTCTGATCGTCGTGATAGGTCGACTCTGTCTTGCAGCCCCATCAGTGATTCGCCTGATTGAGGGAAACATTACTATTAGAAAACCTTACAAAGGACTTTCAACTCTAAATGACGTCTTATCACCAACGACAATAAGGGGTGACGAGCGCCTCTGGGTGCCGATTCCGAATTAGGGTCTTATAAGCGATTCCGATAATCGAGCGGAAAGTTACGCCCGTTTTAGCGAAGCGGTGTCCGTATGGGATCACATCCAGAGCCTGCAACCACGCTCCCAGAGAGGAATCTGGGCACCGAACCTGAAATCTTTGACTCCGAGCGTGCCGACCGTGTCGAAGTGTCGATTCCGAATTGGGGCCATGTGGGCGGTTTCGTTCACCGGGTGAAGAAATATTCACGTCTTATCGAAGGGGTGCGACAATAGGTGTACTAGTACACACGCTCCGTAGTGCAATTTCGGCCTCGTAACGGAATTCTGCGAAACCAACTTCCTGTCAACTGTCTCAGAGTGCCGATTCCAAATTTTGGTCACATAAGGGTTTCCGATACCCTGGCGGGACGTTATGCCCCATTTTTTCACTAAAAGGGTGAGAATAATCCAGAAGGGGTGAATACATCGGCGATATTTGTGCACCCATATTTACGACTTGGGGAGCAGTTCTCGCGTCGAGTTGACCACAACTTCCGATCGTCGTGACAGGCCAACTCTGTGTTGTGGCCCCACCAGTGATTCACATAATCGAGGGAAACGTTACTGCTAGAAAACCTTTGAAATGGGTAAATTGTGAGCTGGAATTACAATTTTGGAGTGAAACATGAAGGATTTTCGACTCGAAAATGACGCCTTATCGCCAAGGGCAATAAGGGGTGACGAGTGCCTTTGAGTGCTGAATTCGAATTGGTGTCTTATAAGTGATTTTGATAACCGAGTGAAAAGTTATGCCCGTTTTAGCGAAGGGGTGTCCGTATGGGATCGCATCGGGAGCCTGCGACCATTCTCCTGGATAGGAATTTGGGTGCCGGACTGGAAATCTTTGAATCTGAGCTTGTGCGGATGATGTCGAAGTGTCGATTCCAAATTGGGGTGTTACGGGCAGTTCCGTTCACCAGGCGAAGAAATATCTGCATCATTCAGAAGGGGTGCGATATCGGTGTACTAGTACACACGCTCCGTGGTGAAATTTCAGCCTCGGAAAAGAATTTCACAAAACCAGCGTCCAGTCGACCGTCTCGGATTGCCGATTCTGAATTGTTGTCACATAAGCGATTCCCATACCCAGGCGGAAAGTTATGCCTCATTCTTTCACTGAAGGGGTGAATATATCGGCGATGTTTGTGCACCCATATTTACGACCTGGGGAGGATTCTTACGCCGAGTTGACCATAACTTTCGATCATCGTGATAGGCCGACAATGTGTTGCAGCCCCACCAGTGATTCGCATAATCGAGGGAAACGTTACTGCAAAAAATCCTTGAAATGGGAAGATCGTGAGTTGGAATCACAATTTTAGGGTGCGAAAAAAAAGATTTTCAACTCGGAAATGACGTCTTATCGCCAAGTGCAATAAGGGGTCACGAGCGCCTTCGAGTGTCGATTCCGAATTATGGTCTTATAAGTGATTCCGATAACCGATCGGAAAGTTATGTCTATTTTAGCGAAGGGGTGTCCATATGGGATCGCATCAGGAGCCTGCGACCACGCTCCTGGACAGGAATTTGGGAGCCATACTAGAAATCTTCGAATCCAAGCTTGTGCGGACCGTGTCGAAGTGTCGATTCCAAATTGGAGCCTTGCGGGCGGTTTCGTTCACCGGGCAAAGAAATATATGCGTCTTATCGAAGGGCTGCGACAATCAGTGTTCTTGTACATACGCTCCGCAGTGGAATTTCGGCCTCGGAGCAGAATTTCACAAAACCAGAGTCCTGTCGACCGTCTCGGAGTGTCGATTCCAAATTGTGGTCACATAAGCGATTCTGATACCCAGGCGGAAAGTTATTCCCCATTCTTTGCCTAAAGGAGTGAGTATAATCCGGAAGTGGTGAATATATCGACGATGTTTGTACACCCATATTTACGACCTGGGGAGGAGTTCTCGCATTGAGTTGACCACAACTTTCGATCGTCGTGATAGGCCGACTCTATGTTGCAGCCTCACGAGTGATTCGCATAATCAAGGGAAATGTTACTGCTAGAAAAACATTGAAACGGGGAGATCGTGAGCTAGAATTGTAATTTTGGAGTGTGAAACGAAGAATTTTTGACTTGGAAACAACGTCTTATCACCAAGGGCAAAATGGGTCGATGAGCGCCTCTGAGTCCTTATTCCGAATTGGGGTCTTATAAGCGATTTCGATAACCGAGCGGAAAGTTACGTCAATTTTAGCGAAGCGATGTCTATATAGGATCGCATCGGGAGGTTGCGACCACGCACCCGGAGAGGAATTTGAGCACCGGACCGTAATCTTCGAATCTGAGCTTGTGCCAACCGTGTTGAAGTGTTGATTCCGAATTGGGGCTTTGCGGGCAGTTTCGTTCACCAGGAGAAGAAATATTTGCATCTTACCGAATGGGTGCGACAATCGGTGTACTAGTACACATGCTCCATGATGGAATTTTGGTCTCGGAACAGAATTCTGCGAAACCAACGTCCTACCGACCATCTCGGAGTGCCGACTCCGAATTGTGGTCACATAAGCGATTTCGATACTTGGGTGGAAAGTTATGCCCCGTTCTTTCACTGAAGGGGTGAGAATAATCCGAAAAGAGTGAATATATGGGCGATGTTTGTACACCCATATTTACGACTTGGGGAGAAGTTCTAGCACCGAGTTGACCACAACTTTCGATCGTCGTGATAGGTCGACTCTGTGTTGCGGCCCCATAAGTGATTCGCATAATCGAGGGAAACGTTACTGCTAGAAAACCATGGAAATGAGGTGATCGTGAGCTAGAATAACAATTTTGGTGTGCAAAACAAATGATTTTAGACTCCGAAATGACGTTTCATTGCCAAGAGGGGTGACGAGCACCTCTGAGTGCTGATTCCAAATTGGGGTTTTATAAGAGATTCTAATAACCGAGCGGAAACTTATGCCCGTTTAAGCGAAGGGGTGTCCGTATGGGATTGCATTGGGAGCCTACGACCACACTCCTAGAGTGGAATTTGGGTGCCGGATTGGAAATCTTTGAATCCGAGCTTGTGCCAACAATGTCGAAGTGTCGATTCTGAATTGGGGCCTCGCGGGCGGTTTCGTTGACCAAGCGAAGAAATATCCGCATTTTAGCGAAGGGGTGCGACAATCGGTGAACACACGCTCTTCGGTGGAATTTTAGACTCGGAACGGAATTCCGCAAAATCAACGTCCTATCGACCGTCTCGGAGTGCCGATTCCAAATTATGGTCACATAAGCGATTCTGATACCCGGGTGGAAAGTTATGCCCTGTTCTTTCACTGAAGGGGTGAGAATAATCCAGAAGTGATGAATATATCGATGATGTTTTTGCAACATTATTTACGTCATGGCAAGCAGTTCTCACACCGAGTTGACCACAACTTCCGATCGTCGTGATAGGCCGACTCTGTGTTGCAGCCCCACCAGTGATTCGCAAAATGGAGAGAAACGTTACTGCTAGAAAACCACAGAAAAACAAGGAGATTGTGAGCTAGAATTACAATTTTAGAGTGTGAAACGAAGGATTTTCGACTCGGAAATGATGTCTTATCGCCAAGTGCATTTAGATGTGACGAGCGCCTCTGAGTGCCGATTCCAAATTGAGGTTTATAAGTGATTCCGATAACTGGGCGTAAAGTTATGCCCGTTTTAGCAAAGGAGTGTTTGTATGGGATCGCATCGGGAGCCTCCGACCACGCTCCTGGAGAGGAATTTGAGCGCCTTACTGAAAATCTTCAAATCCGAGCTTGTGCGAACCATGTCGAAGTGCCGATTCGGAATTGGAGCCTTGCGGACAGTTCTGTTGACAAAGCAAAAAAATATTCTTGTTTTATCGAAGAGGTGCGATAATCGGTGTACTAGTACACACGCTCAGCGATGGAATTTTGGCATTGGAACGGAATTTCGTAAAACCAACGTCCTATCAACCGTCTCGGAGTGTCGATTCTGAATTGTGGTCACATAAGCGATTTCGATACCCGGGTGGAAAGTTATTCCCTTTTCTTTCCCTGAAGGGGTGAGAATAATCCGGAAATGGTGAATATATCGGCGATATTTATACACCCATATTTATGACTTGGGAGGAGTTCTCACGCCGAGTTGACCACAGCTTCTGATCGTCTTGATAGCCGACTCTATGTTGCGGCCCTACCAGTGATTCGCATAATCGAGAGAAACGTTATTGCTAGAAAATCTTAGAAATGGGAAGATCGTGAGCTGGAATCATGATTTTGGAGTGTGAAACAAAGAATTTTCTTCTTGGAAACGACGTCTTATCGTCAAGAAGGGTTGACGAGCGTCTCTGAGTGTCGATTCTAATTTGGGGTCTCATAAACGATTCTGATAATCGAGCGGAAAGTTATGACCGTTTTAGCGAAGGGGTGTCCGTATGGGATCGCATCAGGAGCCTGCGACTACGCTCCCGGAGAAAAATTTAGACACCGAACCGGATTTAAATGACTAGTCCGTGATTTAAATGAACCACACGACTAATTAATAGTACTTAGGACAAGTAGTTCCATTATCTCCGTCCGTATCTTCTCTATCTTGATTTCCGAAAATTATGATCGTTCAAGTTGGCCATTGAAGGCTGAATGTTTTAAGACAAGAACAGCCCCACCTATACGTACGTTAGTTAATTATTTTGTGCTAATGGTGATCACGTAATTAATATCTTACAACCAGATCGCCTAAGAAACTAATGCAAGACGCTCTGTAAGTACAGATAGAACTAGAGATACGTTGCTGCATCTGGTAAGGGCAGAAGACTTGAGTTGAATGTCCCACCTGCTACCAGATCCAGAAGTTGTAGAACGTACGAGAAATGTAAATGGTACTTGAGTTGAATATCCCACCTGCTACGATGTGTTATGTTTTAAGAGAACTTCAGATTGTGGGAGTAGCTTTTCGAGAATCTCATGAATCCTAGCTCTTCTTCCAGTCAAAGGGGGAAAGAAAATTCTAATTAATTTGCAAACAAGATATTTAGCAACCCCCCCCCCCCCCCTGTCAATATATATACATCTAGAAACTTTATGGAATATATGGGCACATGATAAGGATGCAAGGTGAAATATAAAAGAGGGTCAAAGTAATTAGAAGATGTCAAAGTAAAGTAAAATATATATCTTAAATTTTATTAATTGTGATCTATCAAAATAAAAATCATCATTAATCTTTCAATTCAGAAAAAGGCATCTATAAATAATCTATGTTAAAAATTTAGTAATTTTTTCATAATATAAATGATCAAATAATTAGATTAAAAATTATTTTTTTATTTTTTTACAAAATTTGTTCTTGATAATCTTCATAATTAAAAATAATCGTGGATCTACACCTGCAAAAAAATAAAGGGCGATGGGTTCATACCTGCAAAGAAAAATTATGGGGGGTCATGACCCCCCATATTTTAACGTGGATCTGCCCCTGAAAATTGAGGTTTACCACTCCCAAATTTTCTATATCCTAGTCATCCCAGTGCCATACAAATACGCAATATTCTGGCTTGCCAGTTGCCACCTATAAGTCTGAAGAAGTCATGCTTCGAGAGAGAACATATATCTTAATTGGGTCTTGCATTTATGGCTATGGGATTAGCACAACAAGACTTTTAACGAAGGTTTGGACTCGAACAGAAAAGGGAATACCATCTCCCTCTAGAGTCTAGACGCTGCTCTCTCCCATCGATGGAGTTCTTGAGGCCCCAGCTAGCTACTTGGTAATAAGATAAGATTTTAAAAACTTGGTACCAAGATAATTAATGTTAATTACGACCTAGAGAAATCAGGACAAGACTAGTCTAGTTAAAGATGATCAGGTTTGGAAAAGACTAGTACGAGGACAACATATTTCATAAAATAATCAGAACTCAGACTTGACCATCAAGGGTAAGGATATATACAACTTATTTATTAATGCATCCTTATCTTGATATCAGAAATCTTTTGGACTTAAAACGGTGGAGAGGAAGTCGGGCTTATCTCTTTCTTATCTTTCCTTCTCTCGGAAGTAGGAACTCTAGCCTTTCTAGATACCAAACTTCGCAAAAGTTTGTGCCAAGGAAAGGGAGTCGAAGACAGATGATTTTTATCATTCTAGTCGTAGATAATTCACATCATTTTTATTATATTAAAATAATAAAAAATTTCTCTTATAAGAAAGGCTAAACAGGATGCTACTGGTAATTACTATTTCCAACAAAAAAAAGGAGAAAAAAATCTGATTAAGATATAATTTCCACAAAGCAGATGCTTTTGTTGATTCTTGTACTGCTCTGTTTAGACCTGTTATGCTGCAGCAAACACAAAACAGAGAGAGAGGAAAATATTGTTTCTGCTACGGCAGAAACCCCACACTCAAAACTCACCAAAGAAATTAAGCAGAACACTAAGAAGAAAATAACATTTCTACACAACAAGGGGCTACAACCAGAGTGTCTTATATAGACAAACAAAAGGCACAAATATAGAAAGAAAACAGAGCTACGTGGGTGACAACCGTTACCCTTTCTTGATATAATATTAAAGCAGGAAATGTAACCGACTGACACTAATCTCCTAAAGATGAGACCATACGTTGCATAACGTGATTACCGGATCAGGTGACTAAATTTGTATCAACATCCAACACTCCCCCTTGATGCAAATTCCCCACACCAAGTGCATCTCTAAATGGAAGAATTTTGAGATGGGAAGTGACTTTGTAAACCATCTGCTACTTGATCATAGGTGGAGCAATACTTCATCACAATTTCTTCTTTGGCAACCAAGTCACGAATGAAATGGTGTCTAAGATCTATATGTTTAGATCTGCCATGAAATACTGGATTTTTACTCATTGCAAGTGTTGCCTTGTTGTCACAATACAACTCTGTGGCTTGAGTTTGAGGATGACCGATGTCTTTTAACAGTCTTCTCATCCACACAGCTTGACAAGACGCGGTTGATGCAGCTGCATATTCCGCTTCAGCACTGGATAAGGCAGTGGAACTTTGCTTCTTTGAGCTCCATGTTACTGCTCCTGATCCTAGATTGAATACAAAACCACTGGTGCTTTTCCTGTCATCTACAGAACCTGCCCTGTCACTATCAGTGAAACCAGCTAATTGAAAATTAAAAACTGATTTATACCATAACCCATAGCTTCGAGTTCCTTGGATGTAACGAAGGATTCTTTTTGCTGCACCAAAGTGATGAGCAGAAGGGTTCTGCATAAACCTTGACACAAAGCTGACAGCAAACATTATATCAGACGTGAATGGGTTAAATATAACAATCCCCCAATCAAACTTCTAAAATCTTGCATCTGTCCTTGGAGTTTCATCATGCATGGTCAATTTCTCATTGCATTCATAGGAGTAGCAGAAGTCTTGCAATTCAGCATGTTAAACCTTTTAAGCAAATCTAAAGCATATTTTTTCTTGGAAATGAAGATGCCATCCTCTGTTTGCTGAACTTGTAAACCAAGAAAGTAATGCAATAGACCTAAATCTGACATTTCAAACTCACTCATCATAACTTTCTTGAATTTGTCAATAAGAAGTTTAGATGAGCTTGTGTAGATGATATCATCTACATAAACACAATATAAGAATGTCATCATTTTTCACCTTGACATATAAAGTGGGTTCACTCTCACTGCGAACAAAATCATTTTGTAGAAGATAGGAGTCAAGTCTACCATACCAAGCCCTTGGAGCTTGTTTGAGTCCATAAAGTGCCTTCTTCAATTTATAAACTTTATCCTCCATGCCTTGGATGATGAATCCCTGTGGTTGGTTAATATATATATCTTCTTCCAAATATCCATTAAAAAGGCTGATTTTACATCAAATTGATATACATACCACCTATTTTGAGCTGCTAAGGCTAAGACTAGTCTAACAGTCTCAAATCTTGCAACGGGAGAAAAGTTTCAAAGAAATCTTTACCATACTCTTGCGCATACCCTTTGACGACAAGTCTAGCTTTGTATTTCTGTATACTCCCATCTGGATTGCACTTCAATCTGTAAACCCACTTGACATCAATAGCCTTTTTTTCCGATGGCAAGTTCACAAGCATCCATGTTTTGTTTCTTTCAATTGCTTTTATCTCCTCTTGCATAGAAGCTTCCCATTCTTCTTTTCCTTTTGCTTCCTCATAACATGTAGGTTCTGCAACCATAAGAGCAAAGTTACCTTTTTCATAAATCTCTTGAAGAGATTTTAGCTTTCTTGGAGGGCTTGTGCTGTCAACAAGACTGCTGTGATGATCATCAACTAGAGGACTGCTAATAGCTGGTTCAGGTGACATACTCTCTTTGTATTCTTGTGAAAATTCAGATTCTTCAATTGTCACTGCTTGCTGTTGATTTTGGCCTTCAGTCCAATCCCAAAAACTATTTTCATCAAAGATTACATCTCTTCTGATAATCAACTTTTAGTCTTAGGATTATACAAGCGGTAAGCTTTACTCTCAATGCTATATCCAACAAAAATACATTTTTCACTTTTCTGATCCAATTTCTTTCTATTTTCAGAATCAATGAGTGAATATGCAATGCAACCAAATACTTTCAACCACTCACCTTGGGTTTTCTTTGGTGCCAAACTTCAAAAGGAACAGTATTTCTACTGCTTTGGTAGGCGACATGTTGAGTATATGGACTGATGTTGCTACTGCTTCAGCCCAAAATTCATTTGGAAGCTTCTTTTCTTTCAGCATACACCGAGCCATTTCCACAATAGTTCTGTTCTTCCGCTCAGCCACCCCATTTTGTTCTGGTGTCTGTCTCACTGTCAATTGTCTGCGAATGCCATTTTGCTTGCAAAAGGTTAAAGTCATTAGATAAAAATTCTCCCCCTCTATCATACGAAAATTTTTGATCAATTCCACACTCCTTTCAGTCCTTTGAATTCTTGAAATTTTTCAAATGCCTCTGATTTCTGAATTAGAAAATACACCCAACACATGCGAGAGAAATCATCAATGAACAACAAAAATATCTACTTTTGTTTAGAGATGGTGTATTCATGGACCACAAATATCTGCATGAACTAATTCAAGAGGCATTCTAGCTCTTAACGACTTTCCAATAGGAAAGGAAAGGCGATGTTGTTTGCCATACACACACCCTTCACACACATCATCATTGCTATCAATATGAGGCAGGCCAAGAACCATATTTTTCTGTTTTAACAACTTCAAACCACTGAAATTCAAGTGTCCATACCTTAGATGCCAAAGCCAAGACTCATTCTGAACATTAGTCACCAAAGCATAATCATCTAAAGTAGACATCTCAAGGGGAACATCTTATTTTCTGTCATAAAACTTTGATACACAGATCTGAATTTGGTCTCTTTATTTCACAATATCATCATGAAAGAGGACAGAATATCAAATTTTACTAACTGACCAACACTTAGTAAATTATGGGCTAAACCAGGCACATAATAAACATCATGAATGAGTTTTTCTACCTGATTTAGTTCTTACACAAACTGTCCCCTGTCCTTCATTTTCACTTCTTTATCATCCCCAAGCCTTACCTGTTGCTTGATAGATTCATCAATACTTCGAAACAACTCTTTTATCCCTGTCATGTGGTTACTACAACCACTGTCTAAAAACCATATATCTGTCCTCCTTTCCTTGGAATTAACATGAGTAAGAAAAAGATTACCTTCCTCTTCCTGCTTTTCAACAAATTTGGCCTGTTCCTTGCCCTGTGTCTTAGCCTTTTCCCAACAATATGCCTCAATATGTCCAAACTTCTTACAGTAGTAGCATTGTTTCCCTTTAGTTAGACTTCTGATTTCCTTTATCTCATTTTCTGAGCTTGTCCTTGACTGCTCAAATCTTCCTCTGCCTCGGCCACGACCACGATAGCCTCCTCTTCCACGTCCTCTTCCACCATACCTTTGATTTGATAAGTATTCAGCTTCTTTGAGGTGTTTGATGCATCAACTTAGACTGAAATGCATTCTCTGCACTAGTATCTGAAGACCTGTTCATTCTTTCCTCATGTGACAACAATGAACCCATTAATGCAGTAAGAGAATAGTTAGTCAAATCTTTGGAGTCCTCAATGGCTGTGACAACATGATCATATTTTGTAGGGAGACTTCTTAAGATTTTTTCTACTATTTTCTGATCTGTAATGACTTCACCAAAGGTTCGCATCTGATTATAACGTGGAAACTCTAGAAAAAAAATCTTGAATAGATTCACCACCTTTCATTAAGAGAGTTCAAAATCTCTTCTTAGAGTTTGGAGTTTAACTGTTGTTACCTTTCCATCACCATGAAATTCTTGCCGTAAAATAGTCCATGCTTCGTTGGACTTTGTGGCATTTGCAATCCGAGGGAACACTGACTCGGATACAGCTTGTTGAAGGACCAATAACGCCTTGGCATCCTTCTTACGAAGCTCCTTAAGGTCTGTAGCCTTCTCCTTAGAGCTTTCTGCCTCTACAAAGCCAGCCTCAACTAGATCCCAAAGATCTTGAGAAATAAAGAAAGTCTTCATTTTTAATACTCCAGAATTCATAATTTACCCCATTGAAAATAGGCACCAAAGGTTGAGAGAGATTCAGTGTTGCCATACCAATAGCAATGTGGAAAGAGATCACTTACTACTTCTGTCAAACACCTTCTGTGCAATAGAATTATCTTCTTCCGAACTTCACAGAACTTGCAGCTCTTCTTCGCCCAGTTGATGGAACCTGACTGCTCTGATACCACTGTTGATTCTTGTACTCGCTGTTTAGACCTGTTATGCTGCAGCAAACACAAAACAGAGAGAGAGGAAAATATTGTTTCTGCTACGGCAGAAACCCCACACTCAAAACTCACCAAAGAAATTAAGCAGAACACTAAGAAGAAAATAACATTTCTACACAACAAGGGGCTACAACCAGAGTGTCTTATATAGACAAACACAAGGCACAAATATAGAAAGAAAACAGAGCTACGTGGGTGACAACCGTTACCCTTTCTTGATATAATATTAAAGCAGGGAAATGTAACCGACTGACACTAATTGCTCCTAAAGATGAGACCATACGTTGCATAACGTGATTACCGGATCAGGTGACTAAATTTGTATCAACATCCAACAGCTTTATCCCCGAAATTTATTGGTAGCGAAGACCGAGAAAACGATGCCTTGTGGTCTTTGTCTCTAGATGGCCTGCCTGGGAAGACGGGGAGAGTTTGGATAACGACAGAGAAGACTAGTCTAGAGCAAGATAGAACAAATGACCGGCGGCAGGTCTGCAACATGCTCTCTCTTTAACTTCTTAATTTATAATATAATCGAAGTTCTCGGCGACTCGATCTCTTGATCATCTAATTATAAGTACGGACTGTAGTGTAGAGCATCGTGGAAACTGATAAAGTTTCAAGTAAGAAGCTTCCCAGTTCCCCAGCTAGCATATATATATATGCACACACGCTAAATCCTATATGTATATATCCACACGTTCTTAATCTGCACTTAGCTTCGAAGCAACTTGCCCAATGTACAGCCAAACGATAGACGCAAGATTAAAACCTTAACCTATTCATATGCGTTTGCACCTCCTCCTCCTCACACACTTGGAAAAGGAGAGGAACCAGGCGATAGCAGTGTCACCAGTACGCGTATATATGGCAGTCATGAGGTTGACGTCCTTGGCTTCCCCCTTCCCTCCAATAATTTGCTCTTTACAAGTCAGTACAACAGAGGATGCCTATATGATGTCGATGTCATCCATTCATATATAGATCCGAGCCAGCAAAACTTGGATGGCAGTCCCATCTTAACAGGCGCAGCTCTTTGATCAGTTAGAGTTGTAGAAGCAAGATTAACGCCATGACCATGAGGGTCTTTTTCTGGGCGGATCACTTCTTGCAATATATATACTTGCTGTATTTCTGCATTTCTAGTTGCGTGCCAAATCATAACATTATCGCTGTTAATATCACTCTTCCGAGCTTTCTTTTTAAGCTTTCCAATCAATGTCCTTTTCCACCATAAATTAAGTCTTATCTCTAAATAAACCATCGCAAGATCATAGCTATACTTATTACATTAATATAGTGTCACACTAGTCATGAAAAGAAAATTAAAATTAATTCATTTCAATAATTGACTTGAATTTTTAACATTAATAATTTGAATAGTATCATTCACAAAATTTGTGTTTTCTCAAGTTTTAAACACCGTATCATATATACTTTTAAATGTACTCGTGTGTTCACATGCATGTATTTGTACTACATAACTCGTATCTAGTGTCTTATTTCTGTAACAAGTTTTTTACTTGTCTGAAACCTGTATTTCTATCGACAATTGTAGTGCACATATCTGTGTTCTGAAAATTAAAAATCTCAAAACAGATTCGATGCCAATTGAGCAGCCTTTGCGGCCAATCTTTAAAGAACTTAGTGAGAGAGATAATTTCGATCCTTAATCCATTACAAATAAAAGCCCTATAATATTGGTCTACTTTGGCCAAGTCTGATAGATGACATCTCATACGAGCCCACCATGCATAAAACGTCACGGGTGGCTCAATAGCCAATACGAAAGGCCCCCTTTCTGATTGAACCAAAGTCCTAGCTAAGGGATAGCCGGATTAACAAGTAATGCTCTCGAGAAACTTTCCTGTAACACACTAAGATGGGATTATATCCCGGCCCTCTCCCCCTCTCCACGCGTATAATTCGACAAAGCCCACCCCCAACCTCTTATCTCGATCACTGTTATCTCAATGCATGTCTTACCAGCTTCCTCCTCAACTCTGCACGATCACGACTACAACTATCTGTTGTGATAATGGATGTGTATGAGAGAGGGGGGCTATAAAATGCCCAAAAGTATCAAAGTAGAGAATTTTGGTGAAAAATGATCTTATTTTCTTTTACTCTAACTCAGACTTAAATATCCGAAGATTTTTTGGGGGGAAGACACTCGTTTTCTATCTTGTAGATAGAGCGCTTGAGGGGATTTTCTCAACCTCCCGTTCGAAGATCCAAAATCACCATCTTCAGAAAAGATTTGCCACAAGATTTGTGGGAAGTTGCATTGGTGACCTTCAGCAGCGTCTGCATCAGCCGTCTTATTCCCAGCTTTAATGCCTTTGTCTTATAACCTGAAAGCGGCAGATGTGATCTAAGCCGTCAAGTAAGAAGGCTCCCCACATGGCCTGTTTACAAAACACAAAAACGTTATACTTGTCCAGATCGTATACCAGTTTTTTTTTTTTTTTTGTTGGTAACGAGGAAATTCCGTTCCGTGTGATTTTGTATAGAGAGAGAAAATGCTGTGATACGGCATCCTCTTTAGGTGCGGCTTGGGCGTACCTTTATTTTTCACCATCCGAGAACATCCAACGCTCTGTAAAGAAGTCATGTTTCGATGGACAATCCCGAGAAGGTGGAGGAAAAGACGGTGTTCTTTTATGCCCACTGTACCCCCACACGTAAAACAGGCATCCCAGCCGCATCTAAAAAAGATAATCTCTTTCTTCATTTATGGCCTCCTCTTCTCTCTCCATCCACTACCACCCCATGCATAACCTCCCACCTTCACACACATAAACACCATGATCCATCCAACACCGATTTCCTCCACCTTTAAATCTCATGCACACTCACAACCTATACACATGCATACGCACACACATATTCCTATTGTTTCCTCCCATCTAACAAATTAATAAAGCAACCAAAGCAAGTAAAAGTAGTTCAAAATAAAGTCAAAGTTAAGAAAAAAAATCAATAAAAATAATCTTAAAAAAGAAATCAAACAAAATAATTCTGGGTCTTTTATTGGTCTTTTGATTTATTCAACTTGGATCATTTGATTTGATGTGGGCCTTTATTTGATTTTAGATTTCTTCTATTTTGAATTTATTTCTCTTGAACTCATTTGAGTTTTAAAATTTATTTAAATTTTTGTTCCAAGTTAGAAACTTAACCAGAATTATTTTGTTTGATTTCTTTTATTTAAGATTATTTGATTTGATTTCTCTAGGTTAATTTTTGTTGCATTTGTTTATGTTGTTATATCTGATTTAGAATCATTCACTTTATGATCTATCACACTGCATTTTTTTCTTTTTTACTTGATTTGCAGTTATGACAGTTGAATTTATTTTAAATGATTTGATAAACGGGACATTTACGAAAAAATATCTCTCTTTTGACAGATATATTATACATAAATAATATTGGTCTTAGATTTTCTTAATCATCTCTGGTAAATAATAAATGAATCTAAGTGAAATAATAAATTTATTTTTAATTAATCAATGGACACAATAAAAAGACCAAATCACACCCAAAAATAGTTGATTTGGGGTGATTTGGGCTTTTTATTGTGTCCATTGATTATTAAAAATAAATTTTATTTATTTCACTTAGATTCATTTATTATTTACCAGAGATGATAAGAAAATCTAAGACCAATTATTTATTTATGTATAATATATCTGTCAAAAGAGAGATATTTTTTCGTAAATGTCCCGTTTATCAAATCATTTAAATAAATTCACTGTCATAACTTCAAATCAAAGTAAAAAAGAAAAAAATGCAGTGTGATAGTTCATAAAGTGAATGATTCTAAATCAGATATAACAACATAGAACAAATGCACACAAAATTAACCTAGAGAATCAAATCAAATAATCTTAAATAAAAGAAATCAAACAAAATAATTCTGATTAAGTTTCTAACTTGGAACAAAATTTAAATAAATTTTAAAACTCAAATGAGTTCAAGAAAAATAATTCAAAATAGAAGAAATCTAAAATCAAATAAAGGCCCACATCAAATCAATGATCCAAGTTGAATTAAATCAAAAGACCATAAAAGACCCAGAATTATTTTGTTTGATTTCTTTTTTAAGATTATTTTTATTTGATTTTTTTTCTTCTTACTTTGACTTTTTTTGAACTTACTTTTACTTGCTTTTGTTTGCTTTATTAATTTGTTAGATGGGAGGAAACCAATAGGAATATGTGTGTGCGTATGCATGTGTATATAGGTTTGTGAGTGTGCATGAGATTTAAAGGTGGAGGAAATCGGTGTTGGATGATCATGGTGTTTATGTGTGTGAAGGTGGGAGGTTATGCATGGGGTGGTAGTGGATGGAGAGAGAAGAGGAGGCCATAAATGAAGAAAGAGATTATCTTTTTTAGATGCGGCTGGGATTGCCTTGTTTTACGTGTGGGGGTACAGTGGGCATAAAAGAACACCGTCTTTTCCTCCACCTTCTCGGGATTGTCCATCGAAACATGACTTCTTTACAGCGTTGGATGTTCATCGATGGTGAAAAGTAAAGGTACGCCCAGCCGCACCTAAAGAGGATTCCGTATCACAGCATTTCTCTCTCTCTCTATAATATATATATATATATATATGTCAACGCGGGCGGGAGCAGCACTGTGCACGCACGAGGCCCCAACTGGGGAATTAAGAAGTCAGATGGTGTTTTGATGAGTTGCCTAGGTGAGAGGCGGCGAGAATGGTGCAGACCAAGCGAGAGAGCCCGCGTGCTAGCTACTCGGTTTTAAGTGTGTACGCACGGATGCACGGGCCGAAAGGACTTGTCGATCGAGAGGTGCACGTTTTCCGGCTGCACCGAGCTGTTTCGTTTTGGTCTCTTCTCCTGTGTGTTGTGAATCTTCATGTGGTGGCTACACGCATGTTAGTTTCCTTTGTTATTATCTCCATCCGGACCTTTGAAGGCTTCAACTATAGGAAGCATGGCTTTTGCTGACTCGCCCTCCTTTGCTATATGCTGCATGAGAGAAACTTCTCACTTTCTAGACGAGAGAGAGAGAGAGAGAGACCTGAGATTTGAACAGTTAATCCATGCCACATGAGGGTCTCAATGTGCATGAAAGAAGGACGTACGTGCTTCTCTTTACTTTAACCATTATAGGTTAAAAACTGTACAGATCGGGGTGAGAGGACGACCCACCTTCTGACTAGAGAATCCTTGATTTAATTAACATCTACGCAATTATACAAAGATTATATATGTATATTGATGTTAAACGACTCAAACATGGTCGATCAAAGGCGTCTAATCACAACCTTCAGTACCCAAAAGAGTAGAATAGAGTAATTTTGTGTAACGCAAACTAACGCCTTTTTTACAAAAGTTTCTTCAAATTAAGTAGAGATGCATATATGCATAGATCCTCCGACCCACTTGCATCTTGCAATTAAGGTCGGTTCCCGGTTATACTTGTCAATGTTTGCCATATGTACCTCTGACATCACACAGTACATCATGCAAAAGAGGGGTTTCTTTCTCCCATCTCCTGATCAGCACGCAAACCCTCTCTCAGACATGCATCTCTCGATCGAAACGTATCCAACCGGCCAGATCATGCTGTCGCAACGATAGATCACGCTTACGTGTCATCCGAGCCGTCGTCACCAAAACGGGGTAGGGATGGGGGGTGACCCGGCGGCCGGGTCAAACAAAACGGTACCCTCCATGCCAACCGCTGCTAGCTAGCTCGTGTACGTGTGTTCACAAAGCGGAACTCGTCTCGGTGTCGTCATATAATTGTCACTTGTGCATAAGGAGTGGAAACCCTCTGTGTAAGGTTTTAGATTCAGAACTCAAAAGTTAGGTTTTGAAAGAATTTTGTCTAGAAAGGTGTGTGAATAGTTTTACTGTACGTGCAGTTTCTAAAGTAATTAAAGACTCTACGATCCACCCTTACCATCTCTCTATAAATAGAGACCCGAGCACCCCTTGTTTCCAATTCCCCGTTTCTCTTCACATCTCTAGGGAGCCCAGAAGCCCTTTTCCGAGGAAGCATACTTCTCTCCAGCTCATCCCCCGTTGGTTTCCTGATCCAAAAGTGCGCTATCTCTCCATTGGAGGAGGAGGAAGCAGCTGTAGTAGTTTTTAGCAGCAGGAAGAAGAGGAGGAGGAGGGAGAGGAGGAGAGAGAGAAGGATATAGATGAAGCGTTTCAGAGAGGCAGAGGGATGCGAAATGGAGAGCATCAACATGGCCAACGTCCTGCTGCTGTTCTCATCCGGCGCGGGCGACGACCTGCACGCGGGGGCGGCGCCGGAGCACCCGGCAGCTGGGCGGGTGTTCGAGTGCAAGACCTGCAGCCGCCGGTTCCCGTCGTTCCAGGCGCTGGGCGGGCACCGGGCCAGCCACAAGAAGCCCCGGCTCGCCGGAGGGGACCCAGCCGCCGCCCTCGGTCTCCAGCAGTCGCCCCCCGCCCCGGCCAAGCCGCGGGTGCACGAGTGTTCCATCTGCGGGCTCGAGTTCGCGATTGGACAAGCGCTGGGGGGCCACATGAGGCGGCACCGCGCCGCCGGGGCCGAGGCGGGCGTCCCCCACGAGTTGGCGGAGAAGAAAGCGCCTGTGGTGGCCGGGGCGGCCGTCGGCGCCGGCGAGAAGAGGCCGGGGGTGGTGTGCCTTGGTCTGGACCTGAACCTGCCGCCCAGCGAGAACGACAAGGACTTCCTGTCGCTGGGCTTCGGCCGGGGCCTCCACATGGTCGACTGCTTCCATTGATCCCCCGTGCACGGCGTGCTCCGTCGTGTGCTCGAGCATTTTTTTCCCTTATTTTTTCTGCATATCTTTCGTTAAATTTTAAATTTGTTGTATACATACACCCACAGTACTTGATGCACATAATATGATGATATTACTAATTTGTCTCTTTTACGAGATTATTATTATTTTGGTTAATTTGTAAGAACTTATACTCTCTCGACATCATGAACTACTCGAGAACGTCCACGGCGATGCATGATGCCATGATTAAGTTTCATGATCAGCAAATTGGAACGAGTTAATGGCCTCCTGCAGAGGAGATGTGGGATCCATGTATGCATCCACTTCCTACAATGGAATCTATCGTAATTAAAGAAGGCACAGATTAATTATTAGACTCGTATAAGTATTTGGTCCGTACTAATTACAACTTAACTTAAAAAAAAGATACTAGCTATATGTATATATATAATCTAGAATCATTAATTCACACAACACACAATCAAATGACTCAGTATTGCCTTTGGAATGTGTCGATAATATTTTTCACGTTATTACGCATCAGTACATATTATGCACTGTTAATTTCATGCTGTGCGATATTTCATATTTCAAAACAAAATGTGTTCTTCTTTTTTTTTCCCCTTTAGAAACCAGTTTATAGTTGACCAGGGGATTTGCACGAACAAAGGGGATGGCACAACTACCAGCTTCTGTGGCTAAATGTCAAATGAATGTGCTGTATTCATACTTCTTTTGAGTCATGATCAGACAGTACTTCTAGTTTGCTGTCAGCTCTGAAAACTATGGTTAATAACTGGCATTTGTTTGGCTTATTGTCTATGAGCAACTTGGACTGGCACATGCCGACTTTTGGAATTTGAGATAAGTGCAATTAGCTAGTTTCTTTCAGAGAAAAAACAAGATGATTGGTGCATACGTCATGTTGATATTCATGATAATTAGAGTGCCTTTCAATGCCAGAAAGATACAGAGGGCATCCAGACAGAGGGAAAGAAAAAAAAAAACATCTTGTTCTAACCATTGCCATTAAAAAGGTTCAACTATTGGAAATTTGACACTTCAAACGTCGCATGTGTTCAATGTTCTTCATCATGATGTTCCAAAGTTTACAGTGATCGATTCAAGCTACTAACTCCATATAAAAAAGCATCACTTTTTGAACATATGACAATATCCTTTTTCCTGAAAATATTTCGGCTGTTTTAATCTTCACATTTTAAAGTACTGAAATTTAGAAAAAGAAGTGGTGTTGAATTGTATTTACTACCAAAGTTGGTCAAACCGCTATATTGATCAGTCGAATCAGATTTTATTTGATATGGTATGATATCTAATTTACTATATCTTATAGGTCCATTCAGTATGGTGCAGCACAGTCAATCGTGACTACTCCAAAGTCCACTTTTGGTTTGAAGAAGGAAAATTCCTGTTTCTGATTTTTCAATTGACATGCTGTAATATTCATATACCTTAGAAAAAAGAAACAATTAATATTTGTGTATACATCGTACAAAATTCACTGGTCAATTTCCAAATCGTTTTTGTCCTCTTCTATTTGGAGGTTACGTGATATAGTGTGTAGTTTACTTGTGAAGAGTAGTCGTCCAAATCTTTGATGATTTTTCCTTTGTTTCTTTTTTATTTTTTGAATAAGTTGGGTGATACTTATAAGTAGCTTACTGCAAAAGGGGAACACATGGTTCAGTGTGAAACATGTTTTATGGATGGAGCTCAATTTTTTTTATTGACATGCTGGAATGCTCATCTTTGGAAGAACAGCCAACATTTGTGTTTGCTATCTACAACTGGCCAAGTCCACATTGCTTGTCATTTTCCATTTGAGGTTGCGTGATATGGTTTTTGGTTCACTTGTGAAGAGTTATACAAGTCTTGCATGATGCTAACTGGAAGCATGAAAAGGCGCGCAATATATATATAGGACCAGTGTGAAGCATGTTTTGTGGATGGAATCTAAATTATAATTATTTATATATACAAACCAAAACTTTAGAAGTCAGATTACAATTGATTACATAGTATTAATTTGTTAAGATAGCATTCTTATGTCTCCCCTTTCCCACCGTGAAAAGACCAAATAGGAGTCTTCCGACTAGAACATCCGAGGTGAACATGTTGCGAAGGTTGGGCAAATATTGATTTTTTTTCCCCAAAAAAAAATCATATAATCCAAGATTTGCACCAAAAAAGAATGAACTAGATAATATTATCAGGATAAAACTACCACTCGAGTTATATGTAGAAATCACCATCTTTTTTTTTTAACTTAACTGTTGACCACAGTGCGGGTTTGAGTTTGTCAGATCTTGTAACTTGGCTCTCTAGATCTCTTCCACACAACTTTATTTACGAGAGACGTTGATTCAACCCTCTAAATCTACCACGGCAATAAGTTCCCCCCCCCCCCAAACTCCACGACACTCTTGGGCATATATTGAATCCATAATTTCTCTCTAATATCATTTGTTGTCGGGATCAGACTATTATTATGTCAAATTTGAGTTATATGTAGGGATCATCATCTTTTCTTTTAACTTAGTAATCAATCACGTTGTGAATTAGACTTGTTAGACCTCGTGACTTAACCCTCCAACCTTCCACCACAATCTCCAGACCCTACGCCAACAGATACCGATCCAAACACTAAGAACTTGAAGGTTAGAAGCTTCTCATGCAAACTCAAGTTACTCTTGTGTCTGTGTAAAGAAATTAATATAGACGGCTACATCACTTAGTTGAGAGGAAACTAAACCACAGACTTCTGTCAAAAGCCAATATTGAAGATTCAATATTATGGTGACATCTTGGAGTATTTAACAGTTCCATGACGTTAAAAGGGTTACAAGTGGAATCAAACCTTTTCCTTTCAAACAAGATGGTAGAAGATTGAGTCCTTTTAGCTTTTATATGAAGAGTTGCTAACGTTGTCATGCTTACTTGGACATGTCAAAGATCATTTGAAACGTGTATCTTCTGGGACACATTTTTTGCCATTGCTTTGCAAGATGAATACTCGATTTCGTGTTAATATTTTGAAATAACCATGAGACTGTAGTATTATACTTTCCACTGTCAATATAAGTAAAAGGTAAGTATTAACTTGAGATTCACCAGAAACTTCACCAGGCCAAAGAGGTTCTTAGTTTTGCCTAAAAGATCAATCTACCCCAACAGCTCGATTGGTAATTTGAATTTAAACCAAAGTTGGGTCAGTTTACTCTCGGTATAAATAAGCAAAAAAATGATGATTCTTACACACAACTCGAATTTTGAAATAGCATTAGAATATTCTAGACAACCAAGGTTCGTCGTATCGGAGAATCAGGTGAATTAGATTTTTTTGGATCCGCCACGATTCGTCAGAATCGGACTGATTCGCATAGAAATCGGATGAGAATCAGTCTGATTCGATGAGAATCAGACGATTTGATCCAATCCGACAAATCATGCTGACAACAAAAGATATATCGTATTTGTCTTGACTTTGCAAATACTACTATGCTTACCCCATAAAGTAGTTCGTAGGGTTTTTCTTTCCAATGAGAGCATTACAATATTAATGGTCTTAAAAAATATGACTTATCTGTATAATTAAAAGTGTCAAGGGTGATATATGTTTAAAAACATCAAAGAAAGCTCCGATAAAAAGTCTTTGATTATATGGTCCTCCAACTTTGAAAGCACAAGAAAGCCCCCATTTGAATAGCCTCAAGGAAAACTCCAAGAACAGGCTTGGATCAGATGCCAAACAGTGGCATTTCAAAATGACACGAGGCACGTTTTGCTGTATGTTATAATCTTGACTTGCTTCAGATGTTTCCCTTTTGGTGGGACTCCGAATTGATGTTTTGTTAGTGGGCCAGTGGTGCTCCCCAGGAAGGATAGTCTTATACTCTTATTGGATGTTATTGAGCCACATATAAATAGTCAATTAAAAGGATAAATAAATTTTATATGTTGAAATTATTTATTATTTATAACTCACTATTTATCATTTTAATATTAAAAATGACAAATAATAAGTTAATAGGGTGTTTGGTTGCACTTTTTAGTAGTTTTTTTCTCTTAAATTTAAAAAGAAAGAGGAGAGACATCTTAACATGTTTGGTAAGCAATTTTATTTTTTAAAGTGAAAATTATATCCTATACAAATCTCTCTCAAATAAAAACAAGTCATACCTGTTTTTAAAAAAAAACTACACTCGCAGCTCTCTCCTTCCTCTCCCAGACTCCCCCGCCTGCCTCCCCCCTCCCGCCCACTCCCCCTCTGCCAGCACCCCCCCTGCCGCCGCCGCCCTGCAACCTCCCTCCCCAAGCCCCTCGGCGGACGCCCCCCCTCCCCCACCACCCCCCACCCACCGGCGTCCCCCCCCTTCCTGTCCTCCCCCCCCACCCACCGACTTCACCCCCCCACCCCCTTCTCGTCTCCCCTCCCAACCCGACGCCTCCCCCCCCCCTCCCGCTCCCCCCCCCGCCCTTCCTGTCTCCCCCCCACCCGCCGGCGTCCCCCCCCCCTTCCTATCTCCCCCCACCCACCGATGTCACCCCCCCTTCCCGTCTCCCCCCCCCCTTCTTGTATCCCCCCCCCCACCCGCTGGCCTCCCCCCCCTCCCGTCTCCCCCCCTCCTTCCTGGCGCCCCCCCTCCCCTCCTTCCCGTCTCTCTCTCCCCCCTCCTCTTGTCTCCTCCCCTTCCTATCTCCCCCCAACCCACCGGCGTCACCCCCCCCACTTCCCGTCTCCCCCAAACCCGCCGCCCTCCCCCCCCCCCTCTCGTCTCCCCCCCTCCTTCCTGCACCCCCCCTCCTTCCTGCACCCCCCCCCTTCCTGTCTCCCCCCAACCCGCCGGCCTCCCCCCCCTCCTGTCTCCCCCCCCTTTTTCCCGATTCCCCCCCTCCCCTCCTTCCCGTCTCTCTCCCCCCCCCCCCCCGCTCCCCCCCTTCCTGTCTCCCCCCCAACCTACTGGCGTCCCCCCCCCCCCACCTCATTTCCGACGCCCCCCCTTGTCGGCTCCCCCCCCCCCCCCCCCTACTGACCCAGCCGGCGTCTCCCCCTCCTTTCTGGTGCCCCCCCTTGCCGGCTCGCCCCCCCCCCCCCCTTGCACCGCCCCTCCCCTGCCTAGCTCCCCCCCCCTCCGGCAGCCCCCCCCCCGCCCTGCGCCCCCCTCCCCTCCCGCCCACAGGAGCTCCCACTCCCAGGTCAACATAATTTTAAAAATTTTGATTTTTTTACCAAACAGATAACATCATATTTTTATAACTTTAAATTTAAAGTTAAAAGAGAATTCAACTTCATTTTTTTAGATAGAAATAGTTTTCTTTTTTAAATTGCTCCCAAACACCCTATTGTTGTAATTTTTTATCTCTTTTTTTCTCTAAAATTAAAAAAAAAAAAAGACGTTCATTAACACATGTTTGGTAAGACAATTTTTTTTAGAGAAAAATTTCACCTATGTAAAACTCTCTAAAAAATAAAACAACTTTTGACCAATTTTTTTTTAAAAGTCTCGAACCGTGCCCCCTCCTTCTCCACCCCCCCTGCCCCGGCCCCCAACCCCCCCTCCCTACGCCCTCCCCTCCGCCCTCCTCCCTACCCTGGCCCCTCCTCCCCGCCCACCACCCCCCCCCCCCCCCCCCCCCGCCGCCGCCCGCTGTCCTCTTTGCGCCCCCCCCCCCCCCCGCCCTCCTCCCTGCCCTGGCCCCTCCTCCCTGGCCCCCCACACCCCCCCCCCCCCCCCGCCGTCCTCCCTGCGCCCTCCCCCCTTTCCCCTCCGCCCTCCTCCCTGCGCCCTGGCCCCTCCTCCCTGGCCCCAGCACCCCCCCCCTCCCCGGCCCGCCCACAGCCCCCCCCCCTTCGCAGAGAGGACAGCACCACCCCCCTTCACCCACAGCCCCTCCTCCCTGCCCTGGCCCCTCCTCCCCGCCGGCCCCCCCCTCCCGTCCCCCCACAGCCCCACCCTCCTTCGCCCACAGCCCCTCCTCCTTGCCCTGGCCCGCCCACAGCCCCACCCTCCTTCGCCCACAGCCCCTCCTCCTTGCCCTGGCCCGCCCACACCCCCACCCCCCTTCGCCCACAGCCCCTCCTCCAAGCCCCAGCCCACCCCCCCCCTCCCCCGCCGGCGCCCCCCCCACTCCCCGGCCCGCCCCCACCCCCCTTCGCCCCAGCGCCCCCTCCTCCCCGGGTCGGCGCCCCCCTCGCCGACACCCCCCTCCACCGCGGCGCCCCCCTCCCTCCCCGCGCCCTCCTCCTCCCCCTCCCTCGCCCCCGGCCGCCGGTGCCCTCGCCCCCAACCCCGACGCCCTCCCCCCCTCCGACCCCCGGCGCCCTCCCCTCCCCCTCCCTCGCCCCACCCCCCCCCCCCTTCGCCCCAGCACCCCCTCCTCCCCGCGCCGGCGCCCCCCTCGCCGACACCCCCCTCCTCCTCCCCCGGCCACCGGCGCCCTCGCCCCTGCCCCCGGCGCCCCCCCCCCTCCGGCCCCCCAGCACCCTCCTCCTCCCCCTCTCTTGCCTCCGGCGCCCTCCCCCTCCTTCGCCCCTGCCCCGGGCGCCCTCCCCCCCTCCGGCCCCAGCGTCCTCCTCCTCCCCCTCTTGGCCCCTACCAAACATAGTAGAACATTTTTTCTTAATTTTAAATTTAGATAGAAAGAGAACACATTATAATTTTTTAGATAGAAATAACTTTTTAAAAAAAGTTGCTCTCAAACACCCTATAAAAGTGACAAATAATTTTATAAAAAATGATATATGAATATTTAAGAAACATAAATACTCATATTAGGTGGGACCGCATGTTAGACGAGTGGCTACTACTTGTCCAGATGTAACAGCTAACATTTCTCACTAGAAAAATTCTGTAATCAAATAACGAGGAAAACCATAAAATTTAAACATAGCAAACTAAAAAAGATGGATAATAGAATTATGATGTTCACAGCTATCAAAGACAACAGAGCAAAACAGAGCCATCTCCAAGGCCGTGTTGGGAAATCTTCTCCTCTTTTAGAACTTAGTCTAACGTGATAATATATACTTAAATCCAATATTTATCATATGTACACATATACAGGTGGATAGATATTGGATCAATAGTACTGACCGATTGGTTCAAATGTTAAAGAAAGTTGATAGCCAACACGTAAAGAAAAGAAAATGTCAGGACAAGGGCATGCTGGGTCAAACCAAGCTCCACCTCAAACCAGGACTAGGTTTCTGACCTCGGGCCATTCGAGCCAAACTTGGGCCTAATCCCAGCCGAGGGGTGGCCAAGTCCAAATTGCATCCCTGGTACGAAACATGCAAAGTTGTCTCAAACTGTGGGACAGAAGTTTTGGGTACTTCTTTTCTGGGGGAAGAATAAGAATACACTCGTTTTAAGTATTTTTCATATGAAAAGACATCGTTTTACAAACTAATTAGAGGCAACAAAAACTAAGATGAGTTGCCTACGTGACATAAATTGCTCCACAAATAACAAATCTCATCCATGTCTTATATATTTTTTTATATTACAAACTGGACTTGGTGTGGGGGAAACAAAAACCTACTCGTTCAATCTTTTCCGGAAGTCCGTCACCATGCGAGGCAGCCCTTCCCTCAATGAGACCTTCGGCTCCCAATTCAGTAGCTCTTTTGCTCTCGTTATGTCTGGCTTCCTCTTGTGCGGGTCGTCTGCGGTGTTTTCTTTGAATTCGATGGTTGCGCTTGGATCGATTGTGTCCTTCACAACCTGGACGTATGTGATTTGTATGTTAGCATGTGAGGGCAGAGAATGGATAATGTTGGCTTTGTGCTTCTTGGGAGAAATAAAAAGAAACAGATGCTATTTGTTTCCCTTTTGGGAAGCAATAAGATCCATTTACATACCTCGGCCAGCTCCAGCATGGTGAACTCGCCAGGATTCCCCAAGTTGAACGGTCCAATATGCTCACTTTCCATTAGTGCGATCAGTCCATCCACCTATGAAGTTTGAAAAGAGAGGTGTCAAACTCATTATTTTTCCTCCTCAGAGTATTTAGAAAAAAAAAACAAGGAATCTAACATTTAAAGAATGCTTTCGGGACTTATCATGACTTGTAGTCAGTAGTCCAGGTGAGATCCAAGTAACCAAATGTGCACTAGTGCTCAAGATCAGTGATAGCGATCTTCCGTCTATTGCCTAAACTTTTGTCAGCCGTTTACTTCAGGTATTCAATCATGCTTCCTATTTTAGTAATTCTAAATTTAAATTTGGCATATCCACCGCTACTTTTATCTACTGTCATTTATATGTGTTTATCCTTTCTTACTGAATGCATGCCACATATCAACAGGAGCTAACTAGAAGCAGCTAACTTTAACAAGTGCTACCTGTTAAATGATGTTCGACACCAAATAGGAGGTCCATATCAACCTAACAGCAAGTCAAGAAGCTGATAAGTACACCAAATAGTGGCCTAGTGGTTAACCCTCTATGTACACCAGGATGAGGTCTCAGGTTCAAAGCTTAGGAGAAGCAGGTTTATAAGGAATTTCTAAGGATATAGTAATAGGCTAGTTTTCCAACCAAAAAGTCAAGAAACAGCAAGTTCTTCACGACTTACACCACCCAGGCCAATCCAAAGAAAAAAGTGCATGATGATGCCATCCATTTCATGGGGAGATGCAGTTCATCGTCATCGGAGCCTTATCACATTATTTGGAGTCGGTTACACAAATCTTGATCTGCCAAAGATTTCTATCAAGTGCTATATTTAGTGTTTAAACCCAATAAGCCAATGTCTTTCTTAATAAAATCGCTCCATCTCATTTTAAGCCTTCCCCGAACTCTCTTACTAGTATCCACTAAGATTTGATTACATCTTTTAACCAGTGTTGAGTTAGGGTGAGGTGCACATGTCTAAACCACTTAAGTCTATTTTCTCTCATTTTACTATATGGTTATTCCAGGAGCTTGGCTTTTGATGTTATTTGTTAGTTGCCATACATAATCCAAAGCCTTATTGTAGATTTGGTCATATCAAAAGCCTTGACATAGACACCCCATGCTCGGTCGACAACGGTTGATGACAATGACAATGATTGATCTGTTTACACCATCAAAATTTGGGGAATAAAACTATACTAGTATGACTATGTTTTTTTGGTTAGTGTGCCACACATTAACCAAATTTCAGACCAACCTAATGATTAGACTCAGCCTGTCTAAACTCTTCATACGTTGGCCTAGCTATAGGCACCTTAAGGTGACAACTATATACCTTGGGCACAAAATCCTAGGCACCATTTTTTCTTTTTGGTATCAAAAAGGATTACAATAACTACTGTATATAACAAGTGTTGTACAAACAAAGAAGCTTATGAATAAAAACATTTAACAAATTTCTATTGCCAATCCAAGCCCTTAAAGATGGACGAATATGACAACCATGGAGAGAGAAAATAGATTGGGAAAGTTTATTTTATGCTGATTATGCCAATATAGCAGTACAATAATGTATTAAAAATGGAAGTAGGAAATAAATAAATTAGAGTCTATACCAGATCAGAAACATATTGAAAACTTCTAGTTTGTTTTCCATCCCCGTAGACAGTCAAAGGTTGCTTGCGGAGGGCCTGTCGGCATTACCAAAAAAGAACGGAAGTCATAAATTTTGCCACAGAAAAGAGCTCAATGCATTCATTAGATAATCCAGAGGTACCAAACCTGTGCAACGAAATTGCTGACAACACGTCCATCATCAATGCACATACGAGGTCCATATGTATTAAAAATGCGTGCAATTCGCACCTGGAAATATTCAAATTGCAATTTATATGTTTCACAACTTTATTGAGAATAGAAAGAAGAAGTTCTTGCACATAAGAATATTTCTAGTATTAAAACTTAGAATAGTCTTTCCTTTATGATAGTCTAAAAGAAAGGATTAGACTGCATCTCAGAGGCTAAGATATGTTTTATATAACGAAAAGATAGATACATTTGCCACGTAGTCTCCAACATTGAAGATGAATTGTCTGTTCAGGGTCGAGTGGGATGAAGGTTCATTACCGAATACACTAAGGTGGATGCAGTTAACTTGAAGTCCTCTATTTGGGTCTATTTGGCTCTGTCTGAGATGAACGTTCATTTCCGGACCCAGTAAGGTGGATCCGGTTAACTTTAAAGTTCTCTAATAATGTATTGTGAATACCCTGACTTGAGTCATTGTAACAAGGGCAGTTAGATTGTGATTACGTCAAATTAATCAAAACCACTTGGGAGGAGAGCTTCCTGGACTGTGGGATTCGTCACCTAGATCAACTTCTCTCATTCTCTCTTCTTCCTCTCCTCTCTGTCGCTCTGTTTCTCTGTTAAAGCAGCATGTAACCATGAATTTCTTCACCAACTTAAGAGCATGGCTCCCATGAGGGCTCAATGCCATTTTCGGAAGCATTTTTCACTTAGAATAGAGAAACATCCTATCTTTGAGAAGCATAAAATACAAGTGAATCATATACAGCTTATGAGCACATTATGCCACCACTGATGGATAGTGGGAAGGACCTCAGACTAGTTAGATAAGAGAAGGCCTTTGTAGTGCTCTATGCGTGAGAAGCAGCTGAAAACAGCAATAACTTTTCCATGCAGACATCCATTACCTGACATTTGGCAGTTTTGAGGACCAAGCAATATCTCATCACAAGCTAGAGCAGAAGAGGCCTCTTGGAGGAGAAGCATCAAATACAGGTTAAAAAGTCCAAGGAACAGGCTGGAACGGAATAGACGTGTGTCACAGATTGGCAAAACGAATAATTCTGAAGGGATAAGTAAGGAAATCAATTGCAGGATCAATATGACATGTGAGTGCACAGAAAATTCCTCTCCTTTTCTTTTATGAGGATGGGGGACCATAAAGGAGGGGCTGGGACCTCCAAGTTTGGTGGACTAGTCGCCAGATAGCTTCAAAAGGCAGTTTCTATGTTGCAACAAACTCTTGCAATCTGAAAAGGTGACAATAAACCCACCTCTTTGTTTCCAAAGAAAGTTTGCATGGCTTGTTATTTTGTTGGCAAGAAAACAAGTGTAAATGTTTTTACACAAAAGAGATCACAGTCACAGAAGTAAAGCAACACTTTTCAAACACTCACTTCACTTGTATATGAGACCCTGCTGTTACAGCGGTGAGGTAAGCAGTTGCTTCATCTCAGATGCACATGACATGCTATTTTCAAATTTTACTTGGAATCAAGAACAAAGATTTCTTAGACAGATGTCCTAAATTCCAGAACAGATGAATCAATGAGGTAGATCCTTTATGAACAACAGCTAACAGTGACATGTAAATATGTTTCATGTCACAAACAAAGATTTCTGCATTTGGAAGCAGGAAGCAAGCGTAGAAGTGGTAATGGAGAGCAGGAGAATATTTTGGGAGTGGGGATGAGTAGGAAATGGGTAACTCCTGCTTCTAAGCTAGTTATGTATGAAGACAGACAACTCTCAGTATATTTTCAACAAGACTAACATGTATGGCACAAGATCCTAGAGGTTGTTTTTTTTTTAAATAGTACTTATGATCTTGCAAATTTCCCAGGCAGAGACAAAGCAAAGGTCCTCTCAACCTTATGAAGTGCCCCACTCTCTTTCCATGACCAATTATGCTACACTCAGCAACGGGAATATAATCAAACTGTGAAAGAGTTCCATCCCTGGCCTTCCTGTATCCTTGATATGCTTAAATTGCCTCTTCAAAAGACCAGCTCTGCTCACTGCACACCTCCATATTTTGGTATTTTGATGCCATTCTGACAACAAAATTTTATATTTCCTACTAACCCAGATGAGATATACATTTCCTGAAGGCTGTTCACTTGTGCATCATCTCTAGCATATATCATCCCCCATGAGGAGAATCCAGGGGTGTCATGGTCTGGAGTATGAGGAAGTTCATCCTTCATTGCCAATCTGGAAAAGTTTTTTGGATGTGCCAGGGATGGAGGATGCCCATGAAATGTACATCACATTGAGGTGCAGCTAAAAACATCAATTCTTCCACCCAGATTCACTTCCCTGGTTCCCCCACCCCAAGGCAACGAGAAGATCTCTTTTAGAAATAGCTTCAAGAAACAATTTTGTACGACAGCTTGAAAGAATAAAAGGTGCATAACTTGACACCCATAAAGGAATGGAGGGGATAAATGCCTCTTAAGTCAGATTGTCCTCTCTTCACTCTATCAAATATGTGGTGCAGATAGAGCAAAAGAATTGCTATCAGAGATCAGACAATCGGCACACTGGCAGCTGAGAACCTAATGTGGCTCAAACAATTATGGTCTAACACAGCGACCTGCTACTTTGAATTGAGGTTCAAAAGCTTCAACTATAACCATTTCTTTTCCAGCAGAAGCACTAGGTTAGCTAAGACTCCAATAGGTTATATAAAATAATAATGAACAATCAGGAGTACCTCAACACCTGCACCTCGATGGTAATCCATTGTCAAAGTTTCAGCTGTTCTTTTTCCTTCGTCATAGCAACTCCTTACACCTGAATGGACCAAAATTGACACATAAGGTACTAACACATACCATAAGGCTTTCAAACAGCTTTCATGATGTACTGATAGCTGGGAATATATTCCTCCACAACTGTTTAGCCATTGTGATTGATTAAAAGCTGCTCACCTATAGGGTTGACATGGCCCCAGTATGTCTCCTTCTGAGGGTGCTCCAAAGGATCACCATAAACTTCGCTAGTGCTCGTCAACAGAAAGCGAGCACCAATTCTTTTCGCCAAACCCAACATGTTCAGGGTTCCCATCACATTTGTCTTGTACTAAAAGGGTTAAGGATTAACAGCAAAGCTTACCAAAGTGACAAAATAACAGACAGCCAATCGGAGTACGTCCGAAATCCAAGTATCCAACAAAGAAGAAGCAGAATTCACAAGCAACACGTCTTTCTTTCCCTGCGTAGAGTTCTTCCTTCCCCCTGGAGTTGTTCTAGGGAAACAGTAAAGACACGGGAAGAGAATATGAAGAGATACTGTACCTCTGAAGAACGCGAAGGACAGAACGTGGCACATGGAACGTTAATCATGTAGAAGTTAGGTCGTCAATCATATAAAACCTCAAAATTTACTCGCAAAAAGACGCCCACGCTGGGGGGTTATCCAAATTGAGACAACTCTAAAGGAATTGTGAAGTCGAAGAGGATATGATGGTCTTGATGGGGTTGTACTTGTAGTGCACCGGAGACGCCGGGCAAGCGAGATGGTAGATCTGGTCCACCTCCAACAGGATCGGCTCCACGACGTCGTGCCGGATCAACTCGAACCTCGGGTTGTTGAAGTGGCGCACCACATTGTCCCTCCTCCCGGTGAAGAAGTTATCGATCACGATCACGCTATCCCCCCTCTCCAGAAGCTTGTCCACCAGATGGCTCCCCACAAACCCAGCGCCGCCGGTAACCACGATCCGCAGCGGCGGCTTGCGCAGCCCGACGGGGAACCTCCTCGCTCCGCCGCCCCCGCCCGCGCTGACCTCCATGTCGACGCGAGGGAGCACCAGCTGGTTGGGCCGCCCATCGCCGACGGCGGGGCCGAGCCTAGAGAGCGTGTAATAGTACGGGTGGAGAAGGAAGAAGGTGGAGGCAATGAGGGCGCCGACGATGACGAAGACGAGGCGCTGCTCCCGCAGGAGGTAGGAGACGGCGGATCTGGGGAAGGACGACCGGGACGCCGGCTTCGCGGAGAGCTTGGCGGAGTAGGCCGGGATCTGCATCTGGTGGTGCTCCTGCTGCTGGTTGAGGCTGGATTGCTTGTGGAGCTGCTTCATGGCGCCTCCTGCTCGCCGCTCCTGCTCTGGTGGTGCCGGGATCGGTGGTGGATCTTCTCCCCGCAGATCATCACAGCGCGGGAGCGCAGCAGAGGAGGTCGCGGCGGCAGTGGACGGGACGTGAGCAGCGAAGAAGCCCGGGAGGACACGGAGGGAGTTGGATCCGCGTTCTGCCGCGTGTGGAGTGGGGGAGAGGGAGGTAGGGGCGAGCAGGGGTTTGAGACCCGCGTAGACCAGCGCTGGCACGTGCGTTTCGCACGTGAGGTGTTGGGTGGAGGGGACCAACTGACCAGCGGCAACGTTTGGCCGCTCTGGAAGCGGTAAGATTGGCGCATGCAGCGCATGTAAACTTGTAAAGATGTTGGCGGTTCGGTTTCTAAGATTTTTTTTTTTTGAACATTCGTATCGAATTAAATTAGAATAAAGGTATATATTAACCTAAATTTAAATTTTACTTTATAAATATGAAAACTTATGTATTACTTTTCTACTAATTTAGAATACAGTGTTAATACATTTACAATAAGCACTCTTCTAATTTGATTCACAACTTGGAAACTAGATGGAATTGAATATGAGTTAAAATCAAACCAACTTGAATCTCTTTCCGTTCAATTTAATTTTTCATTTTGACCATAAAAACATGAGATGTTGGAAACGAGGGGCTAGATTGCAACATCACGTGTTTTCTGATATGGCATGAATTTTTTTCGCATATACAATTTATGTTGGATGATTATTTCAATTAGTACATATGTAAGAAAGAAAATTCTACAATTATATGGCTCACAAAAAGTTATTTTTACAATTATCTCCTCTTCCAAACTTGTCCGGCCTTTGTGATGTTTAGATACTAGCAAACAGTCAAGATATTAAAGAGCATTTAAGGATGAGAACCCATGTTTAACATGTAAAAATAAATTGTTAGGTAGTATTTGGCAAAGCTTTTGGAAGGTTTGGCAGATGAGGTAATTGCAACACCAGCTTCAGCTTAAAGAGAGGGGGTTAAAAGATTATAATTTTTTTTATTTTTCCAGGAAATAAGATTTTATTTACAACAAAATTTATTATATACGATCAACTTATTTTGAGATTATTGCATCTAGACTCTTGTTATATTAACAATTACAGCCTTATCATTCTCGCATTTATATTTGCACACATCATTTCAGATGTGCAAAGAGACCATCGAATGGCAAATCTGCAATTTTTTCCTGTAACAAGAGTTTATACTTTATATGCAAAGTTTCTCTCACTGTTTCCCTATGCCAATTGCCAACTTGCAAGCACGAAGGCAAACACATCGGTCTAAACCACAAGATTAAGCATTTGAGAACGAGAAATATATATATTACTCAATGAAATGCCTCCCAAGATAATCTGAAATTTTTAGTTCAAAAGCTGGTTACCTCGTACAGTCGCATGGTGGGAATTTGAAGGCAAACATTTAATTTCCAAGGTGGAAGTGCCCAAGTCTTCTAAGCTCCACCTGCCAACTGGAACTTTTCATTGAGATAAAATGATGAGGAGAAAAACTTCATGTATGCATTGGACGTGGGTAGAAACCACCCGTCCTAGTCACATGCAGATGGGACCCACATTGACATGAGAAAGATTTAGTGCACTTTCTTATTGCACTTAAAGTGTAATATGACTTGGACATTAAATCTATGTGGCACCCCTCACATGAAGAATGATAAAGTGGCAATACAATTACTGAGCGCCACATGAATTTAGTGTCTAGTCATATTATACTTAAGTGCATGTAAGAAACATTTCTCTAATGATGAGATATATCACAGGCTGTTAGTAATAATTTTGCACTTCAATGGTGTTCCACAATTGCAGGAAACTTTCCCGGGGGTGGGGGGTGGATAAGGGGGAGTCAGGAGTGGGTGGGAGATATGAAGTTATGAATCAGTTCAGTCCAAGATTCTATCTTTAGGACATGAGATTCCTTTCTCATTCTATACACAGTGAGATTGGTAACACCAAAGATACAATATACAGGGAGTGGCTTCAAGTACAATTGGCTTCTTGAACTCGAAGCAAACTTCTGGTTGAGGCATGGAAACTGACAAAGCAAGAGCAACATGTGTACCTAGAAGCTTCAAATGGCATAGATGGAGTTGTAGTCTGATTCTGATAACTCTGAGTGGCGATGCCATGAATTGGAGACACTCCTCAGCGATTTCGCCCTCTTCCTTACGGAACGACTGTGGTTGGACTTGATGACGTAGTAAGCCATGGTCCCAAGAACTCCGCCCATTATCACGCCGCCGATTGATGTAACAAGAATTGCAGCCCAAGGGTAATGGCGACCCACGACGATGTATGAGGAGGCAATGAAAGCAATAGAGGTGCAGACGGAAGCCAGCCACATCAACTTGTTGATCACCCCAACAACTCGCCTCTCGGATTTTGTTTCTCCTCTAACCAGTGTTATCTGCACGACCACCACAGCCAGAGAAGTGAAAAGAGCAACAGCATTGAAGATAAAGAATATCTTGAATGAGGAATATCCGATTGCCACTGCTGTCCCGTCATCATTATTTCCACCTGGCACTGTGAAGATAGCTGCAAAAGCTACTGTTGCAAACAAGACGGCAACCACAGTCACAGAGTTCGTGGCATTGTTAATCCCCTCTCTATGGAGTTTCCTGAGCTCCTTGGCAATTCCATCCACGTTCTTATTTGTTTTCCTTGTCTGTTCAAGTTGGATATGTACGTCCTTTTTGATCTCTGTAACTGTTTTCCTGAGCTCGTCCCTTGGCTGGTTCAGGTCATTTGCTCGCGTAGCACCATAGTGGAACAAACATTCTTTGATCTGTGTAGACTCCTCGGAGAGAGGAAGACCCTCTGCAATGTCAAGAGCAGTCTTGTGGTCTCTGGTAAGTGCATTGACGTTGGAATCAGGGAGACGCAGAAGCTCATTTACTATCTGTAGGAGAAGAAAAAAAGTGCCCATCATCATCAAGCTTCCATGAAGAGCTAAATAACAAATAACTGCATGAATCAAATTTGCATGTCACAGGGCATTGACTACATCTAGATAATGGGTCCTTCTCTGAAATCAATTATTACATTCTAGGAAAATGACGATCAAAAGTTTGCTCTGTCCTTCGATAGCCTTCAAGATGTCAAAATCTCAAGCACAATTTTGTTGGATAATGATAGAATTGAAGTAACAAGGTTGCAGAGAAGCATCATGAGACAATACCTCCACTCGCTTTTTCCTAGTGGCAACATGCAAAGCTGTGTTTCCAAATTTGTCAGGCAGCATCATTACTGCTGCATCTGCATGGAGGAGTAATTGGACCACCTCAGTATTATTCCCTTTAGCAGCCATGTGCAATGGTGTCTGCCCTTTCTTATCAGTTCTTCGTGCTAACTGTGGATCCTGATCAAGCAAAGCTTGCATGATCTCTGCATGACCTTGTCTAGCAGCAAAATGCAAAGCATTTTTACCATTTGATCTTGCAAGCTCAAGAAGGCTTGGATCCTTTGATAGTAGCTCCTTGACAACCAAAATGTGGCCCCTTGTTACTGCAGATATAAGAGGAGTTGCGCCAGAGGGACCCAATGTTTTGCTAAGAGCTCGGTCATGATCTAAGAGTACCTGGACAATAGCTGTAGCAAACTACTGATCAAAAATTCCACCATGTAAATTCAACACAGACCTCTGGGCAAAAGTCTGTTGAAAAATAGAACACATGCATGCGTATTCTGATTTTTCTGCTAAGTCTGATGTTCAAATTAAAATCCCCATTTCAAAACTACTTCAACAGCTTTTTCAGAAGTTATATTAGCTTAGACTCTTGAAGCAACCATAAAATTGAAACAGACAGTCAAGGGATGTCCCTACGTTCATTTCTATACACTCTTGATGTTAAACAGGAATGCCTTAACTGGTTAGCAGCATTTCAGATCAAGTGCAAAATGACCGATACTGTCCACCTAACTAAACATCATCCATGAATATGTGATTCTTGTCAATGACCAGCTGAAAGAAGGTTACATCTCCTTTAGAAAATGATTAATCTTTGCTCCTATTACTAAGACCAGAAGAAATCACAAGTATCTAACAGACTTAAAGAAGAAAATGTGGTAGTCGTGACAACAAGAAAGCACTGCGTTTAACAACAAGGAATAGCAGCGAATCAAGGAAAAACTAGTACTGATTGATGTTCTATGAAAGCATTGAAGAAGTGAAATATTGTGATTAGATAAGATGAAAACCAGAGAGAAATTTTGCAATGCTCTCTCGAATATGAACCTTAACAAAAACTCATTCAGAAAGAACTAGACATCAATGTTTATGAGAAATTGCTACCAGAACCTAACTGCCACTTTTTTTTCCTTTTGGGGGGGGGGGGGGGGGGGTGGAGGAGGGTGTTATACATCAACAGGCATTTTCCGAGAAGAGGAATGTCATTCGTTGATTATGGTAACTATGGTTGACTGAGATCAGTCTTTTCTAGAGTAAAAGCAACCTAACCTACTAAAGAATTCAATAATTATTGTACAGTAATTAATACAATTATGCAATCATGTTCAAACATCTGAGGATTTTTTTGGCATCACCACCACTGTTTGCCCTTAGTCCTTGTCTTGCAGCCTTAGTCCTTCTTGTCTTGCAGCCTTGCATGTTTTCAGTCATCAGAGACTGAAGAACTCCACGTTGCAGCCGTCACTTCATGGCCATATAGAAGAACAGTACAATGTTCAATTCCTCCAGACAGCATACAAATCCATGAGAAATGATGACATTCCTAACCGGCGTAAGTGCAGAGTACGCAAAATCAAACAAATACAGAGGAGGAAAACAGTTGCCAGTGAGGAAGTTTAAGATTTCACCTTGGTGCCCTTCTTTGGCAGCCACATGCAAGGCATCAAAGCCCGACCTGCTCTTTCTCGCAACACTCTCCTTGTCTGCATACTTCAACAGTTCCACCACCACATCCAGATAACCTTTCCCCGCCGCTATCAGCAAAGCCGTCTCCCCCTGTTCATTGACCTCGCTCGCCACCACGGACCTGATCTCCGCCACCGCCACGTCGAACTCCGCCCCGCTGGCGAGCCCCACCATCTGCGCCTCGATGTCGCTGAGAATCTGCCGGACCGCCGCGAGGTCCCCACTCTGCGCAGCCAGATGCATCGCCGTGTCGTTGTGCCGCCCCGTGACCTGCTTGACATACATCTTCTTCCCTGACTGGTCCATCCTCTTCCCCGAGTTCGACAGCACCAGCGCCGGCGCGGTCGACACAGACGTCGGCGAAGGGGACGGCGACGGCAGCGGCGACCCATTACCGACGAGGCTCGAGCTAGGGTTTCCGGAGCCGCTGGGGCGGAGGCGGACCATCCCCAGCTCCACATCCTTTCCCCTCCCTTCATCAACAAAACCAACGCACACACCACGATCACCCAAGCGCCCGATTCAATCCGATTCAAAGCATAGAAACAACACCAGAAGTGGATGACAAAGGGAGGATACACCCTACTTCTTCGATCTCCATCCTGTTCCGTCTCGATCCCCGGCAGATCGCGCAGCTGGAACCCCGGGCAAATCGGAGAACCAGCAATACGGGTCAGGGGGCACCGCCTCCGCCGCCGGTGAAGCTGACTAGGGCGGAGAGGGAGGGGGCTCGGCGGAGACGACTCGCTGCTAGCCTGCCTCCATGGAGGGGGAGGGAGGTGGGGCGGCGGAGGCGAAGAAGCACAAATGGAGGACTCGGTACCTCCGAACGCGGGGTCTTCGACCGGTCCCCACCCACCACTTTATGGAATTCTCCTCTCCCCGCCCGCATCCTCCCCCGTTCCGTGTCGGAACTTCTCTCGTGCATGGACCCCGCCGGCAGGGCCCATCGGCGCGGGACCAAGGAACATGTTACATGGGTATGATATATAAAAAAAGTATAAACGAAAATATTTTAAATTTTTTTAGTTTTGATATATACTCATGTGAAATTATGAATGTTATATCAAGATTCGTCCTATCAAAAGAATCGGAAGTACCTCATTTCTAGTGATGGTATTGGGATGTACCGTATCATATCAATATGCTCAAAAGACTTCAACTAAATTTTTGAAAATAAAAAATAACATTGTTCATATGTATCGTGTTGATCGTGTCAAATATCGATGTAGCATGGTCAATTGTATGTTGTACAGATTTTTTACATATGCAACTGTATTCAAGATTTGTCGTGTCATTGTGTATCGCAGCGACACGGTTATACCCACAATTTAACTCAATTCATTTTATTCTTTATTTATTATTTTTTTTTATTTTTTACAATTGTATTATCTGTATTGAAATGTGTCAGTGCAACATGGTTCAATCTGTATTGTGCTAGGATAAACTCGGCACGGCTGAGTCACCTGGCATGACAAATCTTGGCACTATTAGAAGTCTAATTATGTGAAAATCTATCATACATTTACATTTGCATATATATCATACTTATGTATTAAAAATATCTTCAATCCCTCTCTCTCTCCCCCTCCTGGACGAGCCCAATCCAATGAACTAGGCTCTCTCCAACACGACGAGATGATGCCACACTATCACATTCTTTCTCTTGATAGTAAAGTTTATCAGTATGGTGCAACACGGTCAGTACAAACGCCCCACCAAATTGCTCTCTAGGGGTTGAAGAGGTTGTGGACGATGCAAGTCTCTTGGTCGGTGGAGACTCGAGTCGAGGATGGACACAAGTAGGTACGACCATGTAAAAAAAAAAGGGGGGGGGGGTTATGAGTCCCTGAGGCAGAGGTCAACCTTGGCATCGGTGGTCTGAAGAGGTTGTGGACGATGCAAGTCTCTTGGTCGGTGGAGACTCGAGGATGCACATAAGTAGGTACGACCTTCATGTAAAAAAAAAGGGGGGGGTGGGGGGTACGAGCCCCTGAGGCGGAGGTCAACCTTAGTGTTAGCAATGACGTTAAGGCGAGTGGTGTTGCCGGTGAGTCCATGTTTTAGGCATTGCTCAAATGCCATACGACCTTGAGTTCCCCCACCGTGGCATTCATGCCAACTCTTTCAACGACTATCACTGTAAGGTCATGGGTCTTATTGGACCCTTAATGGGCCTTCTTCTGGAACAGTATTAGTTGACGTAAACAATAACTTGACGGCAAAGGATGTGCCGTCTACTTGGTCTTGACGTCTACCTGTGTTTCTAGAGTCTTCCATGCGTTGAACTTGACGATAATCAATGTTGATGTCAAATTCAAGGCGGTGCGGTTGACGGCACGCATGTTGACGTCAACCTTCCCGGGGTCTATTTTTATGGGGCGACTCAAGGCCCCCTCCTCCCACTTTTCCCTCCTTACCTTCCCACCACCTTCACCCCTCTCCTTCTCCACCTCTTCTGGCGGCCGACGGGAGCTCGTGGGGAGGTCATGGTGCGCGTGGCGGCGTAGGATCAAGCGAGGAAACGTGGTTTTGGAGGATCGACCTCGCGAGGTAAGCTCTGAGGAAACAGCGTGATTCGAGGTTCTTTTGAGTATTTTCGGCATCCTAAGGTAAGGATTCTACCCCTTGACTCCCCATGATTGTATTGCATTGATTGTGTATGTGATTTGTGTGGAAAATCAAGGTTTTGGGGAGGGTTTCTCCATACAGGGTGTTTGGGTGTGATTGTCGATCTAAGCGTTGGATCGCTGTTTTCCGGCTTTGCATTAGTGTTTTGTGATGAGGGAAAGCGTTTTCTATCATCAGATCATAGTTTCTTGGGTTGGATCGCCCATGGGAGCGGCCTGGGACCGTATCAACTGCTGAAAGATGAAGAATCAAGATTGGTTGACATCTAGTTCTTCAGGAGGAACTTGATGGCAAGATACATTGCCGTCAAGATGAGGTTAACGGCAAGACAGCTACCGTCTACAAAACTTTTTGTAGATGGCAAATGTTGTGCCATTTACCTGGGTTAACGGCAATCGATGTTGCTGTCAACTCCACAAGTAGGTCCCAGTAGGCTGAGTCCCATTTGCATGTGTGAGGCATGGACACGCAGTGTCTGCCTCCTGGCACGGTGTACCAGACGTTGAGAGCGTCTCTGTCTGTGCGTGTGCTGAGTTTTGTTGTGCTTGTGTGCGACGACCCTCATTATACCGGTACGGTTATACCAACCCACGTCCGTATAGCGAGCGTCATCACAGTGGGACATTTACCCAACAATAACATTCAGCTAAGATACATGTGAATATAAGAATAGAGTAGCGGAAGTAAAAGAAACTGTCTTCATTTCATTCATCACCACATTTAACATACATGATTCGATAACATTTAAGAACTAAAAGTCCACATAATTTAAATTGCTGAAAATCAAATACATAGATGTCCATACTTATACATTCTTCCATGATAATGCTAGTACATGTTCAATTTACATACTATGAAAATCACAAAATGTCACAAGTACTCCAACACTCTAATCTCCGCGCTCGGAGTCGGTCTCCAACGTCTCCTCCACAAGTGTCTCGTCACCAACTACACCTGTACGCCGAAGCAAGTAGTGAGTCTAAAAGACTCCGCAAGTAACTCTACACATGCCGTACATGCACATATCATAGTAGGTTCTACATACACGTTCACAAGACACAACATGTAGCATGCTTGACAATTAATTTTACAACTTATCATGGTGAATCTACAATTTAAACACAAGGACTATGCTTTCAGATTTCCTAAAATATGATCACCTATCACATGCTTTCTATTCATTTCTCACATGAAAATCTACCTTCAACCAATTAAGACATGAAAGCCATTAACATGAATTTCCGAGCATGCATGAAAGGTAACATACCTAACATGGAATCTACACATTCTTACGCATATACGTAACCATTTTACATGCTTTAAGCTTGCTGGTTTTACATGCTTTAGCAACCATAATCTAACACATGAGAGCTACAACAACGATTAAATCACAGCATGTGAACAACCAAGTAGAAGTTGCTTATATATGCTTAACAATTATCCCTAGCATGGATCTAGGCATTTTGCATACATAAACATGATCATAACACAGTAAAGCTACTGTTTAAGCATGATTTCAGATTGTCATAACATGGATTACAAACTCACATCCTCACATTTTGGTTTCACATTTTTACACAGTTTCAAATTCGCACATTTCACACTTTACACATGCACTTTTACACATTGTTCACATTCACATTTTTCACATGAACACATACATATTTACACATTCACACTTAGTGTCGTGACACATAGTCCAAACCGCCAAAGAAGGACACAACACATCACATCACATAGACGCCATCTAGGCAATACAATGGCGACTCTTGGACTGCGCAGACCGGAAAAATAAGTCTCCACCCTAACCAGTGGTACTTGTCCACCTCCAGGATTTCCCCCTAATGCACTTAGGGTCACAACACATTGAACCTTCTCAGGGAGACTTTTTCCTGATACGGTTCCACTGCCCTCTACGGAAGCAGTGTCACATTTGGCACAAATTACACATTACACATTTTACTGATTTTAACACATATGTTTACACATGTCACTCTCATTTCATTCACTTTCTCACTCACATGCACACTTCTCTGTTTTTTCTAACATGGAACTATAATTACCGGAATTTAGTACTCAGGAAATTTCGCTAATTAGGTTGCTATATACAAAATCAAATCGTTTTACAACGGCATGCCTTAGTTTCACATTTTTATATGAAAAATTCATATTGCATCATATACTGGTCCAAATGACCTGAAATTTTAACCACAGGCTAATTTCGGATTTAGGATTCTTGATGCAAAATTTCAGATTTTTCTAAGCTAAAATAATTACAGAAAATCTAACATCGAATTCACATGCTATCCACACTTCAATTTAACATGGAGTTGAACACTAATCACAAATTTAACAACTCACTGTCTGAACCCTAGCATGCATAGAGCCACATGATTTATTCCCGAATTTATTGGGCAATACACAATTTACGGAAGATTTATCGTGACCTACGCATGATTTCTATTTCCCAAACTGAAAATCCAATAATTCATACAAGTATGGAAAATTCCAGAGACTCAGACAAGACAAGGTTGTACATACATGGTCTAACAAAATTAGGGCAACATGATTTTACCACGGATTATCAGGATAATGGTGAGAACATACGCATGAACATTCTTCCACACGCTTTCAAATATGTAAATAAGCTCCACCATCCACAAAATAAGTGTACATTCACATTCCCATCCATCACATTAGCTAGTATACGTAGCATAAAGAGATTACATTATATCCTCATCGTGAAACATATCGAAATTAATCATATAGAAGGGCAGAACAGTTCACTGTTCTGTCCAGACGAACTTGGCGGCGGTCTCTGGCCGTTCCAGGAGTGGACGGCAGATCGCTGGACGCCTACGGGATCTCGGCGTCAAGGCATTGACGCCAAGTTCCTATCTGTGCAGAAACCAGACCGAACTCAAATGCAAAGCTGAAAGGGGGGACCTAGGACACGAGGAAAAATACATAAAATTTATAAAACCAACCTAGACACATACATGAACGTTATGGGTAGGGTACTTGCCTTTTAGATATACTCCAAAGGGATCAAAAGGCTTGGTGAAGCTCTCCTTGGGCTGTCCCAAGAAGTTCCCAACCAGCCTCCAAGATGGCCTTCCTTCGGGTTCTTGAGCAAGCTCCAGAGCAATCCGAGGTCGGGGATGCCTTCCTGATGATCCAGCAAGCTCCTTGATGCAGCAGGTGGCCGGATCAAGCTTCAGAACTTCAAATGTTGGGTTGCAAAGGTGAGGGTTTCTCACAGTCCGAAAATAGGGTTTCACTCCTTTCTCTTCTTCCTTTCTTGCAAAGGGGCAAAGAGAAGGCTTAGAGTTGTAAAAATGGGTTTGTATATAGGAGAGGGGGTTCTCCTATCACGCAGGGGTGACAAGATGGCCTTTCAGACCGTTGGGGACAGCTCCCCAATGGTTGGGGTGGCTTGCTTCCGGAATTCTGGGCTCTGCAACGCATGCAGGTCAGAGAAGTTGGCGTCCACATCGCTGGACGTTGGACTTAGTGTTGGCGTCCATAGGGTTGACGCCGACACAACATCGACGTCTACTGATATTGACGCCAATCTGGCCTTCGGCCAGAACTCTAAAACATGCAGAAACCATGCACATCTTACACCTATATATGCCATATGTATACGTTATCATGTACACACTACCATCATACCATTCATACATTATTTACATCTAGTTTATACACATGCATGCAATAGTATACTAACTAGTGCTTACGTAGATATTTACATACGTACATACACAACATGAATTATTTACATGCAATACAATAATGCAATAAAATTCGAGGGCCTTACACCCTCTCCCCCTTAAAAGAAACTTTGTCCTCGAAGTTAGATCGACGCTACTCAAACAAAAGGGGATACTTCTTCTTCATCGCATCCTCAAGCTCCCAAGTAGCCTCCTCTCGTGAGAAGTTCCGCCATAGAACTTTCACCGACGCAATACTCTTGTTCCGGAGATGCTGAACCTTCCGGTCAAGAATAGCTACTGGTTGCTCGACATATGACAGATCTGGCTGAATCTCCAGTGGCTCATGACTAATCACATGAGACGGATCTCGGACATACTTCCTGAGCATCGAAACGTGGAACACAGGATGAACACTAGCCAAAGATGGGGGTAATGCTAGCTCATATGCCACGCTGCCCAATCGTCTGAGAATCTCATATGGGCCAATGAACCTAGGGCTCAACTTAATATGCCTGCCAAATCTGACAACACCTCGAGTAGGCGATATCTTCAAGAATACATGATCGCCACCTCGAACTCAAGATCCTTTCTCTGTTGTCGGCATAACTCTTCTGCTATCCTGTGCCGCAACAAGCCTCTTCCTGATCAGCTGGATCTTATCCGAAGTTTCCTGAACTAACTCCGGTCCGATCAACTGTCTATCACCAGTCTCCTCCCAACACAAAGGAGATCTGCAGGGTCTACCATACAACGCCTCGAATGGAGCCATACCAATACTCGCATGAAAGCTGTTGTTGTATGCGAACTCCACAAGAGGTAAATGGCGCTCCCAATCATCCTTCCAATCCAGCACACACGCCCTCAACATATCCTCGAGCGTCTGGATAGTCCGCTCGGACTGTCCATCGGTCTGGGGATGAAACGCCGAACTGAGCTTCAGCTCCGAACCTAAAGCATCCTGAAGACCCTTCCACAACCTCGAAGTGAATCTCGGATCTCGATCCGAAATGATCGACTTCGGCACACCATGCAATATAATGACACTACCAACATACAATCTAGCTAGACTCTCTACTGACTGCTTCTTCTTCATAGGCAAGAAATGAGCGGTCTTCGAGAATCTATCTACAACTACCCAAATCGAGTCATTGCCCCTTCTAGATCGAGGCAAACCCGAAACAAAGTCCATAGTGACAGCTTCCCACTTCCACACTGGGATGTCCATCCTTTGCATAAGGCCGGATGGTCGATGTCGCTCGGCTTTTACTTGCTGACACACCAAACACCTAGACACATAATCCGCTACATCCCTTCATGCCGGACCACCCAAATGATCTCTTCAGATCTTGATACATCTTAGTGTTACCCGGATGAATAGAAATCGCGATCTATGAGCCTTCGCTAACACATGCTCACGGACATCTACTAAATCAGGACACAAACACGGTGCTGAAATCTAATCACACCGTCCTCATCACGAGCAATGCCTGCCTTGCCCACTAACTCTAAGAGTCTAGGGTCGGCTCCCTGTTGCTCGATCACCTCATCCAAAACCGAGGACATAAGGGATAACTGAGCTACAAAAGCCTGGCATAGCGATGGCTCTAACTCAGTCAACGCGCAAGCCGCATCTTCCAACATCTTCCAATCCTGCTGGAGAGATGGCCTCCTTCTACTCAGAGCATCCACTACAACATTCGCCTTCCCAGGGTGATACTGAAGGTCGAAGTCATAGTCCTTCAAGAACTCGATCCATCTCCTCTGCCTCAGGTTTAATTCCTTTTGGGAGAAAAGATACTTCAAGCTCTTGTGGTCAGTAAACACCTCAAATCTGACACCATAAAGATAGTGCCTCCAGATCTTTAGTGCATGAACCACTGCTGCGAGCTCCAAGTCATGAGTCGGATAGTTCTTCTCATGCTCCTTCAACTGACGAGAAGCATAAGCCACTACCCTTTCTTGCTGCATGAGCACACAGCCTAAACCAATCCGAGACGCATCCGTGTAGATAGCAAAGCCCTCTACACCGCTCGGTAAAACTAACACCGGGGCTGACGTGAGCTTAGTCTTCAACAATTGAAAACTACTCTCACACTTCTCGAACCAAACAAACTTCACTCCCTTTCTGGTAAGCTGAGTCAAAGGGGCGGCGATGGATGAAAATCCCTCAATAAATCGCCGATAGTAACCAGCTAAACCAATAAAACTACAAATCTCCGAAGGGGTCTTGGGAATCTCCCAATCCATAACTGCCTGGACCTTCGCTGGATCAACTGCAACACCAGCACCGGAGATAACATGCCCGAGGAAATGAACCTCGCGCAACCAAAAATCGCACTTGCTGAACTTAGCATACAGCTTGTGCTCACGAAGAACCTCTAACACTACCCTCAAATGCTGACGGTGTGTGGCCTCATCCGGAGAGTAGACCAACACATCATCAATAAACACTACGACAAAGCTATCTAGATAAGGCCTAAACACCCTGTTCATGAGATCCATGAACGCTGCAGGGGCATTGGTCAATCCGAAAGGAAGGACCAAAAACTCATAATGTCCATAACGGGTTCTAAACGCCGTCTTGGACACATCCTCACTCCGAATCTTCAACTGATGGTAACCAGATCGCAAATCAATCTTAGAAACGACTAACACATCTCGCAACTGGTCAAACAAATCATCAATACGAGGCAAGGGATACATGTTCTTCACAGTCACTTGGTTCAACTTTCTGTAGTCAATGCATAACCTAAGTGACCCGTCTTTCTTCTTGACGAATAATACAGGTGCGCCCCAAGGGGAAACACTAGGGCGAATAAATCCCTTATCAAGCAACTCCTGCAACTGCCTCCTCAACTCGACTAACTCTGCAGATGCCATCCGATATGGAGCCTTCGAGATAGGAGAGGTGCTCGGAAGCAACTCTATGGTAAACTCTATCTCTCTATCGGTGGCAAACCAGACAAACATCAGGAAAGAGTCTGGAAAATCCTGCACTACCTTAATCTCTGCAAGAGTAGGTGACCCATCAGCCTCTGGTACTAACACCACGCTGGCAAGAAAAGAGTCACAACCCTTGTTCACCATGCGCATCGCCTTCATGGCAGAGATGACCATCTTTCCCGCCAAGTTCCTTGGCAAGGGGTGAGAGAACTCATCCTCACCAGGAATGCAGAAAACGATCCTCTTCCGACGACAATCCACTAACGCATAGTGCTCCTCTAGCCAATCCAGACCAAGAATAGCATCATAGTCCTTCATCTTTAGCAAGAAGAAACACCCATCTAGGACTCTATCCTCAATGCATACAGGTAACGACGGAATGCACTTCCTAGTCGATACCGTACCCGCAGGGGTGTGCACAGACAAAGGGACCTCTAAATCCTCAGACTCTATGCCTGATTCTAGGGCTAACTGCCTAGCGAACCTCTCAGAAATGAACGAGTGAGTAGCACCCGTATCAAACAAAACCCGAGCGTGCACACCTAAAAGCAAAACCGTACCTTTGGTGACATGCTCCGCCTGCTCGGCGTCCTCGCGTGCTAAAGCAAACACTCGAGCTGGGGCTCGAGGCCTTCCTGGTCTTCCTGTAGCTGGCGCTGCTGTCGCTATCGCTGGGGCTGGCGCTCCGCGCTGGACTCCCTGCTGAAGTCTTGGGCAATCCTTGATCTTGTGGTCGCTGCTCCCGCACTTCAAGCACTTTCTCGTAATCATCCAACATTCGGTACCACCATGTGTCTTCCCACAGTGGGGACATTCTTTCTTCACACCAGGGGAACGTACAGAGGGTACCTGAGAACTGCTGACTGCCACTGATCGCTGCTGTGTCTGATACACCGCTTTCTTCTTGTCTTGCCGTTGGAATGTCGCCGCTGGCCTCTTCTGGGAAGCCTTCTTCTCTTCAAGGTATTGCTTCATCTCTCCCTCCTGCCTGCAAGCAGCACTGAGGGCCTCATCCAAAGTGCGGTGGTCAAACGCCATGAGTCTCGTCCGCAGTGATGGCTTGAGTCCCATCACGAACTTCTTTGTCTTCCTGCGCTCATCTGCCACGATATGAGGTGCATACTTAGAGAGTTCAGAAAATCTTGCCTCATATTCCAGCACGGTCATGGAGCCTTGAGCCAAAGAGAGGAACTCTTGCTCCATCCGATCTTGCACATGCTCGGGGACGAACTTGGCCCGAAAGAGCCTCACGAACTCGTCCCAAGCAACCTCGATAGCTCCGTCCTCAAATCGGGTACGCAGTAGTGAAGACCACCATACATCAGCTCTTTCCTGCAATACACCGTTCATAAGCTCCATCTAAACAAATCTAGCTTAGCCAAAACATACAATCATACAAAATTAATACATACCTGTAGCATGTAGGTGGCTAATGTGACCTTATCCTCATCTGCACACCTGATGGCTCGGAAGATCTTTTCTATCTCCCTCATCCAGCTTTCAGCCAACAACGGATCGCTCTCCCCCTTAAAAGAGGGTGGCAGCATCCTCTTGAATCTTTCCATGGTAGAAGGTCCACCACGGTCCTGAGCTGGTACTTGAGCCTCCTACAGTGCACAACAAGCAATTCACAATCAACACAATATCACATAATTAAATAAAACAGACTATTAATCCTTTTATTAGTCTAACCTGAGCCTCTAACTGAGCCTGGAGTGCTGCCTGGGTATGAGCCTGCGTCTGCATGGCTTGCACCAGACCTTGCATGAATACTCCATAATCCACAGGTGGCGGTGGGGGAAGTACAGGACCTTGTGGTGCCGGGGCCTGTTGCTCCGCTCGCTCGTCACGTCTCGGCTCGTCCTCACGGGCCGGCGCTCCACCACGCCTACCTCTCGAAGCCATGGCTGTAATAAATTTCAGCCACCATTAGAGCTAGGCTACTAGGTTTTCTAACCCTTTTTTTTAATCTATTTTTCAATTTTTATTAATCACTTCCACACATGTGGACATTTCTATGTAGACTTAGCATGTAATGAAGATGATGACTTATGTATATTCATGTGCAATCTCAACCGGTTTCTCTGATACCAATCTCTGCGACGACCCTCATTATATCGGTACGGTTATACCAACCCACGTCGGTATAGCGAGCGTCATCACAGTAGGACATTTACCCAACAATAACATTCAGCTGAGATACACGTGAATATAAGAACAGAGTAGCAGAAGTAAAAGAACCACTGTCTTCATTTCATTCATCACCCACATTTAACATACATGATTCGATAACATTTAAGAACTAAAAGTCCACATAATTTAAATTGCTGAAAATCAAATACATAGATGTCCATACTTATACATTCTTCCATGATAATGCTAGTACAATGTTCAATTTACATACTATGAAAATCACAAAATGTCACAAGTACTCTAACACTCTAATCTCTACGCTCGGAGTCGGTCTCCAACGTCTCCTCCACAAGTGTTTCGTCACCAACTACACATGTATGCCGAAGCAAGTAGTGAGTCTAAAAGACTCCACAAGTAACTCTACACATACCGTACATGCACATATCATAGTAGGTTCTACATACACGTTCACAAGACACAACATGTAGCATGCTTGACAATTAATTTTACAACCTATCATGGTGAATCTACAATTTAAACACAAGGACTATGCTTTCAGATTTCCTAAAATATGATCACCTATCACATGCTTTCTATTCATTTCTCACATGAAAATCTACCTTCAACCAACTAAAACATGAAAGCCATTAACATGAATTTCCGAGCATGCATGAAAGGTAACATACCTAACATGGAATCTACACATTCTTACGCATATACGTAACCATTTTACATGCTTTAAGCTTGCTGGTTTTACATGCTTTAGCAACCATAATCTAACACATGAGAGCTACAACAACGATTAAATCACAGCATGTGAACAACCAAGTATAAAAGTTGCTTATATATGCTTAACAATTATCCCTAGCATGGATTCTAGGCATTTTGCATACATAAACATGATCATAACACAGTAAAGCTATTGTTTAAACATGATTTCAGATTGTCATAACATGGATTACAAACTCACATCCTCACATTTTGGTTTCACATTTTTACACAGTTTCAAATTCGCACATTTCACACTTTACACATGCACTTTTACACATTGTTCACATTCACATTTTTCCACATGAACAGATACACATTTACACATTCACACTTAGTGCCGTGACACATAGTCCAAACCACCAAAGAATGACACAACACATCACATCACATAGACGCCATCTAGGCAATACAATGGCGACTCTTGGACTGTGCAGATCGAGAGAACAAGTCTCCACCCTAACCAGTGGTACTTGTCCACCTCCAGGATTTCCCCCTAATGCACTTAGGGTCACAACACATTGAACCTTCTCAGGGGGACATTTCCCTGATACGGTTCCACTGCCCTCTACGGAAGCAGTGTCACATTTGGCACAAATTACACATTACACATTTTACTGATTTTAACACATATGTTTACACATGTCACTCTCATTTCATTCACTTTCTCACTCACATGCACACTTCTCTGTTTTTCCTAACATGACACTATAATTACAGAAATTTAGTACTCAGAAAATTTCGCTAATCAGGTTGCTATATACAAAATCAAATCGTTTTACAACGGCATGCCTTAGTTTCACATTTTTACATGAAAAATTCATATTGCATCATATAATGGTCCAAATGACCTGAAATTTTAACCACAAGCTAATTTCGGGTTTAGGATTCTTGATGCAAAATTTCAGATTTTTCTAAGCTAAAACTAAATTACAGAAAATCTAACATCGAATTCACATGCTATCCACACTTCAATTTAACATGGAGTTGAACACTAATCACAAATTTAACAACTCACTGTCTGAACCCTAGCATGCATAGAGCCACATGATTTATTCCCGAATTTATTGGGCAATACACAATTTACGGAAGATTTATCGTGACCTACGCATGATTTCTATTTCCCAAAATTGAAAATCCAATAATTCATACAAGTATGGAAAATTCCAGAGACTCATAGCACAGACAAGGTTGTACATACATGGTCTAACAAAATTAGGGCAACATGATTTTACCACGGATTATCAGGATAATGGTGAGAACATACGCATGAACATTCTTCCACATGCTTTCAAATATGTAAATAAGCTCCACCATCCACAAAATAAGTGTACATTCACATTCTCATCCATCACATTAGCTAGTATACGTAGCATATAAGAGATTACATTATATCCTCATCGTGAAACATATCGAAATTAATCATATAGAAGGGCAGAACAGTTCACTGTTCTGTCCAGACGAACTTGGCGGCGGTCTCTGGCCGTTCCAGGAGTGGACGGCCAGATCGCTGGACGCCTACAGGGATCTCGGCGTCAAGGCATTGACACCAAGTTCCTATCTGTGCAGAAACATAGACCGAACTCAAATGCAAAGCTGAAAGGGGGGATCTAGGACACGAGAAAAAATACATAAAATTTATAAAACCAACTAGACACATACAGGGACATTATGGGTAGGGTACTTGCCTTTTAGATATACTCCAAAGGGATCAAAAGGCTTGGTGAAGCTCTCCTTGGGCTATCCCAAGAAGTTCCCAACCAGCCTCCAAGATGGCCTTCCTCCGGGTTCTTGAGCAAGCTCCAGAGCAATCCGAGGTCGGGGATGCCTTCCTCGATGATCCAGCAAGCTCCTTGATGCAGCAGGTGGCCGGATCAAGCTTCAGAACTTCAGATTTTGGGTTGCAAAGGTGAGGGTTTCTCACAGTCCGAAAATAGGGTTTCACTCCTTTCTCTTCTTCCTTTCTTGCAAAGGGGCAAAGAGAAGGTTTAGGTTGTAAAAATGGGTTTGTATATAGGAGAGGGGGTCTCCTATCAAGCAGGGGTGACAAGATGGCCTTTCAGACCGTTGGGGACAGCTCCCCAATGGTTGGGGTGGCTTGCTTCCGGAATTCTGGGCTCTGCAACGCATGCAGGTCAGAGAAGTTGGCGTCCACATCGCTGGACGCTGGACTTAGTGTTGGCTTCCATACGGTTGACACCGACACAACATCGACGTCTACTGATATTGACGCCAATCTGGCCTTCGGCCAAACTCTAAAACATGCAGAAACCATGCACACTTACCCTATATATGCCATA